>JBCNJP010000012.1:28108700-28136965 GCA_039602395.1 Deinandra increscens subsp. villosa | reverse complement strand
TATATATATATATATATATATAAGTGTTACATAAAATCATAGGATATATATATAAATATATCCCACAAAATCATAGGTTTAATTGTCATATAACATGACACAACGATCACATAAAATCATAGATTAACCCACATAAAGTCATAAAACGATACGAATAACTTGCAACACGTCGTCATATAAAATCATAGAATAACTCGTGTGAACTAGTATGTAAATATATCACATGAAATCATAAATGGTGAAACCATAGAATATCAATCGTTTAAACTTAAGTGCATGCTCGTAGTGATGATCACACAAAACCCTAATTGCTAAGGTCAACAGAGTCAACACATAAATGTTCATACAAAATTTAATACGGTTTAAGTTCAGTTAATGTCAGAAAATGACCTGAAAAGACGAATTGTACGATCCCTGTTGAAGAATTTTCGTCCTCGAAAATGGCGTAACGCGGTAAAAGTTAATAAGCAAGACACAAGGAACAAAAAGAAAAAAAAATCTCAGTCGTCACATCATCCCCTTGTTGAAAGAATTTCGTCCCGAAATTTAAATTAGTGACAATTGCTTGAAGAGTCGAATTAAGAGTAACATATCGAACGAATTTAGGTTTCCTACTCCAAATGAGCGATTGCTGTTTTGATCAAGAATGTGTACCCGATGTTGAGGAGATGTCAAATGTTTAGAGGTTTGCGAAAGGAATTCGAATACAGAGTATAGAAAATGATTTCTTATCGGGCGTTTTCTTACGAGAAGAGTTGTACACATATAATACAGGAATCGTGTCGTGTTATCAGGCCGAACAGAGTGATACTATAATATAAGTATCTAAAATCAGAATTTCCATACAAAGAAGAATCATGATACGTCCGAGTAGCTTCCAGCTATTGTACTCAAGGCTGGGAGTGAGGTTCCCATGTCGTATCTCAATTTCAGTTAAGGAATTCGCATTCACCAATAACCCAGGTAAATCAAATAGAAGGAAATTTGAGTATGAGAAGATTGTGTGTGCATCAGGTCAATCAGAGTGTGTTTAATAGACCCATCGTGTAACGAGAATGTAAACGTCTAGATTTTACCTAGGAGTTAGCAACTAGCAAAGAATTACACAAGACTGATCAAGTTATCATGAGGACCCATTGGTTCATTTAGTACTTTATGAGGTTATGACCAATGAAGCTCACATGATTCATAATAACATTCTAATTCACATTTTATGCAATAACGTTTCATATAGCATAGGAGTTTCTACAAAGATTTCTTTTAAAGGTTAATGCGGTCAATAAAGTACTAGCATGCAATCTATCATAAAGGTTTTACCGTACAACGCATACAATTGTCCCAACACCTTATATACTAGCATACAACCTTAACATGACATATCTCTAGCATATAAGTTCATAAACTAACCAACACAACCCATACGACGCAAAGTTGACGGGGCAACTTCACACAGTCTTGTCATTCCCACCGAGATATGAGACTTAGGACCTTGTATGGTGTATGGTTTTCATACCCAGTCAAATTAATACATTCATAACATGTCATTTTCTGGTTCCTAACACGTTTCCTACGCATAACTAATCATGCAATTCTACGCAACTTGTGTTTAAGCCAACACTACAATGATTGATCAATTTATATACCTTAAACATAGGATAAGATTCTCAATTCTTAGCGTGCATAAACACATATGTTTTATAAGCATTTCTCATGAGAAGTTCAGAAGCAAACAAACTATTTATCATGGTTAAAATGGTTCAACAGTTGCTATCATGCTAAAGCATAACTTGTGACACACTGATTTTGTGACAAAAAGGACTGAGGTCTAAAGATAAATCCAATCAAGAGCCCACTGCCATTTTAAAGGTAACACATAGCAGTTTGTTTTAGGAAATAATTACCCAGTTAAGAACTTTTCATGAATTAACATAGACAATTAGGTTCAAATTCAAGTTGGAGTTTAGTACAACATATCCTCATGCATATTACCTTGCTAAAGAATCCAAAAATTAGAGCGAAAGTTCAATAAAACAAAGTGTAAACTACGAGGTACCGAATATCGAAAGGTGCTCATCAAGCATGAGAATAGCAAATTTAAGATGAAGAGCGCCAACGGCTTAGTTCATGAATTCTAGTAAGCGATCAGATAGCCAACTTATGATAGCCGAAGCTATACATTCCAAGAATGACATGTGAGTTTAGACTGGCACTGGTAAAGATACCAGTAGGGAGGATGCAAATAACGTAATGGATAGTATAAAATTCGGTGAGAGGTATATATGTGCTTGACAGGATTTAGCAAGGAATTTTGCATAAACAGATATCAAAATGAACGTGTCAACGGTTATACAATTCAATAGAGTAAACGTCTCGTTAGGGAAATCTTCATTGTTTAAGCTCACCGGCATGCCTAGTATCCTTGATGTCCTTGCGCTTCATGCGTCTTGATTCCTT
Source organism: Deinandra increscens subsp. villosa (assembly GCA_039602395.1). Classification (NCBI taxonomy): domain Eukaryota; kingdom Viridiplantae; phylum Streptophyta; class Magnoliopsida; order Asterales; family Asteraceae; genus Deinandra; species Deinandra increscens. Next base: position 28,134,511 of record JBCNJP010000012.1, on the reverse strand, counting down.
TCTTGTCAAAGCATCAATTCAAATGGTTTTCAAAAGTAAGATAAAGCACAAAGGTGTTATAAAAGGGTGTCCATGAAACAAAACATCAGAATGTTCAAAAGCAGCTTTGGCTTGGGTTGCCTGTGTATATGCATTTTGCTAGGGTTTAGTGCAAGTTTAATGCGGGTCAAAAGCTCAAATCGGGTGTTCCATAGAAAAAGGATCAGGCATATCACCTTTGTGAATGCCAGAGAGTTCATAAAAACAAGGCATTCAACGCAAAAGCAGTGTCCCTAAAATGAAAGTCGATCTACTTCTTAACACATGCTTCTAGAAATTGAAGTTGGTCATTCGATCAGGTGGTTTGTCATTCCTAAGGGAAAATCTCTGGTTTTCAAAACGGTGATGTTCACCTGAGTCAGAACTCGCGTCTAAATCATGGAAGGAAATTCGCTTAAGAAAAGTTTTCTTCTAGACTCGGACAATTGGAAGCATAGAGTTAGATTATTTCGGGAGTGTCTCTTTTGGTAGGAATACGTAAGGGGTATTTGTAATCTCAGAGAAAGTAGCATTAAACGGTTTTGTCGAGGATCTAGTCTTGTTAGATGGAGTTTCACATGACGAGGCTCTTGTGTATGACTCTAAAGTCAGTCCTTGATCCGGTACTGGTCTCATATTCAACGTGCCACCAATGTTTATATATAGGGTGTACCGCAGCTAACCCACCACACTACCAGCACCTGAAGGCGTACCAGCTACCCACCATTACTAGATATTAGTCAAACCACATTGGATATTTTTAGTGGAAATAGAGGACGTCAAGTTTCTCCCATACGCTTAAATGTAAAGGGGTGAGAGATTAAAAACCTCAATACGTCATGCAAACAAAAGGTGTAAGAGTTTTCATTCATAATACGAGAAAAATGCGTAAGGTTTGTTATTCTAGTGAAGGTCGTCGAGAGGTTGGCGCGTGCAGGACGAATATCATAAAGCTTCAGATTTCAAGAAGATCAAGATGTAAGTTAAGCCACAAGGTTTAAGTTCAAGCTGGGTTCATCAATGAAAGTTTTCTGAATGGATGTTGAGGATCCGTATACCAGAAATTTGTCGGTAGTTGTTATGATAGGAGCGTTAATAATGTACAAAATGTACGGATAACTTGGTGTATTTAATGTGTGAGAAGGGTAAGTATAGTTTGATCGCACAGTTAGCTATCGATAACAAGAAGTTCACGCTCGATGGGTGCAAATAGAGTTCCCATATAAAGCTTGGTATTGTTACTGCGATTGAAGCACAAGGTCGTCTTGTCATCAATGGTGTTAACTAGTAGAAAAAACTAACCAAAAGTGTAACACCTTTCGGTTCAAAGCTTAGAAGCTTATCCAGGACATAAAGGATTACCAAGCACGAGAATCAGAAATTGCCGGTTGCTAAATCATGAAAGGTTGAATTATGCAAACAAAAATCGATAGTTCAGGCTCAGGAGATCAATCGGAACAGTCCTTATGTTAAAGGTGAGAGTCATTGGTTTGAAAGTCAGGAAGGATTCTCACAAACATTAGCCCCATTAGAGATAAATATGCTTGCGGTGTGGTAGACAGTTTGTACAACTGTGTCGATGTTGTTGGCAACAAGTACTGGTTCGCACAAGAAAATCAGGGAGTATGAATCTTCAGAGGGTAACTTAAACAGAGCTTTCAACCAATAAATACGCCCCGGTGCTCACGGTATATGATTTATCCAATTCGTTCATCTAATGTTGTCTAGGTATCCGTCCGGTGAATGCATGTCCAAGTTATCTCATGATCGTAAAGTTCTAGGGATTGATATGGTCTGTAAGATCGTAAAAAAAATAGAATTATGATTCAGGATGAGTTCAAACCATTTAAGAGTCTCGTCGAGAGTGTTCATAGTTAAGAAAGACTAGTCATTGAAATACGTGAGTGTGACGGTGTCTTACCAGGACCAACTTCTCATAATATGCCTCAAAAGGGTTCACGTATGGATTAGAATCCAATAGTAAAGGGGCAAAGTCAAGTGCGATAGTGTTTTCAAAGATATATGACTTTGATCATTCGGTTGAGTTCAACATGTTCAACATTCAATACCACGAGGAAAGAAAAAAAATTACTGGAATTTGGTCCCGGTACGACCATTGGATTGCCTAATAAGATTCTTCAGGATTTCCATATACAGCAAATTACATTTACGTGTGCACCCGTAATTGTGATTTACTTTATATGATCACCCTAGTTCCTCTAACTTCAGCTACCAAGTATGGTGTGGTCACTAACCCATGGTTATCTTGACCAGAATTTGTTAATGAGACATGTTTTCGAGAATAGAATGCTCACTCAGATTGGAATGACCCACCCGAAATGAGTTAACCAGAAGTTTAGCTCAATAGCATTTTTTCATGTTTTTCGAGATTGTTTTTGTGATTTTCATCATTTCTATCGAGTGTTTGGTGTCAAACTTGCTTGTAAACCATTTTCTATCAGTTTTTCAAATTCACAGTAACAAGTTTCGTCAAAATCAATCCATTTTCGTGCGTTTTTGAAAAATGAAGTCGAAGTTCGGAGGTAACTGGTCAAGTTCGGAGTAACTGCTCCGAATTTCGAGTTCGAACAGCCTTCGGTCAGTGTTCGGAGTTGTTTCGGTCGGAGTTCGGTGTGGTTCAAGGTTCGGAGCTAGATCGGTGTTACTTAGGAGTTCGGACAACTGTTTTTGTTTCGGAGCTTGTTCGGACATAGTTCGGACTGTGAAGTTAGGTTCGGACAGAGTTCGGAGGATATTGATAGGATCGGAGCAGGTTTGGTCACCAGCAGAATTCAAGTTTTCAACTATGTCGGAATTTCAAGCGTTTGCTGCAATGCAAAGTGTGATGCAAACCATGATGAATTTTGATAACGAAATTGGAACAAGTCAGAAAGTTCCCAAATTGTTGAAGCTTGAAGATTACCAAAATTGGAAGAAACGATTTTCTGCTTACATAAGCACGAATGATATCGATTTGTGGATTCCTCTCAAGAAACTTTATCAACACCCAACTGATGCGGGAGATTTTAAAGAAGTTCATACTTTTGATCTTGCTGAAAGAAAATCATACGAGCTTGAACAAAAAGCTTATGGTTATCTTACGATGGCATTACCTACTGAGTTGCTTCATCAATTCAGCACCTGCAAGAAATCCAAGCAATTGTGGGATGCGTTATCAGCGAGGTGTGAAGGTGATGATGACTACAAGAAGAGTCGAAAGAAGGTTTTGAACAAAGAATTTGATAATTTTCAGAATTATGACAATGAAAACATTACTGCTCTTGTTTCAAGATTGTCACACTTGATTAGTGAATTAAAGGTGGTTGGGATTGAGAAAACTGATGCTGATTTAAAAGAAAAGATTTTAGAAGCCTTGCCAGAGAAATGGGAAAATTATGTTTTGCTACTCACGCATGACAAGGATTACTCTACAATGACATTTCACGAGCTTACTGGAAAACTTCATGCTCGAGAAATGGAAATGTTAAACTCAAAGAAGTCAACTGCTACTTTGCAGAATCCTGAACTGTATCATGGTGAGAATAGTGCAAGCATGAGTTCAAAGTCTAAACCAAATCAGAATACAGCACCAAGTGTTGCCTTTATAGCTGGAGTTTCAGGAAATTCTGATAATAATTCTTCAAGAGGTTGCAATTTCACAATTCCAAATTTTTCAAATCAAAATGCTTTTTCAGCTGAATCAACAGATGAGTGTGCCAAAATGATTTCTGCATTGATTTCATCATCCTTTGGATTGATTCTCAAAAATGTTGCTGATGCAAAGTTAACCAGTGAGGATCTTGATGCTCTTGATGATGATCAACTAACCGAATTGGATGTATCTTGGCAATATGCTATGTTGTGTCAAAGATCTAAAAGATTCTTTAAGAAACATGGAAGGAATATTTCTGGTGATAAGTTGGGTTTTGACAAGTCCAAATTAAAGTGTTATAAATGTTCACAACTTGGACATTTTGCTAAAGATTGTCATCAGGCACATGCAAATAAGTCTGGTGTTCCTCTATCGCCAAAGCCTGGTTTTACTCAACCATCTACTAGTAACACAAGCAAGACCACAGCTTTGATGTGCTCTAAAATGATGGTTTATATGATTGGGGTCAACAGTTTGGGTATGATTCATCTGCTTTGATAGTTACTCATGATCAACAAGAAGATTTTTGTTCAGAAACTAGTTCCGATACTAGTTCAATTCCAAGTTCTTATGAATCTGCTGAGAATCTGGAGAGTTTAATGAAAGAAAATACTTTGTTGGCAAATAAACTTCAACAATTGTCTGAGGAATTTGATGTGATTAATTCGTCTTTCAAGATTTCTAAGGCAAATGAGAAAGAGTTGCTTTTGAAGAATGAGTGTTTGGTTACTGAGATCAAAATGTTGACTGAAATTTTGGAAAGCTCTAAACAATACAAAAGGGATGTTGAAGCTGCTAGAGCAAAGTTTTGTGAAGAAAAGGATGAGTTGGTACAAGAAGTTAAGAAATGGAAGGTTGAAGCAGAGGATACAGCTAATGATTTTCAGAATTTGTTTGACAAGTCCAAAATCAAACTTGATTTGTTAACAAGGAATGTGGAAGACTCAAATGCTAAAATTGAAGCATATCAGGTTGATATGGAAAAGTTGTTGGATGAGAAGCGTGAGTTGGTAAGTGTTAACAAAGTTCAAGCTGCAAATCTGGAAATTCAGAAGCGAAATGAGAATAAATTGAAAAAGGAGTTACATGAAGGACTTGACAATCTTCGTATGCAAAAGTTTGAAACTCACAAAGTTGCGAAGCGTTTGATTGCTAAAGAAAAGGAATTTGCAGAAGCTCAACAGCAAATTTCTGATCTCAAAGTTCAAGTTCTTGATGCTAATAGGTTGCTCAACAATGTTTCAAATTCTCAAGTCTTCACAAGCTTCTTAGCTAATGATGCGAATTTTGAGAAAATGTTTGATAAGACTGCATCACCTCCTGCTCATATCAAAGAAGCTGTCAAAGAAGTGAAGGAACAAGTTGACGAATTTGATTATTCAAAGGTTTCGTCATCTACTGTTGAGGATGAGAAAGTTGTGCCGAAGAAGAAGAACAGGAAGAATAAGAAAAGAAGGAAAAGAAATCTGAGGTTTCTCCTGCACCAAAGTTTGTGATCTGGATCATCGTCTGCTGATAATGAGACAGTCGGCTACTTCTAGTGACAAGATTCTGTCTCAACCTGAGTTTGATGAAAAGATTTTTTATGATCAAAAGAATGTTACTGAAGTAAAAGCTGAATTTTCTCGATTAGCGAAGAATGGACATTGTTCACCTGAGGAGAAAATTTCTGGAAAGCATGAAGGATTGGGTTTTCACAGGATGAAAAACAAAGCTGAAAAGGTTCCAGCATCATCATCTCCAGATTTGAAGAAATTAAAGATGAAACAAGTGAAGAAGGTGTTGATACATGAATTGTGCGTCGTGTGAAGTATCGAACGAAGACCAAGTTCAAGCCAATATAGGGTTGGCCGAACCTAGGTCCGAACCTGGAGTTCGGACCGGCCGAACCTCGGGTTCGGAGGGCGTTCGGCCAGTCGGGTATATATAGTTGTTTGAGTCTTTGTATTCGAGGGTTCTGAGCGTGTGAGCAATACTCTTAAGTGTGTGTTTCTGAGTGTGTATTCTCTGTGTCTGTTCTCTGTGTGTTTCACTGATTGTAATTGTTCTCGTTTTGATCAATAAAACAATCGGTTAATTACGTTTCGATGTCCGATTAGCTAGATTGAGTAGACGATCCGATGCTCACGCACTTTTCAAGTGGTATCAGAGCTTTCTGGTTCATTCTACTGATCTGTGGTTGCTATTTTTGGACTTTTGAACGTTTTTGAAAGTTTCTCGAGGTTCATTACGTGTTTTCTATCATTTTTGACGTGTGTTTTGTGTCAAAATTGTTCCTAAACCATTTCCTATCGACTTTTCTGATCCACTATATCGAGTTTCATCAAAATCAGTCCGTTTTCACGAGTTTTCGAAAAATGTCTTCGAGGTTCGGAGGTTACTGGGCAAGTTCGGAGTAACCGCTCCGAACTTGAGGTTCGGAGGTGACTCGGAGAGTGTTCGGCGAGAGTTCGGTGGTGTATCGGTCTAGGTTCGGTGAGATTTGAGGTTCGGAGGTAGATCGGAGTCTACATAGATTCGGAGCTCGTTCGGTGAAGGCTCGGAGGTGGTTAGGTGAGAGTTCGGAGCTAGTAGTTGATTCGGACAAGGTTCGGAGCTCGTTCGGAGTCTGATTTAGGTTCGGACTAAGTTCGGTGAGGGTTCGGACGGCAGACTAAGTTCGGAGCAAGTTCGGAGGGCAGAATTGTTCAGATTTTCAACGATGTCGGAATTTCAAGCATTTGCTGCAATGCAAAATGCAATGCAAACTATGCTCAATTTTGACAATGAAATTGGAACAAGTCAGAAAGTTCCCAAATTGTTAAAGCTTGAAGATTACCAAAACTGGAAGAAACGATTTTCTGCTTATATTAGCACGAATGACATTGATCTATGGATTCCAATTCGAAAATTGTATGAACGACCAACTGAAGATGGAGATTTTAAAGAAGTTCAAGATTTTGATGCTACTGAAAGAAAAAGTTATGAACTTGAACAGAAAGTTTATGGTTATCTTACTATGGCTTTACCTACTGAATTGCTTCATCAATTTAGCACTTGCAAGAAATCTAAGCAGTTGTGGGATGCTTTATCTGCTAGATGCGAAGGAAATGCTGATTATAAGAAAAGTCGAAAGAAAGTTTTGAACAAAGAGTTTGATAATTTTCAGAATTATGACAATGAAAACATTACTGCTCTAGTTTCAAGATTTTCACATTTGATTAGTGAATTGAAGATTGTTGGGATTGAAAAGACTGATGCAGATTTGAAAGAAAAGATTTTGGAAGCTTTGCCAGAGAAATGGGAAAATTATGTTCTGTTACTCACTCATGACAAGGATTATTCTACAATGACATTTCACGAGCTTACTGGAAAACTTCATGCTCGGGAAATGGAAATGTTAAACAACAAGAAGTCAACTGCTATCTTGCAAAATCCTGAGTTATACCATGGTGAGAATAGTGCAAGCATGAGTGCAAAATCTAAGTCAAATCAGAATACAGCACCAAGTGTTGCATTTATAGCTGGAGCTTCAGGAAATTCTGATAATAATTCTTCAAGAGGTTGCAATTTCATAATTCCAAATTTTCCAAATCAAAGTGCTTTTTCAGCTGAATCAACAGATGATTGTGCCAAAATGATTTCTGCATTGATTTCTTCATCTTTTGGTTTGATTCTCAAAAATGTTGCTGATGCAAAGTTAACCAGTGAGGATCTTGAAGAACTTGATGATGATCAATTAACTGAATTGGATGTTTCTTGGCAATATGCTATGTTATGTCAACGGTCAAAGAGGTTTTTCAAGAAACATGGAAGACGTATTTCTGGTGACAAATTGGGTTTCGACAAGTCAAAACTAAAGTGTTTTAAGTGCCAACAACTTGGTCATTTTGCCAAAGACTGTCAACAGAAATCTGATATTCCATCAATCATCCAAACCTGGTTTTACTCAACCATCTACCAGTAATACAGGCAAGACAACAGCCTTGACAGTTCAAAAAGATGGTGTTATTGATTGGGGTAAACATTTTGGATATGATTCATCAGCTTTAATAGTCACTCATGTTCAATCAAGAAGATTATTGTTCAGATACAAGTTCAGATACTAATTCAGATACTAGTTCCATTCCAAGTTCTTATGAATCTGCTGAAAACTTGGAGAGTCTGATGAAGGAAAATGCTTTGTTGATGAAGAAAGTTCAGCAACTGAATGAGGAATTTGATGTGGTTAAGTCTGAGTTGCAGATTTCTAAAGAATGTGAAAAGAGTTTGGTTTTGAAGAATGAGGATTTGACTACTGAAATCAAAATGTTAAATGAAGTTTTAGAAGGTTTGAAGCAAGATAAGGAAAATGTTGAAATTTCAAAAGATAAGATTTGTGAAGAAAAGAATGAGTTGATGCAAGAAGTGAAGAAATGGAAGGATGAAGCAGAAGATACTGCTAATGATTTTCAGAGTTTGTTTAACAAATCCAAGATCAAGCTTGATTTGCTTACTAAAAGTGTTGAAGAATCTGATGCTAAAATTAAAGCATATCAAGTTGATATGGAAAAATTGTTGGATGAGAAACGTGAGTTGGTTAGGGTTAACAAGGTGCAAGTTGCAAATCTGGAAATTCAAAAGAGAAATGAGGATAAACTGAAGAAGGAGTTACATGAAGGACTTGATAATCTTCGCTTGCAAAAATTTGAAACTCACAAAGTTGCCAAGCGATTGATTGCTAAGGAAAAGGAATTTGCAGAAGCTCAACAGCAAATTTCTGATCTCAAAATTCAGGTTCTTGATGCTAAAAGACTGCTCAACAATGTTTCAAATTCTCAAGTTTTCACAAGTTTTTTAGCAAATGATGCAAACTTTGAAAGAATGTTTGATAAAGCTGCATCACCCCCTGCTCATATCAAGGAAGCTTTTAAAATGGTTTTTCATTTTCGTTTTTTCCCCTACACACACTTAACGGTGTGAGAGAGTGTTTTCTCTCTCTCTCTCACGGCCGAAGCTTTCCCTCACCCTCTTTTCGATTTTTTCAACCATTCATCCTATCTATCTTCCTTCTAAATCGTTGTTTGATGATTGTGAAGGTTGGATACCCTGTTCTTCAATGTATGGATCGAGTTTTTTGAGGAGGTTGAATTAGGGTTTGGGTTGGTTTTGGCCGGCGGCTGTGGTTTCTCGCTAGATCCGAAGTTCAATTCATCTTTCTTTCTACTTATCTAGTGGCTGTGATGATCGCATGATCTATTATGGCCGGACGTATTACGTGGTATTAATTGTTGGTGGAAGGAGGCTGAGTTCGAATTAGGGTTTTCAGTGAGGGTGGCGGCTGTTCAAGTTGTTCGTCTGGGCACATCGAATGGCTGATGAATAATGGTGATGAGCATCGGTTTTGTTGTGTTAGGGGTTAGCGGTTATGGAGCCATCCGGTTCAATGAAGGTTGAGTATTTCTCTTAATTGGATCGTGATTTCATCTTGATCGGAATTCGCAGAGGCAATCGGGTATGTTTTTTCAATGATTCTTATTGTATTCAATCTTTTGTTGGTGTTCGGACTTCTCTGTGTACATAACCGGAGCTATGGGATGGAGGATTGTGGGTTTAAACACTTTAATTGATTGCTCCGGTGCGAATTGAGGAGAAAGATGTGCTTGGTTTGCTTTTTCTGTGATTTTCCGATGGGGTGGTTGTTGACGGCGGTGGGTTTGTGGTGGTGGAGGTGGCCGGTCACCGGAGATGGCTTGATTGGTGGTGGCTGCCGTCGGACAGTGGGGAGGCTCGTTTAGGGTTTGTGGGTGCGAAACCTAAGCCGGTTTAGGGTTTGCATGGGAGGTGGAGTTTGGGCCGGGTTTCACGTAAAGCCGGTTTGCATGGGTTTGGATGTTGGATTGGATCGAGTGGCTGCCCCGGGTTTCTTGTTTCGCGGATCCTATTCGGGTTATAAGAAATCGGGTCGGGTGTTTTAAAAGAGTTCATGTGGGTTCCGGGTTCTCGGACCGGGCCCCAGACCCGCGTGTTTCTGTTTTGGATCACCGGGTTTGGGTAGCTAGCGGCCCAACTTGGTTTTCGGTTGGGCTTGGGGTTCTCGGTTGGGCCGAAAACCTGGTTTTCGGTTGGGTTCTCGATTGGGCCGAAACCCTGGTTTCGGTTGGGTTTTCGGTTGTGATGGATTTGGTGATTTAATGGGCCTAAGCCGATTTGGGCTCATTTCGATAGGAAGATGGATTGGTTTAATGGGCTTGTGGGGTGTGGCTTGTCGGATGGAGTAGAGGGCTCGTGCGGGTTCGCCCCGGGTTCTCCATTATGTCTTGCAGGATTTCATGCTTGGTTTCTCGTGCGGGTTCGCCCCGGGTTTCCAACACTTCCCTATTGGATTGATCTATCTTTGGGTTTGTTTGTGGGCATTCCCCACTTCCTTGGGCTTCATTGTTTTAGTGAGCTGGAGTTCTATTTGAACGATTCCTGGGCCAATTGATTATAGTTGGTTTTGGGTTGCTCTGGCTTTTATGGATTGTTTCGTGGGCTTGGAGTTCTCGGATTTTGGGCTCAGATTGTTTCAACATTGGTAACATTGGGAGCTGCTGGAGTGTAAAGATCATTATTTATGCAGCTCTTTGGATTGACGACTTGTTTAGTTCTAGCTGTAATTGGTTAGGACTAGATTTGTTTTCATGTTTGTTTCTGGCCTGCGTGCCATTGTTTGTTATTCTTTTAGTTTGTTTCGCGGCTTCCCCCCTCTATGCTAAAATGCGCTGGAGGGGGGAGCTTGCTTGTTTGTAATCCCGTTCAATTTTAATAAATGTTTACCAAGGGCACTGCCCTTTTCCAAAAAAAAAAGGAAGCTTTTAAAGAAGTGAAGGAACAGGTTGATGTTTTTGATTATTCAAAGATTTCATCTTCTACTTCTGAAGAAGCAAAGGTTGTTAAGAAAAAGAAAAGTAAAAAGAACAAGGAAAAGGTTCTGAAATCTAAGATTCCTCCAGCACCGAAGTTTGTTTCAGGTTCTTCTTCTGCTGATAAAGAGAAATCGGCTACAACAAGTGACAAGATTCAGTCTCAACCTGAAATTGATGAGACAATCTTTTATGAACAAAAGAAACTTCCTGATGTGAAAGCTGAATTCACAAGATTAGCCAAGAATGGACATTCTACATCGGAGGTGAAAGGATCTGGAAAGAATGTTGGTCTGGGTTTTCATGAGAAGAAGGATATAGCTGTGGAGGTTCCAGCATCTGAAGCACAAAATTTGAAGAAACTTAAGATGAAACAAGTGAAGAAGGACGTGTTTAAAGCAGACAAAGTTCAACCCGAGAGATTTTACAAGCTCAAAGGTTCTGATCAGTTTTTCTCAGACAAAGAATTTCCTCTTCATTGTGTTGATGCTAGGAAAATTTCAGAAGTGTTTGTGAAAGCTGATATTTTGTCTGAAAGTTCTCAATCTCGAAGCCCAACATCTAAATGGGTTCATGATCACAGGCATCAGGTATATGACTCTCATTCTGATCATGTTTTAATATAAATTTTCAAAAAGCCAAAAAGATTTTTGGTGTGTTTTAGCATAAATTTGAAAAATCAAAAAGATTTTAGGTGTGTTTTAATATAAATTTTCAAAAAGCCAAAAAGATTTTGTTTCTGCTTTATTTTCGATCTGATCAACACGTGATATACAATCATTTTTTTCAAAATCATATCTTGGAGTCCTGAAGAGACATTTTGCGCCAAGATTATTTAAGTGTTAATGCAGGATGCTGTCGTGCAAGTTATCACAACTTCAAGTCTTCTGAAGCTGTTGATAAAGACCAGAGATATACTAGATATCATCAAGTATTCAAGATCAAGCTATGATTGAGTTGAGGAGGAGTTTGTTCGAAGATTCATTTCATTGGATAAATGGATTCTTTACTTGAGGGGGAGCTTGATTGAAGATACATATTTGATGATGTTGAGAAGAAAAGAGAAGAGATACTGCACACGACGAGGGGGAGTTTGTTGATACCTGAAATGTGCGTCGTGTGAAGTATCGAACGAAGACCAAGTTCAAGCCAATATAAGGTTGGCCGAACCTGGTCCGAACCTGAAGTTCGGACCGGCCGAACCTGGGGTTCGGAGGACGTTCGGCCAGTCGGGTATATATAGTAGTTTGGTCTTTGTGTTTAGCAGTTCTGAGCGTGCGAGATTACTGTTAAGTGTGTGTTTCTGAGTGTGTTCTCTGTGTCAATTCTCTGTGGTTTACTGGTTGTAATTGTTCTCGTTTGATCAATAAAACAATCGGTTATTTACGTTTCGATGTCCGATTAGCTAGATCGAGTAGACGATCCGATGCTCACGCATTTTCAGAAGGAAGTTTTTCAAGCTGATAAAATTCAACCCGAACGTTTTTACAAACTCAAGGGTTCGGATCAATTATTTTCTGACAAAGAATTTCCACTTCATTGTGTTGATGCTCGGAAGATTGCTGAGGTCTTTATGAAAGCAACCATTTCTTCTGAAAGTTCTCAATCTCTTAGCCCTACATCTAAATGGGTACATGATCACAGGGATCAGGTATATAATTTTCATTCTGATCATGTTAGAGATATTCATGTGTGTTCTTCGCAGGTACATCACCGATGGGATAAAACGACAAGAATTTGTTATATTTGTTGTCGTCCAGGACATATGGCAAAAGATTGTTCATCACCTGCTGATTCACCACAAAGATTTCAAAAGAAATCAGTTTTTGGTAAATCTGCCACACCAAAGTTCTTTGATGAACAAGGCAGAGTTTTTGATGAAGTTGAGCCTACATTCTTTCACAAACAAAAACGTTTTGTTCTAATGTTTTCAAAGGTTCAAAATGTAGGTTCATCATCACAGTCACCTGTGATTGTTTCATCAAAAACTGAATTACCAAAACAACAACAATGGAGACCTAAGGTGGTTTCTAAACAAAACAAGGACACTGGTCGACCAGAAGCGATCCGCTTCGGGTCATTTTTGGACTAATCTGTTTAACCAGTGTGCAGGTCCTTCTAGAAAACCTATCGACGATTGCAAAGTTGTTGATGGAGGAGTATTCTGCTTAATTTAAATTTCCTGATACATCTTTCTAATCTGCAAATTCTGATTTCTACAACTGAAACATATCCGTGTTGATTGATCAATTTTCTTCCTTACATGTTTTTTCTCAAAAACCCAAAAATAGTGTCTCGTTTTTGTGTAAAATGAAAATCCAAAAAATAGAGTTTTCATTTTAAGGGGGAGAATTGTATGTAAGGGGGAGTATTTGAGAAAAAGCATGTTATGGGAAGAAGGAAGAAGGTGAATACATGCAAAATATATAAGGAAGGAAGGTGAATACATGCACAATATAAAAATTGTGAGAAATTGATCATTGGGAAATGATGGTACATTGGCTTACGTATCTGACTCATGAATAGAGTAGATGAAAGAGCCATAAGATCATTGTTTGATATGCTTGGTAGGCTCAGCAAATCAGAAAGTACTCAAATGTGATATTCACTAAATACTAATGCTTGACCATGTGGATAACATCTTGATGCATATTTCATGACACAAAAAGAAGAATAAGTGTGAAAGTCAAATTGAGAAGTCACTGTGTATACATGTGTTCTTTTTGCAAAGATTTAAACTTGTTTGATTTTCTTTATTTTGTCAAACGATCGGACTTTCTTTGCGTATCGAAAGATCGACCTGATTGTTGTTCGTTTGACGTTCTGCTTTATTTCCTTTGGTGTTTCGTATAACTCATCGGACTTTCTCTGCGTGTACGGGAGTACCGACCTGATTGTTGTTGAGTTATACAACTTCAACTTGTTTTACTTTCTTTATTTTGTTAAATCCGAGGCCTTATCTGCGTATCGAAAGATCGACCTTAAGGTAGACGATTTAACGTTCTTATTTCTTTTTGCATGGAACACAGTTGACTGTATTATGAAAAATATTATGCAATGAGAAATATCACAAATGCAATCACACAAAAGAAAAAGAAGGAAAATCAGAAAAAGTCTGAATATGTCTGATAGTGTGGGGTACACTGGTCAAAGCAAATCTAATCAATACTTTAACATATCCAGATGTTATGAGTATGATTCTGTCTGAGTTTAAGATGGACAAATTATACCAGCAATCAGCATGACTTATGTGTTTCGATTAATTGAAATTGAAAGGCAGTTCAGTGCGTTATGTTCAATATGATCCCATATAGTGATCTTTCTCATACCAAAAATAGTGTTTGATTCTGTATTAAGATTTCATTTCATTTCGGAAAAGAACAAAAAGATTTTTGGTGTGTTTTAGCATAATCTTTGTAAAATCAAAAAGATTTTGTTTCTGCTTTATTTTCGATCTGATCAACACGTGATACAAATTATTTTCAATATCATATCTTGGAGTCTCGAAGAGACGTTTTGCGCCAAGGTTATGTAAATATTTGAGCAGGTTGCTATGTGCAAGATATCACAACTTCAAGTCTTCTGAAGTGTTTGATAAAGACCAGAGATACACGGAACATTGTCAAGTATTCAAGATTAAGCTACGATCAAGTTGAGGAAGAGTTTGTTTGAAAATTCATTTCATTGAACGAACGGGTTCTACACTTGAGGGGGAGCTTGATTGAAGATACAGATTTGATGATGTTGAAAAGATTGAAGGGATACAGCACACGACGAGGGGGAGTTTGTTGATACCTGATATGTGCGTCGTGTGAAGTATCAAACAAAGTACAAGATCATGTCAAACTAGGTCTGGCCGAACTAGGTCCGAACCTTGAAGTTCGGACTGGCCGAATCTGAGGTTCGGCCGAAGCTCGGACCAGCGGGTATATATATGTGATTGATCTTTGTATTTGTAGAGATCTGTGAGTGCGAGCTATCTTAAGTGTGTGTTTCTGAGTGTGTATTCTCTGAGTCCATTTCTAAGTGTTTACTGATTGTAATTGTTCTTCGTTGATCAATAAAACAATCGGTTAATTACGTTTCGATGTCCGATTAGCTAGATCGAGTAGACGATCCGATGCTCACGCATTTTCAACACATACTGGCGTGATCGCAATCCGATACACAAAGAGGGAATTTCAGTCGACCTGCATCAGGTTTCATTGGGGTTATAAGAATTGTACTCCAGTTGTATTATTTCAATGCATAACGCGATAAAATCGAGAAGGGACAGATCTTAAAAGACACAGCAAATGTGAAGACGATCAGGATAACGAAAGTTGATATAAGTGCTCCATAGGCAACCACTTGAATTCATACCCTGCTAACTCTAGTGAAGCTAAATAATCGCGCTACTAGCACATCGAGGTAACATTCCCTGAACGGATGAGTTTAGATATACGTAAGGCAGGTATAACAAGAACCTCCTAAGCTAAGATAGTGGTTTATGGACAAGAAGGGGTATTACACCACCTTCCCTATGCAGCATACATCCATAGTATGGGCACTACGCCCGGTTGTTCAATCATGAATAATCTCTAGTAGCAATCAGCTCGTCAAAAGTATAAGCGTGATCCTTCGATCTGATTCGACGTCTCGTCGTACATGAATGTTAACCAAGAGGTACACAACTTAGAGAAGTTAAGAAAAATGACTCAAGACCAATCGGCTCCTCGCCATGAGTATAAGGGGATTGGATGATGTAAACAACAAATCGTAAACCAGGTGTGCGTAGGAGTGAGTATCACGATGCATGAGAGAAATGTTTAAGTGCAACTAATACAAAACAGTTACAGTCTAAGATGAATCTTAGTTCGCTGTAACCAATGGCTCTGATACCAATCTGTCACACCCCCAAAAATCCCACGCGCGATAACGCGCCGTAGGGAGCGTGACAAACCAGGATCGCCGTCCATTAGTTACACCACACGTCCAATAATTAATAAAAACGTTTCATATTTCATTAAAATATGATATTCAGAGTTTTACAAATGCGGAAGCGTAAATACAAATAAAATATCTAAGTAAAAACATCGTCACCCAAGGTGACGTGAGCTTGTCCAAGGACACTGAAATGTGTTTCAAAGACTCATGCATGCGTACTCGTGATACTCAGAACATCTACAACCTGAGAAATAACATGCTAAAAAGTGTCAACACAAAGGTTGGTGAGTTCACAGGTTTAACAGTTCATAAACAGTTCCAGTCTAATGTAAATCGACTGTTCAACAACAGTTCAAGTTCAGTTTAAGATTGATTGTTCAACAACAATCAAGTTGAGTTTAAGATTTACTATTCAACAATAGTCAAGTTGAGTTTAAGATTGACTGTTCAACAACAGTCATGTTGTAAGAGCATAATCACTAATATATATCAAATAGCTAGCTAGGCTATATACATGAAATCAGTGTACGTCTACTAGATACTAGTATCGGTCACCGAAGCTCAACAGTTGTTTATAGTTGTGCCTTGTTGTGTTTAGGACGAATATAACACCCGTTCGATATCCAATCGTGCCAGAGCGACTGGCCCGGGTGGGGTTTGTCAGACCCAGTAGTACTACAATATATTTCCCGCTGATCGTCATTAATATTAACGGTACCATAGGAAGGACTTTGTTGTATAGTGTGCTTCAAGTACTTCAAGTGATATATAAAAGTCTAATTATCTCAGTTGTATAGTGTCATGCATGTTAATCTCCCCCTACAGGATTTAAAACAGTAAAATGGGGCCGTGAAACTCACCTTCGGGTGCACAGCAATTCCAGATAAATAACGACAACAAGTAGCAACTAGCAGGTCTTGTGTATAATACCAAACACCTAACGAGCATATGCGTATATAAGTGTGTGTTCAACGGAAAGTGACTAAGTCTAGTCAAACGGGACAATCGTTAATAACGTCAAACTATGTCATGACGACGATTGTTAAGTTTTAAAATAAGTTAAGGGTGACTCGAAGCCAAAATCATGACGATTACAAAATTCGGAAAAAGTATATTATTCGGCAATAATATATATATGCTCATGAAATAATAAAGTAGCTATAAGAATATTTATATATATATATATATCTATACTATCTTATTATGCATATATGAGAGAGAAAATCAAGTGTTGAAAAATCAAGTTTTAATGCACAATGTACAAACAATTTATGCACAATGTTGAATCTCTTAAGAGGTACCAGATTTATAGCACAATGTACAAACAATTTATGCACAATGTTGAATCTCATTCGATCAGTCCCTTTCAACCTCGCTTTCTCTACGTCAAACCCCGCTCCACCAAATGTAGCTCTAATTTCAAATTCATTTGAAACACAGTACAGCAGGGATCCGTCATCTTACTATCTCCGTCCTATCGCCGCCATCGCTTCAAATCTCATAGGTACCGGTACGTTTAAGCTCCTTCGTCATCTTCTTCCTATGTATGCAGATCTCCCGTCTTGCCTCTTAAACAAAATGAAGAAACAAGTTCCCGATCTGATGGTCTCGCAAGTCCGTTTTGCTTCGTCGTCTCTTCTCAAATCGACATCACGGTACATATTTTGTTTAATTTTTTCAGGCATTCATATTTAGGGTTCATTATGTTTTCATTATGCTGCTTTCTCTGGTTTGTCAATGGCGACATCGCATATATTTTTGATGGCAGAGAGATTTCGATGGCAGAGAGAGATCTACGACATGGGAAATTACTAGCACCTTCAACCGATTTCCGTTGGTTTTCACGACGATGACCATCTCCAGGCTCCTACGCTCGACACTTCTGGTAAGATCTTGCATATTTCTTTTTTTTCTTCATGAAATCACATCTATAAAATCTCGATCTACTCTTGCTTGACCGATTTCTCTGGTTCATTGTATCATTGTTTCAGATCTAAGGGTTTTAGGTTGTTTTTTTGGTGCTGGCCTCCAGAAAGCGATATTCACAGTTTGGTATGGGCTTTAGGTTGTTTTTTCAGATCTAAGATTGTTTTTATCCTATAAGCATTGACGCTGTCTCTGATGTTCTCAAACACAAACTATCTTTCATGGTTCTCATTTCTTAAACTTATGGATTTAACCACTACGTGGGAGGTTAATTAATTGCTCTCATATATTTAATCATGTAACCAGTTATGTTTGTTAATAGTTTGTTTGCATTGTTTTGTAAACAGTTGTATGATTGTGATCTTTGAATATTGTGTTGTATGCAACTGTTATGTAAGTTCAAGACCTGCCTGTGCAGCACTTGGTTGATGTATCGATCTCCGGCCGGTTTCAGATGTTCTTCACATCGATGGCTATCTAACAGGTATCATCATGTATCGATCAGTTTGCTATATTGTTTGCAACATTAATCGCACACATCTGTAGTCAAATCTGCGTGTTTTGTTTCAGGATCTGATGAATCTTGTAGTCATTTACAGAATCTCGATCTGATGTTCATATCGCCACCATTAACGAATCAGGTAGCTTTTCTTCTTTCACTTAGGTAACGGTTTGTCATGTATTAAGTGGCCTTCATTCTAATTGTTAAAATTTATATACTATGGAGCAGGATCATTTAAAGAAATGGTGACAGCTATAGCATTAGAAGGTGTGAAGGCGAAAGTTAGAGAACCACCTACACCAAAGACAGCAGATGCAGCAACTGATATGGGTACAATGTGGTAATTCTATCCACTCTGTATTACTAAAAATATTTTTACTGAATTTAATGTCCTTAGTCAAGCATTATGTGGTCAATTCCTTTATTCATTTGCCTATTTTTCAAGAAGTTGATTCAGTTTGATGGCTTATGTTAAACTATAACAATCATCTTGGCCTTATGACCACAGTTCACTTGATCGCAGGTAGGGATATTGTCTTTGAACACTTTTAATGTAGGGTTATAGAAAAGCTGGATGTTGGTTAACTTTCTTTAATAACATTGAGCAACGCATAAAACTGCTGCCTCTTTTAATATTATTCCCAGCAGCACTGAACCTGCTAAGGGGTTGTGTACAATGATATTTAAAGTTTTGTTATGAATATATATACCATAAACTTTTTCTCTGAATTCGGTTGTTCAGTGTTTCAAGGCTTCTAGGAAAGTCCTTCCTGCCCTAAAGGGGCAACTTACAGGGATGATATGCCATCTTCCTACTGTCGAAGTATTGGTGGTAGACCTCACAAGGTAATACATTTAAGTTGCATTAGTTTTATATTGGTAATAAAAAATTGACAACAAGAAGTTGAAATTTAAAGAATGCCCAAATAAAATAACACAGTCTTGATTTTAATAATACTAGAAATGGTGTGCTTTTATACTTTTGATTGTACATACTCTGACGATGATTATATACTTGATTTTAATAATACTAGAAAATGGCAGTGTGTTGTATGTCGTTACAAAGATGGAAGGTAAGAGTCCATCCTTTCTTTGAACCAGATGAAGCCTCCGTTCCTTTTACATGTTATGTTCCTTTCCTTTACAACCAGAACGCAATCGAAGCCTTCACACACCTCTGCCCTTTGTTCCTTTTGAACAAGTAAGTACGAACAATCAGGTGATTTTCTCCATTGAACAAGAAGACATGCTGCTTTTCTCCTTTTCAAATCAGCTAGCATGGCTGCAATTTATGTTAAGTTATTATTTTCTGTTTCAAACTTATCTGTTTACACGAATTAAGATTATTTATTCCAGCAATGAACTTTATTTCAATTAATAAAATTAAATTAAAAAACCATTTATTTTTTATTCTAATGTTCTGGTTGTCTAATTTTAATGAAATTAGGTTTTCCTGGTATGGAGGTAAGCGATAGGGAGGAATGATTTCATCAAATTTGATGATTTTTCGGTTACCTTTACTGCATATCATTATTATTCACCACCTTATGTTGTTAATGAAATTTCTGGTATGCACACTCTTAATCAGTTTTGCTTTATTTGTGGTCAATTTACAAGTATTTTTAAACCAATATACTAATTTTAGTTTGGCCCAAACAATTTTTGCTAGACGGTCGGTATTTTAAACATTTTTACTAACAATCAGAACACTTTTGTGAAGTATGCCAAGGTTCAATTGTTTATACTTCCATGGGTCAGAGGAGTAATACTTTCTAAAATATAATATTGCAGGCATTTGAAGCATGAATATCTATTTGGTTCATGTGTGGATGACCAATAAATGCACATCTACCAGTCTAAGGTTGTTCAAAACCGGATACCCGGAATTTCGGGTATCCAAAAATTTTGGATATCAGTTTTCACTGTTCAAGTCCAAGTCCGAAATTTCGGATATATCCGAAATTTCGGATTGGACTCGAATAGTTATAACGGATATCCGAAAATCCTGTTTTATTTAAAAAACCATAATTTAACAAAAAAAAAATGACAAAACGACAAAACAAATAAACATAGTCCAAGTCTTCAAATACCAATAAACATAAGTTCGACCTATAAAAATGCACAATACAAATAAACATAGTCCATATCTTCAAATACAAATCAAATTAACCAAAAAAACAAACATAATATCTTGATTTCTTCCTTCACCGCATTCATCCAACATTCACCCTTAAGCCTTCATTTCAACTTTCAAGTTTTTCACCACCTACACACAAAAAACAAATAAAATGTAGTTCTAAATAAAAATGATGTAAGGATGTGCCGCGATGTAAATTGTCGTGCCCCCATAAACAAGCGAACAAATGACGAATAACGCCCTATAAACTGTCACCGCCGCAACGCGCGGGTACCCCCCTAGTATATATATATATATATTTGTATAAAAACGTGTTAAATTGCAATGATACGAGTATTTATTTTGAATTTAATAAAGAAAACTTAATTTATAGAAATATAGAAAATCGTTAATCGAAACCGAGTATTTTATATTTCGAATCAAAATGACACATTTCGTAAGTCTTCCAACCCATTTAATAGTCTCCAGGTTTTTATCATATACAAGCCTTAACTCACTAAATTGTCAAAATCACAAAAAAAGAACATAAAAAAGAAAATAGGGAGGTCACCGGTTTCGAACCTGTGACCTCCGGGTACAAACTCGGTGTCACAGCCATTAGGACAGGACCTTCTAATCGTTTATATACTGGTCGAGGATTCTTTTATTTAGCAGTCAGTGGGATTGGTCATGGGGAGAAAAGAAAACAGAAGGAAAAAATGTGGAGGTGGGGTTTCGAACCCGCGACCTGAAGATGAGGAAACAAGCGACCTAACCACCCGGACACCCGACCCATTCGTGAATTAATCCGGCGTTTATAATATTTAACATGTAACCGTCGCGATCCATCTTCTTCCTCTAAAACTCCGATGGCCGGAGTTTTATTCCGGTCACCGGAAAATTGCGAAACTCGAGATAAACTTACAAAAATGTGCGACTAACATCAAGGAATTATTACCTCGAGTCGGAGATGAGAGATTGTTGAGTTTTGTACACCGAAACGAACCCGAAACCTCACCGCAAACTCCAAGCACGGTCACGAAACTCATATATGTTTGTTCCTGGTTGTTCAGAGTCGAACCATGATCGCAGGGACGTATCAAACAATGACAGACAGTGGCTAAGTGGTGCGAATTTTGCCGGAAATCGTGATTGCGGTGTGTTTTCTTGTCGTCGAGCAAAACAGAGAGAGAGCGAGGAAACAGAGAAGAGATATGAGATGGTGAACTATGATGTGTTTAAGCTTCTAACACAATGGTATTACATATCATCTGAGGTAACCGACGAGGTATTATGATCGGTCGAAACCGATCATCACTACATTGATTTCACGTAATTGATTTCTCAAAACAAGAATCGGATAATGGCATGTTTAGTCCCTCAAAGAGTTACAAGATAGGTACAAGGTTTCTGTAATTACAGTAATGGTCCCTCAAGGTTTTAGAAAGAAAAAAAAATTGATGACATCAAACGGGGTTAACAAAGGTATAATTAAACGATGAATACACGAGGAACGTCAACCTATATAATCGTATAACGTTAATAAGAAAATATAAACTTAACCGATCACATAAAATCATAGAACATATATATATATATATATATATATATATATATATATATATATATAGGGTAAGGATCATGTAAAAACCATATCTTTTTGCGAAAACCTAAAAACTAATACTTCTATCAAGTGGTATCTGATGAACAATAACAGCTTCACCAGGCTCTGATACCACTTGATAGAGCCTGGATACGGATCGGTCTGGATGAATTGATCAATGCAAACGTAATCAAAGTATGAATCAACACACAAACGAGTAAATAAACTCAATCTCTTTATTGAATAGAGAATCAGAGTACAGAGAATTAAAATCTTTTTGATTTTTATAAACTTTCAAACACACTAAAAATCTTTTTGAATTTTTCTAAAATTATGCTAAAACACACCTAAAATCTTTTTGATATTTGTCAGATATTCAAGGAAACAAACACACAGAACTAAAATGAAATAACTAAAACTTGATATAACTTAAATATTTTTGTGAGAAAGATCCAGACGCGAGATCATATCGGTCAAATATGTATCAGACACACTTCAATTTCATCTATAATCAGCATGCAAGTCAAGTTGGCAGCAAATACAACTTTTCAGTTTATTTCAGCTTGGGTAGATCAATTTTTATAGCTTTCTGATATGTTAAGATGAATTAAGCAAGCATTGATAATATGAAAACCCACGCAATCAGAAATATCGGTAATCTGGCTTATTCTTACTATTTTTGTATTTTTCACAGAATTTAATTTTCACAGAGATTTATCGTTCATGGTGTTTCATGCAAAAATAACGCAGAACCCTAAACAAACAACAATCAGGTCGGCTGGTAGGCACGCAGAGAAAGTCCGATTGTTTAGGAAAATAAGAAATGTAAAAATAAAGCAGAAATTGTATAACCCAACAACAATCAGGTCGGTGCTTCCGCACACGCAGAGAAAGTCCGATGAGTTATACGAAACACCAAAGAAAATAAAGCAGAACGTCAAACGAACAACGATCAGGTCGATCTTTCGATACGCAGAGAAAGTCCGATCGTTTGACAAAATAAAGAAAATCAAACAAGTTTAAATCTTTGCAAAATGAAAACATGCGTACACCAGAACATCTCTTATTCTGTTTTTGCCTTTTTCATTTTTTTTAATGCCAAGATCACACAATACTCATCATGATGTGTCTCACAATTAATCAAGCAATTTCTTTATGTTTATATCATACTAGCATATATCAGATTTACCCTAACGCATTCAACTAACCAAACAAGCACCGACAGCCTTTAATTTTACTTTATCCGTGGTTGATAACACATGCCGATGTATTATCATTTCTCGCTTGGTCGGATCAATTTCTCAAATTTTCATTTTTCCATTTTTTTTAATACTTTTTGCATTTTTCATCATCATTTTTTTTTTTATCTTTTCTGATTTTCTCCCCCTAAAAATACAAAGACGCTATTTTTGGATTTTTATAACAAGAAAAGAAACAAACAAAAGACAAATAACAAAGAAAAATGATCAACCGAAAGTTACTCAACTTGGTAACTTTTGAATGCCGTTGATCTGCAAAAGATAATGGAAGCGGGTTTTATCAAAAGCCTTTGTGAAAAGATCCGCTTTTTGAAAATCAGTGTGAATCTTTTGCAAATCAATCAAGTGTTTTTCAAAGCAATCGCGGATGAAATGATAACGGATTTCAATGTGTTTCGTTTTAGAGTGATGGACGGGGTTTTTGGTTATGCAAATCGCAGCCGAATTATCTATGTAAATTGGTGTAGTAAGAAACTTCAAACCGTAATCCCGCATCTGCTGTTGGATCCATAAAACCTGTGAGCAGCAACTAGCAGCCGCTATGTATTCAGCTTCAGCCGTGGATGTGGCAACAGAAGTCTGCTTCTTACACTGCCAAGATACTAATCGATCGCCGAGAAACTGACATCCAGCCGTGGTAGACTTGAAATTAATCTTGCAACCACCATAGTCTGAATCAGTATACGCCGACAAATCGAACTTATCATCATGAGGATACCAGATCCCGAGATCTGAATTACCCTTCAGATAAGCGAGAATTCGCAACACTGCATTCATATGCGAAACCCGAGGAGCTGCCTGATACCTGGAACACAAACAAACAGCAAACATTATGTCAGGTCGACTCGCTGTCAAATACATCAATGAACCTATTATCGCCCTGTAACGTGTGACATCAACTTTATCACCGTCTTCATCAGGACATAAGCCATGTGACAACTGAATCGGAGTTCCCGGAATGCGAACATCTTCCACTTTGAACCGAGTCAGAACATCTTTCACATACTTTGTCTGATGTATGAAGATACCCTGATCTGATTGTTGAACTTGTAGACCGAGGAAGAACGACATTTCACCCATGGAACTCATTTCAAACTTTGTTTGAAAATCTTAAATCGATACCAGATGTATCTGATGAACAACTTACAAGAGTTTTCATTGAATTGCAAGATGATACACCGGTAATAACAGCTTCACCAGGCTCATACGACTCCCATTTTGATGGCAAACCTTCCAACAATTTTTCCTTCAGCTCTTCGTCATCTTTCTTAATATTGACATTATCCATTTCAGACAGTAAATGACAATATCTTGAAATTAGCTCAGGAACGCCTTCGCCCTCAAAATGTTTGAAATTGTCGAATTCTTTGTTAAGCACCTTCTTTTTGCTTTTCTTATACTGCTCATTTCCCTCACACCTCTCTTTCAGAGTTGACCATAACTCATGAGAGTGTTTGCAGCTTTTGAATTGATGTAATAACTCCTTTGGCAAAGCTTGAGTGATTAAACCGTACGCTTTCTGTTCACGAACAAAATCAGCTTTTTGTGTGAGATCCAAATTTCGCTGCATAATAGGAACATTGTTAACGCCAACCGGATACACATATGGTGTATCCATAGCAATCCATAGATCAGGATCCGTTGTTCCGATATATGCCTCAAATCGTTTCTTCCAGTTTGCATAATCTTCAAATTTAAGCAACTTTGGAACTTTCTGAGTTGTTCCAATTTCATTGTCATAATTGAGTAAAGTTTGCATCTGCGTTTGAATAGCAGCAAACGCGTTATAGTCCGTCATGATTGAAAATTTTGAATTCTGATCCGAACTAGCTCCGAACTCGTCACACCCTCCGAACTAGCTCCGAACCTTTACCGAACTGTCAATCAAAAGTCCGAACCCTCAACGAACGTATCTCCGAACTCAAAAGCACCGATCTATCTCCGATCCTAGTCCGAACTACCTCCGAGACAGAATATCCTCCGAACTCTCACCGATAGTGCTCCGAACTCTCACCGAACAGGAAAACAGACCGAACTTCGCTCCGAACTTGGAACTCGGAGCGGTTTCACCGAACCTAGAGTTCGGCCGAACGTCAAACTCGGAAAATTTTAGATCTCAACAGAAAACACTCAGACTTGAACTCTAACACTCAAAGGAACTAACAACACTCAGAAACAATGAATTTTGACGCAAAACATGGTGGTTTTCACGTTAAAATTCAAGAGATCAAAAGGAAAACGAGCTTTGATTAGACGTTTAGCACCAATTCGAACCAAACAGCACCAGAATTGCTCTGATACCAATTGAAAAACTCGATTACGCTTCGGATCTAGTGATTTGTACACCGAAATCGGACCGAAAGTTTACCCGAAACTCAAGAACACAAAATCGTAAATATAACTCAGTTTATAGCTTGAATTGGATCAACGATTACATGATATAAACTCGTTTACAGCATCTAATCATGATCCTAGACTCAGAACTCTCTGAAAATTCGAGATCAAAAACTCCTCCTCTTACAAATTGAATCTCCGAGAAAACGGTTATCTCGAAGCTCTACTTCCGTCCGAACTCCAAACACACAATATATATATGACCAGATTGTGAGTGCCGAACTTTAGGTTCGGCACGTATGGCATCACTTCGGATCAGTTTGAGTTGCTTCCAATTCCTTGTCTTCAACTCATGATTTACGTATCTCATATATGTGAGTTTTACTAAATCACAATCTAGTCCCTCCACTTTAATAGATTGACACTTTCTACCCTAACCTTGATTTAACTATTCTAACTCAAATCAACTAACGAAACTAACTGACTGACTGATACACACACGACACACATATTTTGCACCAACAAACTCCCCCTTGACGTGTGCTGTATCAGATCTTCAAACTCTTTGAATCTGTTGTTAGTTGATGTAGGGTAGGCATGGCTGGAACAGGA
>JBCNJP010000012.1:28080200-28108200 GCA_039602395.1 Deinandra increscens subsp. villosa | reverse complement strand
TGCCTCGGTGCTTGCCTTTGAGGGGGAATTTGTTGTTGCCTTGGCATAACCGGGGGTCTAACAAACCCTTGTTGAACTTGACCGACCGGTTGCCTTTGTTGGAACGCAAATTCTTCTTCTTGAGTCGCCCCTTGATTCACATTGCCCTCTACTTCATATTCCTCTTCATAATCTTCGTACCTACCTTCATAACCATCACCATATCCCCCATATTATCCCTCCACGAATGGTATACGTGTATGTTGTTGAAATCTCAGTTAAACGTGTTGGTGGGTACCCGGAGTGGTAAAAACTGATGGTTAGGTTAAGGTGGTATGGGTTATAGATGGGTTTTGCTGAAATAATAGTTGTTGACTTGGTTGGGATGATTGCCCATAAGATGGGTAAAATTGGGCAAAAGATGGAATGCCCGAATAGGATGCAAAACTAGATGGGTTTGATTCAGGAAAACTTGTTGAAGTGGTGGTGCTAGATGTGAGTATAGTGGACGGAGAAGGGGTTGAAGTAGGTGGTAGTATATGTTGATCCGAAGGTGAAACTGATGTGCCCACTGGTTGCTTTCCGGTTCACTTTGTGTTTCCATTTTCTTGCTTTGTGTACTCGGTGATCCAACAACCTTGTTTTCCCGATGTAAGATTCGGTTCCCCCTGAATGTCCTTTCGATTTTTGGATCGAATAGTAGTGGTGATGATGATTGTGAATTCCTAGTACGCATGCACCTGTGAGTACCTGCACACTCACACAACCCAGTGTAAAACTAACAAACAACAGAAATAAGATAAAGAAACACACGTTGCGCACGTCTCCCCGGCAACGGCGCCAAAATTTAACGTGAGGTCGAAGTCTCACGCAAAGATAAACCCAAAAACACTAAATAGATAGCGGTAAGCGGGTGTCGAACACAGGGAGAATGTGGAATGTGTGTTACTTTGTACTTTATAATTAACTAAAATGACTTGAATAAAAAGATGAATAACGGTTTTGTTTGATGTGTTGATTTGAAAAACTAAAGTAAATTGCAAAAAGTTGTAAGTTGTGATTAATAAGAGACAAGGTGATCCTCTCAGAGTTCAAGTTTTCATGTAAACAACAAATATCAAAGTTCTTACTGGAAAGAATCACATAGACATGATTCGCGTATATATAATCGCTTGTGATAAAAGGGGACTAAGTACTCGGATTGCTAACGCGAGGTTGTCACCCGATGATCACCCAACAAATGTTAACCCAATTCCCTACCCTCTAAATCTCAATTGCCAGCGGCACCAAGAACGTATGGTTTAAGAACAAGATCACACAATCATCAAACGTTTACAAGCAATTGCATAAACACCATAGTAAATTAAAACAACGAGTGTTCGAATCACTATTCCAGAAATACAAGAACACAAAATATCATTGTCCACAATCAAACCCTAAATCCGAGAGGAACACAAAAGAAAATAAGCCAATCATGATTTTGGTGAATGAAAACCTGTTGAATTTGCAATCCATTGATGTTGAACGATGATCTTCGATGTTAGAAACCTCCAACGATGGATTACTGCTCCCCAAAATCGCTTCCTCGGGTTCTTGGTTCGTACTCCCGTTTTTCTAAGTCCGGAGATAATGAAAAGACCTCCCAATTTGCGTTTTTAAATTGCCGACTTGATGATCTGCTAACTACCGTAAGCTACGGTTGGAACCGTAAGCTACGGTGGCCAACTGTAAGCTACGGTTCAGTTAAGTTGTCCTACGGTTTGCATGTTTTGTTTTTGCCTCCACCGTAAGCTACGGTTCAAACCGTAAGCTACGGTTCACCCTGTTCCAAAACTTCACGTTTTCCATCTCTTTTATATTTCTTTCTCAACTTATTGACCTGGTTCCTCCTATGCTTCCGTATTTAACTCATTTAAGCACCTGTAACCTGCAAACACTCGAGAAACCGCAATCATCCAAAATCATAACATTTACTATTATAACTACCTTAACCACCCGCATTTATTATCGTTAACTACTAAAATACGGTGCAACCGTCACTCGGGTCCTGGTCTGGATCACACACCACATGGTTAAACTCCGTTAGTGGAAATTGGGGGTGTGACATCATCGTTCGTGCGTCAAAAAAGGCCATATTTCTAGTAGGGAGAGATGATTGAGATGGGAGTCCCATGGCGGGAGAAAATCTCCTTCAAATAGAGTCTGGTTAGTCGCTCCATGGAATTCTTTTCCTTCATGGCTAAAAATGAGCAGATTTCGTTAATCTGTCAATGATAACCAAAATAGTATCGTTACCATTTCGGATTTTTGGTAGCTTGGTGATAAAATCCATCACTATACGTTCCGATTTCCACACAGGAATTACTAGCTGGACGAGTAGACCGGAAGGTTTCTAATATTCTGCTTTAACTTTGGCGCAAGTCATGCATTTACCAACATACGTAGTAACTTCCATTTTCATATTGGGC
This sequence comes from Deinandra increscens subsp. villosa, assembly GCA_039602395.1. NCBI lineage: Eukaryota > Viridiplantae > Streptophyta > Magnoliopsida > Asterales > Asteraceae > Deinandra > Deinandra increscens. The sequence continues at coordinate 28,105,753 of JBCNJP010000012.1, read as the reverse complement.
CACCAGTAGAGCTCTCTCAATCCGTGGTACATCTTGTCAGCACCGTCGTGGATTGAATACTTCGATTTGTGGGCTTAGTCCATGACTAGGCTTCTGATGCCTCCGTATAGAGGTACCCAAAGTCTGTTCATAATGTATCTCGCACCGTCTAGCTTGATTTTAAATTGATGGTCCATAACACACAGACATTCAGCTCCGACATTCTCTTCCTTAAGAGCTTCTAGTTGAGCTTCAAAAATCTTGGAGGGTAGGCCTGAGTGGATGGTCAAAGCGAGGGATCTGACTCAAAGCGGTTTCACACATTCCTTACGGCTTAAGGCATCTGCTACAACGTTTGCCTTCCCGTGGTGATATAATATCTCGCATTCATAATCGCTAAGCAACTCGACCCATCTTCGTTGTCTCATGTTCAACTCCTTCTGGTTTAAGATATGTTGGAGGCTTTTGTGGTCAGTGAAGACTTTGCATTTTGTGCCATATTGGTAATGTCTCCATATTTTAGAGTGAATACTACGGCTCCGAGTTCTAGGTCGTGAGTGGTATAGTTCTTCTCGTGAACTTTTAACTGATGTGAGGCGTAAGCTATAACCTTTTCACATTGCATTAACACGCATCCTAGACCCTGATGAGATGCATCACAGTAAACGCAGAAATTGTGGTTTCCCTCGTGTAGGGCTAGAATTGGTGCATTGCATAATCTCTGCTTTAGAGCTGGAATGCTTCTTCAGTTTTGTCATTCCAGATGAACTTCTTATCCTTTTGGTTCAGGGCAGTCAGGGGTTGGGCTATTTTGGAGAAGTTCTCGATGAACCTACAGTAATAGCCGACAAGACCAAGAAATTATCATATAACGATGAGGTTGTTAGAGGGCTCCAACTTTTGATTGCTTCAATCTTTGCAGGGTTAATATGAATACCATGATCGTTGATCACGTTGCCTAAGAAATGTACTTCTCGAATCCAAAATTCACACTTTGAAAAATTTGGCGTATAGCTTCTCTTTTCTAAGCAATTCTAGAATGAGCTTGAGGTGTCGCTCGTGTTTTCCTTACTACCGGAGTAGGTCAGGATGTCATTGATGAAAAGTAGAACAAAATTGTCAAGGTAAGGCTTACACACGCGATTCATGAGGTCCATGAATATGGCAGGCACGTTAGTTAATCTGAAGGGCATGGCCATGAACACGTACTGACCGTAACGAGTCCTAAAAGCGGTCTTAGCAATATCTTCCTCACGAACTTTCAGTTGATCGTAACCGGATCGTAAGTCCAATCTTGGAATATGTAGTTGGTCGAACAGATCGTCAATCCTCGGAAGGGGATACTGGTTTTTCACTGTTGTTTTTTTAGTTTTCGGTAGTTGATACACATATGGAAGGATCTGTCTTTCTTCTTGACAAATAGGATGGTGGGCTCCCTAGGGTGAGAAGCTCGGTGTTATGAAGCCTTTGTCAAGAAGTTCCTGTAATTGATTCGACAACTATTTCATTTCAGATGGAGCTGATACGGGGACAAGGAGACGAGGGTGACTCCTGGAATTAAAATCAATCTAGAATTCTACCTGTGTAGTCAGAGGTAGGCCAGGTAGGTCTGTCGGAAACACATCTATGAATTCCCGAACAATTGGAAAATCTTTGATCATTTTCTCTTTATATTTCTTGGAGGATACATGCGCTAGAAGGGCAGGATAACCCTTTCGCAAACACTTTTGGGCCCTCATGCACGAAATAAAGTGGAGCTTGGTACTGTTTCGCTCTCCCTGAACAGTCAACACTTCATCGTTGGCTAGGGGAATCTTGACTTGTTTCTCATGACAAAATATTTTTGCACGATTCGCGGATAACCAATCCATTCCTACCACTATGTCATATCTTTCGAGTTGGACGGGTAGAAGTTCTATGTTGAACTTATGCTCTAATAAATCCAATGAACACCTTGGAGAATCTCACGCGCCTCTATTTGTTTATCATTAGAAAATTTGATTAAATACTTGGTGTCTAATCTGTTGCGTGTGATATTAAGGATAGAGCTAAAAGCACTTGACACAAAGCTCTTTTCGGCGCCGGTGTCGAATAAAATAGATGCATGATGATCATTTAACAGAAATGTACCCGTAACGGTGTGTGTAATACCCACACCGATAAATACGCATATATTTTCATGGTAAATTTTTCGTGCTATTTTATTGATAATTATATCATCTATTATGGGATAAAAGAACCAGGAACAATAATAAGTACAAACACTTGTGGGCCATCAAGGCCAATATGTGACCGATGGACTATAAAGCCTATTAGATTAGATAACTTACTATAATTGGGCCGTAAAAGCCCAATAAGCCCAATTAGAGACTACGGATCACCAAGACCCAATAACACCCTATATTTGGGCTAACCACTTATATTTAAGTATACAGGCCATTTCCAAACCCATATTGGGCCATAACCATCAAAGTAGCTGTATTGGGCCCAAACCCCCTTGGGCCGGCTACATAGTTTGAACCCGATAACTATTTGGGTCTCAAAACCAGTTACAACCCATACCATTTAAACTTAAGACCAAATCCGACCCATTTGCGTGGTCACCAAGGGACCGGTTTGGGTCTAATCCCAACCAAATCCTTCTTGGATTCTCTTAGGGACCAAACCAGCAAGTGAGTAAAAATTAGGGACCGAAGTGTAAATAAGCACCACCCATGATAACCAATGGGAGCTCATGCATGGGAACTATTCAATTCATGAGGTTGCTTATAAATCCAATCAAATCCACCTCTTGACCAATCTGTGGCCATGCATGGATAGCAACCAATCAAAAGGCGTAGCTTGGTCTTGAAGTGAGTGACAAGACTCACCCCAACTGAATCACATGAAAGGGAAGAGACTCCCATTGGCCACCTCTACAACGGTCAGCTAGAGGGAGGTTACCTCTTGCCACCACCGGACTCTTCATTTTTGCACACCCCTTCTTCTCCTCTCTCATAGCTTCGGCCCTTTCTCATCACCAGACCACCTTCGCTCCTTTACACAACAACCCCCACACAACCGAAGGACACCCTTAGGAAACCTTCTACCTCCATGAACAACACGTCTAAAAAATCGGTACACCCTCATCCTCCACCACCGGTTACACTTGCATCTCTCTTTACCTCACAAGAAGATTGCTTAAGGCCATGACAAGTCCTTAGCCATCGAGTGCAAGAAATCCTCTCTAAAGGTATAATCATACTCCCACTCCTTTCCATTTCATCACATCTAGTCCCTTGTTTAATCTTCCCAATCGGTTGAGATCTAGGACACATCACATATTTCGCGTACACACTAAACGCACACATACTTACACTTTGATCCTTCTATATTTGATATATATATATATAATTACATGAGACGTACCATTGCATACAACTAGAGATATTTAATCCCAAGTCCATAAAATTCACATGCATATACTTTAGTTTATCCATATTCAATGTTTAGATACATATATGTGCTTTAAACCTACATGCATGTCATCTTTTCATTTTCACTTGTACAATCCCATGATTGTAGGGAAATATACACTAGTTAATAATCTTGATATGCCCGGGTTGAACCCCTAGCCACACTTAGAAAATAAATGCAATTACATGATATATGATACACTACATTTACAAGCTAATTAGAAACTCCAATCCTATTTGATTGCATGAAGGATTTATGATTTAGTTGTCACACTAGTTAAAACGGGTTGACACAATTAAACTAAGCATGGAGACCGGGTTATAACAATCTAAACTAACACCACAAGCCCAATAGGCCCAACTGGACGGATTGAGAACCCGACTAACCTTCGGGTCGGACCGCACCAATCAGGTCAATGGCATGGCTAACCGGGTAAGAGCCCAATACCGGTCAAGTCAGGTCGGGTCCACAAACCAACCCAAACGGGTTATGCTCCATGGGTCAACACATCATGTAAACAAAACAAGCCCAAGGACAGGTTCGAGTGATGCAACAGTGGGCCTAAGCCGACTGTTTCCATCAACTCGTCTATCGGGCAGTCCATCGAGCCCAAACCAATTACAGTGGGCTAAACCCCATTTTTGGGCCAGTACAACATCCGGACCAGAAGCCTAATTAGCGACACAGTCAGGTTACGGGTCAGTACAGGCCCAATAACCATTTTGTTAGGCCTCGGGTCTTGGATTTGCGTTGGGCTAGTCAAAATGGTTACCCGAAGATGATCCAAGGTAATATACAGGTCAGGTTAGTAACGTGTTGTAATCAGGTCAGTAACTTAGTAATCAGGTTATACCCAAACCACCCAAGCTTATATAATATGTTAATTTTTTAACCATTGATATAACAAACCTTTTACCCAAAACAATATAAATTTTCCTAATCACCTAACTTATATAATTATTTAATGGTAATCATTTTCTAATATTAGATATTATAAATTATCAAATACTTATCAAACACGTGACTATGTCAACCCAATTACTTAGGTTATATTAAAATATGATTTGTACATATTTTTATGACAACCTCTAATTTTACCAAATAGCCATAACTTGATATTTATTTTAAACTCATATGCTTACACATAATTTACAACGTATAACATAAGCCCTTTTGGGCCCAAAGCCCAATTCCAACATTTAGGAAACCAGGCCAAGGCCCATAACCAAAGTAAAGCCCAAATACACATATACTTATGCATACACATAAATAAGCATTCGAACACAACACGATACACACATTTAACTATGAAATCACTTAGGAATCTCAATCGAATATGGAAGCGCAAATAACGGGTAATTACCCAAATCTATAACTTAAATAGTCATTAGTTTAGGTGCCCAATATTGAAAGTCAAGGAAACCCTAACTACTTGTGTTAGAGCATATCCCTATCCTACATTGTGTCTCGTGTATTGTATCTAGTTCAGAATGAGATTGTGAGTCAAAAGATCAACAAACCATGGTAGCCGTACCATATGGTCCACCGTACTATTGGTACGGGCATACCAATTGGTCCGCCAGTTGGTACGTCGGCCAATATGTTGCTACTATAAATAGGTCGTGTTAGAGAGAGCTCAGTTAGTTTTGTCATTCCTATCTCTGTTAACCGTGTGAAACTGAGTGTGTTCTCTTTATCTCTAGATTCCTTGTAATCTCTAAGTGAATCAATAAAGCAAAGCTTTATTTACACCATGTTCATTGCATTTGATCGAATCATGTAGTAGTAAGATCCATCCAGGTACTTACAAGTGGTATCAGAGCAATCTAGGTTGCTCTACAGCTTTGATTTGATCAAATTCGAATTTTTTTAGTGAGAGAAAGTAGGTATTGATCATTTTGCATCAATTTTTCTCAATTCTAAGTGTTTCTAGTACTAAAACTTGTTGGAACAAAAAATAAGTGTGACTGACGCCATCAAATCTATTCTTGAATAATTCGGCTGAAGAATCCATTATGAAATGATTCAGAGACGCGGGTTGTGATGATTGAGGCTTGCAAGTTTTGACCGAAGACGTTTTCTTGAAAAGTCAATTGTTTTCAAGTCAACGATCAACGTAAAAGTCAACAGAAGATCGGTTCGAGCAAGTCAAGCTTCATATTAATTAAATCAACTTTGATTTAATTAATAATTTATTTTAGTTGTTTTATTTGTAATTTTTCTTATTATATTTGTGTCTTGCTAGTTAGTGGGCTAGTGAGCACATGGGATCTCCTATATATAGGGGTGATGTGCTCCATTTGTAGGATGATGATCTTGAGTGATGTGAGCTATCATTTAGAGAGAGAGTCTCATCTTGGGTTTGAGCTCCACCCAAGATGACCATGCAAGATTCATGAGAGTTATAATGTTGTGATTTCTTGATTGTAATCATTCGGTTATATGAAATCATTCGACTTTATCGTCATATATGTGTTTCATCCTAGATTCTCATCATCCCGTCTCCACATCTAATATTCATTCTTGCTCAATGTCGAGCTTCTTGATGTGAAATCAGTCCTGACAATTCTGATTTCTGAACGTTCCTAGTGTGTTTTCGTTGCTCAATGTTGCATTTTCTAGCTCAAAAAGTCAACAATCACAAAAATCACTCGATTTCAGCTTGGTACGTCGTTGGTACGTTCGATGAAGATGATGGTGCGCCGGATGATCTAAGGGTATGCTAGGAAATCTTCATAGATTTGTTGGTACGCTCGTCATTGGCACGGAAGACAATCTTCAACAGTGGTACGTGACGATTATTCTTTGGTACGCTGACAGTTACACCGTACCAGTTGGTCCGTTCCTGATACATTGATTGGTTTGCTACGCTGATTGATTTGGTACGTTGAAGGGTTGCTACATTGTCGGTCCGCTGAAGGTCATTGGTACGCTAGTTCTCTTGGTCCGCTACTTGGTCCGCTGGCACAAAAGTGATGTTCACTAAAACTGACGTAATTTGAGTTCTGTTTTGAGTTACGGAACCCAATACCAGCCAAAACGAACGTCTCAATGAGATCTACACTTTAACTGCCTAAAGGCTATTACCCTCCGTGTTGACCCCCAAAATCCGCTTTTAAGACCTTCGTTTTTTAGTTCAAAGTTTTGACATTCGATTTTTAACTTCAAAATGAGCAATTTTTAAGCATTTTCAGCTGTTCAAACTTCAATGCAAAATCTGTTAAACTATGATGAAATTGGAACAAATTATAAAGTTCCCAAATTGTTAAGATTGAAAGATTATCACAATTGGAATCAACGTTTTGGAATCATACATTAGTGCTCTTGATATTGATCAATGGATACCCATTGAACAAGGTTATAAATATCCTACGAAAAATGGAGAACCGGTCATGCGAAGTGATCTTGATGCTAATGAAAGGAAAGATTATGCTCAAGAAAAGAAAACATATGGTAATCTCACGATGGCATTACCAAGAGAACTCTTGCATCAATTTAAAAATTGCACGACATCTAAAACTTTGTGGGATGCATTAAAAGATAGGTGTGCAGGAAATGAACAGTATCGGAAAAGTCAAAAGAAAGTTTTGCTAAAGGAATATGACAATTTTCAACACTGTGAAAACGAAAGTATTTCAGACCTGGTTTCTAGGTTTTCACATCTTGTTAGTGAACTTGGAGAACTGAAAGTTACAAAAAAGGATGATGATTTAAAAGAAAATTTTTTGGAATCTTTACCGAATAGCTGGGAAAATTATGTTATTTTATTGACACATGATAATGATTATTCTGGATGGTCTTTTCACAAGTTAACAGGAAAGTTGCAAGCTCGTGAGTTAAAAATGAAGGTGAAAAGATCTAAACCTGCTCTAAATCAGAATCCAGAATTGTATTATGGAGATAACTCAGCTACTGTGAATGCTAAATCAAAGTCACATTCTAGTTCTAGTTTGAATCCTGCTCCGACAGCTTTGCTTGCTGGAACATATGATAGTTCTGGTTCTTCTTCAGGCTGTAGTTTCACTATTCATGTTCAAACAACAGAAGATTTAGCTGCATTATTCTCTGCTTTCATATCATCGTCTTCTGGATCAATTTTTAGCCAAATTGGCCAATCTAGTTTGTTTGCACACGATTTAACTCAGATGGATGATGATCAGTTGCATAAATTAGATTTGGATTGGCAGTTTGCTATGCTAGTTGAACGAGGAAGAATATTTATGAAGAAACATGGAAAGAAATCTATTATTCAAGGAGAAAAACTTGGTTTGGATAAGTCGAAGCTTAAATGTTACAAATGTTCCAAGCTAGGACATTTTGCTCGTGAATGTAATCAATCATCATCTGAACCAAGTACTTCGGATACGAATGTTCACAATAAAGAAGCAAAAACTATGATATCTCAAGATGAAGAAGGTTATGATTGGTCTAAATATTTTCCGGATGAATCTACATTTGTATGTCACTCCCAAGTAATTGATGCTAGTATGGAATCTATGTCTGAATCTTGTTTCGCTAATGATTCACATATAGCATTGGTGGCACATGTTCAAATTGAATCGAGCGAGTCTGGATTTGAATTAAGTGATTCTCAAACAAGTGGGTATGAATCCGTGTGTGAATTTTGTTCACAAAAGGATATTTGAATTCAAAGTTTGATAAAGGAAAATGAGTGCCAGTGTGCTGAAATCAAAAGGAAAGATGAAGAATTGGAAGTGTACAAGAAGAAATGCCAATGTTTTGATGAAATTTGCAATACAAATGAGAACTTATTCAAAGAAAAGAGTTTGATGTCGTAAGAGTTAGAAGAACTTAAGAAACAGTTGTTAGAAATTTGTCTCCAAAATGATCAACAAACATTACAACTTCAACATAAGAATGATGAGTTCATGACAAAGATTGTCAAGTTACTTGCTGAGAATGAAAAGTTGGTTAAGGAAGTTCGTAGACGCAAGGAGCGATGGATCGTTTGCTAATCACGTGATAACGAGATGAAGACGAGATCAAACAAGTAAATACAAATGGAATTTGTATTAATAAGTCTTGAGAGCACACACACAGAAATACACACAGAAAGGTAGAATATGGAAAGAAGTTTTTTACTCTCTATACATGCTACCTTTTTATAGGTACGACTAAATGAGTTGCGGACCACATCCGGATCATCTGGTCCGGGCGGACCATTTGGTACGCAGGACCAACTGGTCTGCTGCCCTCATAGTCACACACACATATGCTCTAATATAGATACAATACACGAGACACAACGTAGCATAAGAATATGCTTCTACAAACTCCCCCTTAACGTGTAGTGTATCTTTTCTAACTAAATCTCTAGTCTTCAATCTTCAACAATGTTGCATCCGATCGTCAACTTGAAATCTTGTCAGAAATAGAGCTTGCATGGCTGGATCATTCTTGAATAAATCTTTGACCTTCAAGATCCACTTGTGAAAAATATAACGAACTCCCCCTTTCACCATGCTTGAATCTTGACACACAAAAACCTGCAACTTTAGAAGACAAAAGTGCGGGTTTTCTTTGAATTTCCAAAAATAATTTAATCTTGGTGCAAAACTTCTCTTTTAGAATCCAAGATATTGATTTTGAAATTTTGATTTTGTATCAAGTGTTGATCAATCGAAAACAACTAAGAAATATAATCTTTTTGACTTTTAGAAACTTTAGATCAAAACACACCTAAAATCTTTTTGATTTTTCAAGGTTATGCTAAAACACACCAAAAATCTTTTTGAAGTTTACTAAAATGAAAATATAAATGCAATACAAAATTACACTCTATTTTTGGTATTTTGCAAGAAAGATCACGACACGAGATCATATCAGACATAACGCATCTAGCACATTTCAATTTCGGTCTTAATCAGCATGCAAGCCAAGATAATCGCAAATACAACATTTATGTTTATTTCAGCATGCACCAATCATTTTTTTTATCGTTTTCAGATATGCTTAAGGTAATTTTATCATGCACTGATAACTCGACCTCCACTCTATCAGAAATACCGGCAAATCATCATATTTATCATATAAAACCAACTTTCTTAGAGATTTAATCATCCTTGATGAGTCATGCAAAAATAAAGCAGAACCCTAAACAAACAACAATCAGGTCGGCCTTGTGAGCACGCAGAGAAAGTCCGATTGTTTAGGAAAATAAGAAATATAAAAATAAAGCAGAAATTGTATAATCCAACAACAATCAGGTCGGTACTCCCATACACGCAGATAAAGTCCGATGGATTATACGAAACAACAAAGAAAATAAAGCAGAACGTCAAACGAACACCAATCAGGTCGATCTTTCGATACGCAGAGAAAGGCCGATCGTTTGACAAAATAAAGAAAATCAAACAAGTTGAAATTTTTGCAAAATGAAAACATGCATTCATCAAGATATCTCTTTATTCTATTTTTGGAATCATTACATAGCATTCATCAAGAAGCAAATAACCAAAGATCATCAGGCAAGCTTTATGTTTATATCTTACTTGCAGATATCAGATTAGTCATGCACATTCACAGATTATGCAAGTACCCACAGCCTTTAGACTTAGTCTATCCATGGCAGATAACGTATATGCTGATGTACTATCATTTCTCGTTTCTGTCAAATCAATTTCTCAATTTTTCATTTTTTTTTATATTTTCCAATTTCTCCCCCTAAAATTCAAACAAACACTATTTTTTGAATTTTCAATTTTCTCCCCCTAAAAATATGTACAACTACAAAATGTAAACATATGAACAAGAAAGAAAATTGATCGACCAACACTGACACTTTGCAGTTTTAGTTTTGAAAAAAAATCGGTTGAAAAACATTTGAAAATGATATGTCGTTGAAACACTAAATTAGGCAAGTTCTTCACTACTAGCAACACACGCATAATAGGTCTTCTTGAAGAAACCTGCAGACACCATATAAAACGTTAGTGATTTTGGGATCGGCCCGAGTCAACAGCCTCGGATCGCCCGGTGTCTTCAACATGGTCTTTGTTTGCCAAGGAAACAGCTCGTGGTTTCCACATCAGTGGCGAATGGCGATTGAAAACTGTTCAATGAACCCACAAAATGATCAACTTGCGTCTTTGTCCAAGACGGCTTACTAGTTGATTTGTACATCGATGGTTGTGGTTCATCAAAAATATGACCATTTAAATCCACATATTTAGCAGTTTTGTGCACATAGGAGTGAATGCTCGCATTCGTAGGACATTGTGCAGCAAGATGCCCTGGTTTACGACATGCATAACACTTCCTTTGAAAAACATTAAGGGGACTGCTACCCAGATTTGATTCAAAAATTTGTTTTTTATCAACAAAATTCTTTAGATTTCTCTTGTCCTGTTTGAACACATCATGATAACCAAAAATATTTTCTGAACTGAATGAATCAAAGAAATCATCAGAAGTATCATTACCTTGGAGATGGACTTCGTTGAGAAGAACCAGAACTATAAGAAGACCCTCCAGAATAATAATGATCATTCTTTGATTTGACAACATGTCGTTTCTGCTGTTGTGATTTGTTCTTTTGAGTTAAACCAGCAACTTTCTTTGGTCGTTGTGTTTGAGAAACTACTTCTTCATTAGAATCATAACCAAGACCTTTATGCTTGTATCCCTGGACTTTTGAAGAATCTGAAAAAGCCGTTGGAACTGCTCTGCCTTTAGCTGCACTGATAAATTTAGCTTTAATAGCTTTCATTATTTTGAATCAAAGCTTTTTCTTCTTCATGGACAGATGAAGAACCAGACGCAATTTTCTCACAAAGCTTTTCATCTTCCAAAGCCTTTGAAATTGACACAAACTTTAGAGCTTCACCTAATTTCTTCTCCCTTTTCTCAGATTTGTTTTTCTTCTTCTTTGCTGGAGTTACAAATTTAGAATAATCTTGCAATTCAGCTCTTGGATCAAGTGACACAGATGGAGGATTTAATATAACCACTGGAGCTGGAACAGAATGTAATTCCTCTTCTTTCACACTTTCGTCACTCTTTTCCTGATTGTAAATGTAATTCAGTAATGTAGGAGACATAGCTGAATTCTTTACTTGCTTTTGAAGAGCGAGAATCTCAACTTTTAACTCATATATTTTGACTTGAGCAGCCAACAAATCTTTATGAGTACCAATAAAGTCATCTGATAATTCATTGTATTCAGCCTTCAGTTGCCTATTGGTATCACATAACTCCATTAGCTCAGCATGAACCTTCTCCCACTTCTTAGTAAAATAAGCAACATCTTTTGTTAAAATGTCATTCTTTTCACGCATCTGAACATTTTCATCTCGAAGCTTTGAAAGTTCTTCTTGAAGTTCTAAAACTTTATCTACAGCTTCAACAGCAATCGCATTTGCTTTTTCATACCTTTGTTGAACAGGATAACTCTTTTCAAATAGATTCTCAAAATCTTGAACTGCATCAAGATGAGCAGCCTTTTTTTTCTCAAAGTCAGCAATCCATTTATCCTTTTCTGTTACCAACTCTGAATTAAGTTTTTCTAAATCATCACATCTTTGTTGTAAACACTCCAAAGCAACTTTCACAACTATGAATTCTTTAGTTAGCAAACTGTTATCGTTTAGCAAAGATTCAAATTTATCATTGGCAACACCACAAGCTTCACATTTCTCTTGTAAATCTTTTGTAAGTTCAGCAACTCCATCTTCCAGTACTGTTTCACATGAACTTGTTTCTGAATTAGAATCACTTACTTCCTTCCTTACAACTTCGGCAAGAAATGCAGATTCATCAGGATACCACTCGACATACTTATTTAGAGAACTATCATAAACCAAAGAAGGTTTGGAAAGAGAAGCTGAATTAGAATCAGACTTAAAAGTGGAACTTTCTAGATTGTGGAGAGCATTTAATGCCAACTGTTTCTGTCTCTCTTCCATTATTTCAATATCCTTATTCCAATCATAACCTTCATCCATTTGTGAAATCAAGGCTTGCGAGTTTGAATTGTTTACTGAGGACGAAGATACGGATGTTTTTGGATTTTTACATTCACGAGCAAAATGTCCAATTTGTGAACATTTGAAACATCTAACTTTGGATTTATCCAATCCAAGTTTGCCTCCTGGAAGAAAAGATTGTTTGCCATGTTTTTTCATGTATCTCCTACCTTTTTCAACAGTCATAGCAAATTGCCAACTTAAATCCAACTCATTTAAATGATCATCATCCAACTCACTTCAGTCATTTGCAACCAAATCAACTTCTCCCAGTTTCCCAAAAATTGAACCATTTGACGATTATATAAAAGCAGATAACAATGAAGCTAGATCCTCAGATGCCTTATCAGGAATTGTAGACTTTGATGATCGGTTTGGACTTGTAAAAGTACAACCTGGAGAATCACCATAACTCTCAGTTTTTCCAGCAAGAAATGCAGTAGGAGGACCTTCACTGAAAATGTTTGACATTTTAGCATTTATGGTAGAATCATTTTCACCACGATATGCAGCTGGATTCTGTACTTGTGCAGGCATGGATTTGTTGACACTCAACTCCATATCTCTTGCTTGTATCTGCTCAATCAAATTGATGAATGACAACCCTGAAAATTCTTTATCATAAGTAATTATCATTACATAGTTTTCCCATTTTTCAGGTAATGCCTCTAGTATTTTCTCTTTCAGATCAGCTTCTTCCTTTTTTATGCCAACTAAAGCCATTTCACTTAATAAATGTGAAAATCTAGTGATAAGCTTTGAAATATTTTCATTTGGATAATGCTTAAAATTGTCGAACTCTTTCTTTAGAACCTTCTGTTTTCTTTTCTTGAATTGATCATTTCCTTCACAACGTTTCTGAATTGCATCCCACAATTCTTTTGCTGAAGTGTAAGCAGAAAAATGATGTAATAAGTCTGAAGGTAATGTCATCGTTAAAGCACCATAAGCTTTTTGTTCTGCTTGATATGCCTTCTTTTGCTCACCAGTAAGACTTTGTTGCAAAACTGGCCTTCCATTTGTTCCTGTTGGATACTCGTATAGATTATTGTAAGATATCCAAAAATCAACATCATTAGCACCAACATATGCATTGAATCGCTTCACCCAACTATGATAATCTTCCAATCTGAGCAATTTCGGAACTTTCTGACTTGTTCCTATTTCATTATCATAGTTAATGATAGCTTGCATCGTGTTTTGAATCGCGGAAAACGCTTGAAAATCCGACATATTTTCCAAAATATGACACCTCAAAAACTTCGGACTCAAAAACGGAGGTCTTCCAAGCGGATTTAGGAGGTCAAAACTAGACGGTACTAGCCATAGGCTGGTACAAGTCCTAGATCTCGTCGAGACGAACGTTTTGACTGGTATTGGGTTCCGTAACTCTTTACGGTTTTCAAGTTACGTCAGTTTTAGTGATGAACACTTTTATGCCAGCGGACCAAAACACTTTCAGCGGACCAAAACCCGGATCAGTTCAAATAGAGGACCAAACTACGATTCAGCGGATCAGATTATACCTCAGCGGACCAGATTAGACCTGCGGATCAGCTTGATAACACGCGGACCAAAATATACCTGCGGATCAGATGTGGTACGGCGAACCAAAACTGGTACGGCGGACCAGAATTTTTCAGCGGATCACACTGGTATACGATAACTGCCACGGACCAGCTCGATGAATATTGCCTAGCGGACCAGGCGGCGGACCAATCTGTTCGTCGGGCGGACCAGTCGAGTTTCACGCAGAATGAACTGATTTTTCGAATTTCTGATGATTTTGACTGAAACTTGGATCACGAAGGTGTGCGCAAACACTATAGGAACACTCGAAAATCATTTTTCACCATAGAAACACTCGGAATTGGAAGAATTTGATGAAAAATGTAAGAACCCCACACTTTCTCTCTCTAAAAATCTCCAAAATCACAGAATATGATCAGCAAATGGAACCAGATAGCTCTGATACCACTTGTAGACGCAAGGAGCGATGGATCGTTTGCTAACCACGTGATAACGAGATGAAGACGACATCAAACAAGTAAATACAAATGGAATTTGTATTAATAAGTCTTGAGAGCACACACACACAGAAACACACACAGAAAAGTAGAATATGGCAAGAAGTTTTTGAGTCTCTATACATGCTACCTTTTTATAGGTACGACTAAATGAGCTGCGGACCACATCCGGATCATCTGGTCCGGGCGGACCATTGGGTACGCAGGACCAATTGGTCTGTTGCCCTCATAGTCACACACACATATGCTCTAATATAGATACAATACGCGAGACACAACGTAGCATAAGAATATGCTTCTACAAAGTTGAAGAATATAAGTTTCAAGCTAAAGATGTTTGTGAAGATTTCTATAATCTGTTTCAGAAATCAACAACAAGGGTGGAAGCACTTAAGAAATTGAATGATGAACTTCATAAAGCATTTGATGAAGTTGCTGCTGAAAAAATTCAATATCAAATAGTTCATTTCGAATTACAAGATAAAGTCATAAGTCTAAAAAGGGAAAAAACTTGTTGACAAAAAATGTTGAGATTTATAAAGAAAGGGTGGATAAGATTACACAAGAAGTGTATGATGTTCATGATGATATGCGAAGAGAAAAATCATTAGTTAATAGTACATCTGAGAAGTTGATTTAATCATAAAAGGTTTTGGGTGAGGCACAAAACACAATATCATATTTGAATATTGAAATTCTAGATCCTAACCAACAATTTCAATAAGGTGTTTGGAGGAGAAGACTTTAATCAAATTCCTCATCCAGTTATTCAAACTGAGCCTCTTGTTGATCTAAGTACTTCAGATACAAAGCAAGATTATTATGAGTATGCTACAAAACAATCTGACTTGAAGACATCAAAGAAATCAAAGAAGGTTATGGAAAAAAAGGAAAGTCTGATTGATAAATCACCATCACAGTTTGTTTATGGTGGGTTTATTTCAGAAGGGGGAGTTATTTCTATTGGAAAACAGGTTGAAAAAGATGAAAAGCAGTTGAATGAAGAAACTGTTGCTGCAAAGTTGGTTGAAGCTAACAAACTAAAAGATATTAAAGCTTCATTTAATCAAACTGCTAAACTGGTTGCTCGAGTTGACCTCTCAAAGCTACCAGGTTACAAAGGTTCAGGATTGGGTAGTGAGAGTAAGTAATTTGAGAAGAAAGACAAGAAGCCTGTGTCCAAGAAGGTTCAGAAAGAAAAGAAGGATACCAGTTAAGATCAAATTTATCATCTAGCCAAGGTGTTCATTTCTAGAATGGAAAAAGGATTAAGAGGTAAAAACAAAAGAAGGATATTTCTGAAGGTCCTTCTAGAGTTAGTCAACAGCTCAAAGAATCTTCATCATCTGGATCAAATACTACTCCTCGAAGTCCTACTTCAAAATGAGTTCATGCTAATCGTTTTCAAGTCTTTGGTGATTTTTATGATGATTTTGATTCTGAAAATATATGTCATGCATTTCAGGAAAGGCGGAAACCAAAGCGATCATATCGCGTGTGCTATCAATGTCACCGTTGTGGCCACATGGCACGAGATTGTCCTGAAATAGCAAATCGTTCTGTTTTCGAAAAATTTGCCACATTTATTGATGTATCTAGCAGAGTTTTTACTGAGTCAAAATCTTCACACTTTCAATCTAAAAATAAATAATTTTTCAAAAAAGCTTCAAGTGTTGGTGGTTCATCACGTGATGATGACTCGGTTCATTCTGAAAACTCAAAAATGAAGTGGCGACCTAAGTCGGTCAGCACGGCTGCAAATGATTTTGTTAAAGATACTGGTCGACCAGAAGCTGTGTGCTTCGGGTCATTTGAATACTAATCATTTAAATCCAGTGTGCAGGTTTCTTCAAGAAGACCTGTCGGTGATTGTGAAGATTCAAGCTTCAAGCAGTTGCTGATAGTGGAGTTTCCTGCGTAATTTAAAATCTTTGATTCATCTTACAAAACTGAAAGTTTTTCTGAAAGCTTAAACTGAAAGGTATCAATATCGATTGGTCAATTTTCTTTCTTTTACATTTCGTATGTAGTTTAGGGGGAGAAAATTGAAAATACAAAAATAGTGTTTTTATGTTTTCTTAAAATGAAAAATCCAAAAATATAGTTTTCATTTTAAGTGGGAGAAAAACAGAAAAATACAAAAACATTAAAAAATAGAAAAATACAAAACATTAAAAATATGAGAAATTGTATCTGACATAATTGGTAAATGATGGTACATTGGCTTACGTGTATGACTCATGGATAAAATAGATGAAAAAGCCATAAGATCATTGTTTGATGTGCTTGGTAGGCTCGGTATTAAATCAGAAAGTATTCAGATGTGATATACATGAAATACTAATGCTTGACCAAGTGGACAACATCTTGATGCGTATCTCAAGATATTGAAAAGATGTGTGAAAAAGAAAATGAGAAGTCACTTTGTATACATGTGTTCATTTTGCAAAGATTTAAACTTGTTTGATTTTCTTTTTTTTGTCAAACGATAGGACTTTTTCTGCGTGTCCACAAGACCGACCTGATTGTTGTTCGTTTGACGTTCTGCTTTATTTCTTTGATGTTTTGTATAACTAATCGGACTTTCTCTGCGTGTACAAAAGTACCGGCCTGATTGTTGTTGGGTTATACAAATTTCAACCTGTTTTTATTTTCTTATTTTGTTAAATTCGATGCCTTATCTGCGTATCGAAATATCGATCTTAAGGTAGACGATTTAACATTCTTATTTCTTTTTTGCATGGAACACAGTTGACGATATCATGAATACAATCACTATGTGTTAAATCACAAGTGAAGTCACAAAGTGAAATAAGCAAATGCATATCTGAGTATGTCTGCTAGTGTGGGGTACACTGGTCAAAGCAATCTAATCAATACAATAACATATCCAGATGTTATGAGTATGATTTTGTCAGAGTTTAAGATGGACAAATTATACCAGTAATCGACATGACTTATGTGCTGAAGTAATTGAAATTGAAGTGTTGTTCAGTGTGTTATGTTCAATATGATCCCAAGTTGTGATCTTTCTTGCAAAAAACAAAAATATTGTGTGATTCAGTATTTCATTTCTGTATTGCATTTATGTTTCATATCTGAAAAGTCCAAAAAGATTTTAGGTGTGTTTTAGCATAAACATAAAAAAAAATCAAAAAGATTTTCGGTGTGTTTTAGTTTAAAGTTTCAAAAAGCCAAAAAGATTTTGTTTCATATTTGTTTTCGATCGATTGATACAAGATACAAAATTATGATTTCAAAACTATATCTTGGATTCTCGAATAGAAGTTCTGCGCCAAGATTAAATTAATTTTCAAAAGAAAAGAAAGTTGCGTTTCTGTCTTCTGAAATTGCAGGTTTAACGTGTGACAAAACTCAAGCATGGTGAAAGGGGGAGTTTGTTATATCTTTTACAAGTGGATCTTAAATGTAATTGCTCATTTCCGTAATATATTTATAAGAAATGGAATAATTATGTCAGCATAAAAGAGATCTGTATATTTAAATTACATGTTTGAACGATACATGGCATCAAAAGCAACTACATCCCCAAAAACAAGGAAATTTATTTTCATTGCCTCATCAGCCCAAAACAAACCAGTAAGATTACCATCAGTATCAATAGTGTAGTCACATGAAAATTCAGAGCAAAATTCTTTCTTCCTAAACAAACGTTTGACAACCATATCAGCATCAAACTCTGAAATGAATGTATTCATGTCCCTTTTAAAATTCTTACAATCAACGGCTGTTACACCTACATCCTCAAATTCACCATGCATCTTATGCATAATGTGAAAACCCCGAACTGGACCAATATTCAACTTTGATAAATCATATAATGTCTGCTGCTCAAATTTGTGGTTGTGCTCCTCAACAAACGAATGAACTTTGTATTTTCCACAATCTGTAATTTTCAAGTTCAATTGCGCACGACATTGCGTCCTTTTTGAAGGTCGTTTACGTTTATCTTTTGATTTCTTTTTAACAACAGCACTATCAATAAAAGTATCAATGGGGTGGAACTTTTTATGACCTTCTTTAGAACATACAAAAAACTTTGATATAATAATTCCTTTAGCCTTCCTATCACCTCCTCTACGGACTTTAAAGCCTCCTAACTTTGCATAATTTTTATAAAAATCAAATGCTTCATCTATAGTATCGGAAACCATACCAATCTCAGGTTTAGCAGACTGTGCCACAACAGGTGAATAATATTTCTTCCCAGTTGTTGGAGATACATGTTCAACTCCATTTATAGAATAATTAGGAATTTCTTGCCCATCATTGGCGCAAAAATCAGCATCATCTAAAAAAGTTTTTAACAAAACAGTAAAACACCAACATGAACTACCAGCATAACAATACCTTCTAGAAAAATCATATTCGACAAATCTTCTATAAGTAAATAATCATGAATAAAAATCAACTGAAAACACAACTTCCATAATATACCAGCATGATACCAGACCAACATCGTATAACAAATCATATTAGCAGGATCATCAAATTCAAATTAATACAATAAAAAAACGCTATTAGATCGAAAAGACATCATAATATACGACGATAACCAGCATAACATGATATTATACGTGGATTACCAGACCATCATCATAATATACGTCGAAAATCATGGTTGACGGCTCATCGAATTCAAATTCATACCTAAAACTACTATCTGATCGCTAAGGTTAAAAAATTACCTTAAATATGAACATTGTCATTCGAACTATCGCTCGAATCTGGAGAAGATGCATCCATTGCAGAGTCCATTAAAAAATTGAATTGATCGACAACTTATGGAAAACCCGATTAATCGACAAAATTGCGTTAAACCCTAATCGACTTTTTAAATTTTGAATTTAAAGAAACTGCTTATCGAATGCAAAATCTTCCCGGTATAACAGGAGTTGCCATAACAAACTAATAAAGCAAAATGACGTATATACCCTTCCGCTTGAATTCATTAATATGATACGTGGCAGTCTCTTTTTGGTGCGCACGGATCTTAGGCAAAATGCATGTCCGCATATGATCGCCCTTCTAATTGAGTTTTATATATATATATATATATATATATGTGGAATTAATTGAGTTTATATTAAATCCGATAATTATTAGGATACAATTATCATTAAATTTATTGCTTAATATTTCATTTTACATTTAAAGATCATTTTAAAGTTATGTTTAAAATATTATTATATCTATGTCTGGAATTAATTGAGTTTATATTAAATCCGATAATTAAATATTGTCATGTCCTTATTTGGTGAGATGCTTTCACCCGGATCGATCATATAATCCCCAAATTACTTCCCACCATTTTTCAAATTTCCCCAAAATTCATTGATCAGTTCCTATTCCCTCTCACCAAAATTTTATCACCAAAATGAATTCATCACTCTCTTCTTCCCTATCACTAAACATTCCTCTACAAGATTCATCACACTATCATCTTCAAGAGATCACTACCTAATTCCCGTCAGTATTAATTTTGCTGTCATCTTCAGGAGGTCATTTGTTTCATCTCAATTATATCATCTAATTAATTATTCCATCGCATTTATATCATTCTCTATTTATTTCATTTCAGGATTCATCTAGATCATTTAACAATGGATCATGAAGGTGAATGCAATGATGATTATTTTTCACAAGAGAATGAAAAGATGAAATGGATAACAATGATGACCATTATTCACAAGAGAGTGAAGAAGATGAAATGGATAACAATGATGCCCAAGTCGACATGATGCCCAATTCGACAATGATGCCCAAGTCAACAATGATGCCCAAGTCGACGACCTTCCTCCCCAAGCAAACAAGAGGGGGTTGACGCAATTGGCAAAGTGGCGTGCCAAATTTGAGAAAAATGGTGGGAAAAAATAGCCACTAACATTTGATGCGCTGGGAAGGATTGGCGGGGAGCATAGACCAAAATTTTCGAGTTTTATGAGAGATATTTCAAGGTCAGAGGTTGGATTGAGGTATCTACAATGGAGGAAGGTGCCAAAAGAGGACAAGAACAAGATGTGGGCAGGGATTCAGGTTATGAAACAGATTAAACATTTTCTCATATTAAGTTTGTTAAGTTATTGAATTCCATATATATGACTAAAAAATCCTGTCATATGTTATTTTTTCTGCAGTTATTCAACATTGATGACTGTCGAAGGGGTCGTATAATGGTACGGCTTGGTGGGTTGCTAAGGAGTTTTAGAAGAAAGATGTTCGAGAAACACATTCGTCCCAACCTAGCAAAACCCACCGTGCTTGAGAAAGTTCCAAACATGTATCGCGTTATTGTGAAAAAAGAAGACTAGGACAGATTTGTAGTATATACAAAATTTGAAGAATTCAAGGTTTTTATTAAATTCAAACTGCTGATTTCATTAATTAAGCTAAGGTGTTAGTTAATGAGATTATAAATTATATATCCTACTGTTCTGTTGGAAAGGCTGCGTCAAAGAGTGCAAAAGAGGTTCGAGCACAGTATGCTTATGATCATACAATGGGACGGGAGGATACGTCTATCTGAAAGAAAAACTGGTAATAAGCTAAGTGTGTTACACCCAGTCATGGTTAAAAATGTGCAATGTATGTTTCAAGTCTGATATATATTATTATTATAATACAAGGTACAAAACAAAGAAATTGCAACTGATGATTTCCCCTCTCGAGCGTTTATATGGAGGAAAGGAAGGGTAAATAAAGAGGGGGAATACAAAACTCCTGTGGTGAAGGGCGTAGCAGATGATATAGTATGTTTAATTGCTATATATATACCTAATTATTTACATGTTAAAAATTAACAGCACCTCACTACATTAACTAAATTAATTACTGCAGGTCGAGAATGAAACAAAAATAAATGCGGGATCCGTGACCGTAGAACTGGGAATGGATGCCCTAAAATTGGTCCTTGGCAAGGAAAGGGGTGGATACCTAAAAGGTATTGGGTATGGAGTGACTTCCCGTGGATATTGGCAGGGTGCTCCAAAAGGGCGATCAAAAGAACGGATCGAAAAACTTGAGGCGGAACTCAAAAATGAAAAATAGTTGCGTGAGAAAAAGGATCAAGAGGTTGAGCACCTCACTGATATGGTTAAAGCACAGCATGAAAAAATTGATAAGCTTACGCCGTTTATGAACAGCATGATTCAAGATAAACAAGTTGATAAAGCGGTAAATTCTGTAAGGGACAAATTATATATATATATATATATATATATAATTATATTATATAATTTACTTTTTATCAATCAATTATTATAAATCATTAAATCATTTTGTAGGTAAAGTCCGCGGAGGCGCCTCTTACTACAACTGTAAGATCTAAAACGGTTGTAATCAGCATTCCATTGTAAATACAACGGTAATTAATTAGTATTATTTCTGATATGATCAATCTCCCTTGAGCGCATATTTAATAATTAATTAACTAATTGAATTGTACGTAGGACATGGTCAATTCCGTGCATAATACATCGCAGAAACAATCTACTCCATCAAACTCATCTCAAAGGTCGGCCGATAAGGTACGGATTTGAAACAGTTCTGAATTTGAGTTGATCTGGAAGATTCTAGTTCATCTGGATGAACATGCGTCTCTAGTTATAGTTCATCCGGATAGTTAAAGTTCATCAGGATAGATAAAATTCATCAGAATAGTAAAAAGTTCATCAGGATAGTTAGAGTTCATCGGGATAGTTAGAGTTGATCCAGAAGATTCTAGTTCATCGATCAGGATAGTTAGAGTTCATCGGGATAGTTAGAGTTGATCCGGAAGATTCTAGTTCCTCTGGATGAACATGCGTCTCTAGTTATAGTTCACCGGGTTGGTTATAGTTCATCCGGATAGTTAAAGTTCATCAGTATAGGTGAAGTTCATCAGGATAGTTAAAGTTCATCAGGATAGTTAGAGTTGTTCCGGAATATAATTAATAATTAACTGTTCCGGCTATGATAAGTTTGTACTTCATCCGAATGGTTATCTGGATAGTTAACTAATGTTTAGCCGGTTATGATCGATATGATTTTATTAATTAATTGAATTGTAGGTCTGTTCTACGACTGTATCACAACACACTCCTCCATCTACAACAGCGTCCGGGCAAAAGGAAAGGGTAACTATTTTAATTTACACAATTGTGTACTTCCCTTACAACTAATTGCTATATGATCATTTAATTAAATGTTGATGTTTTCTTTAGAGGAAAAAGAGACAAATAACAGAAGCAATTGCAGCCAGTACTGCTAGGGCATCACAGCAGGAAGTGGTATATATATAATTAAGGATTTGACAAATCGCTGTGACGTTATTGTTAATTAATATATATGTTACTAATTAATTAATTATATGGCGTCAATTTAGGAAAAAAATAAGAGACCTACAAAATTAGGAAAACCTGCTCCTGCTAATAATGATGACATTCCTGCTATTGTTGACCCAGAAATCTTATTAGAGGTATATATATTAGTATATTTGACAATTTATTTATTCAGTTTTTCACTTTAATTAATTAATTGTTAATATATATGCTATAATTAATATTATTATGTCACTTTTGATCAGGGGTGCAAAACTGTGGACCTGCACCTTGGGGAAAAAAGAAACATCGTGGCAAAGGCTAAATTATTGCCAGCATTAACAGATGAGATGATTCATGGAGTTCCACTACCATCTAATTGTCGTAGAGTTTCCATTTATAAGGTTTTGAAGGAACATGGATATTTACCACACCAAGTAGAAAATATAACAACAATTAAAGAGCTTGCAGAGAAGAAAAGCAGTAACTATATTATTGCATGGCCGAAGGACCAAATGATCAATGCTGATAAGAAATTCAAATCAAAGGGTTGTTCCATTGATAATACAATTAGAGTACTTGCAGAACCAATTAATTAATCGTATCCACTTTAATTAATTAATTAACTATAACTACATAAATATATATATATATATATCTTATCGGTTTTATTTGTCATGTTTTGTTACTCCAGGTAAATAATGTGAAAACAAAGCTGAAGGTACAGTACGTAGCATCAAACAAATTGAAGAGCGTGACAATGACGAAAAAACTAACAAGGAGCCAGACTAACACGACCAAATTATAATTATCATAACAATTGAAGTTTGATTAGTGTATAAGTATGTATAATTAATTATATTATGATTTTAAGGTTTCTCATAGACATATATATGCAGTTTAATTAATTAATTGTATGTAGTTTAATTAATTATAATTACGAAAAACAAAATTTGATGAATCTATAATTGCTTGATTACATATATATATGAAAGACAAATAATAACAAAGGCCACACTTTTTATGTTTTAACGTGGTCGTTGCCACCATTTGACCACGCGTATTGGGACAAAAAAAATCTGATTTCAACTACCTTTTGGCCACTTTTTTTTTAATATATGTGGCTAAAACACAAAATTAGGTGACCATATAACACCAAAGGCCATGCTTTTTATATTTTAATGTGGCCGTTGCCACCCTTTGGCCACGCGTATTGGGACACAATGTATGATTTCAATAACCCATTTCGCCACTTTTTTTATTACATATATGGCTAAAACACAGATATACGTGACCATATAATACCAAAGGCCACACTATATATATTTTAACGTGGCCGTTGCCACCCTTTGGTCACGCGTATTTGGGATAAAAATTATAATTTTAGCAACCCATTTGGCCACATTTTTTTAAACATATGTGGCTAAAATACAAATATACGTGACCATATAATACCAAAGGCCATACTTTTGATATTTTAACGTGGTCGTTGCCACCCTTTGGCCACGTGTATTGGGACGAAATGTATGATTTCAGCAACCCTTTAGCCACGTATTTTTATAATGTATGTGGCTAAAACACAAATATATGTGACCATATAATACCAAAGGCCACATTAACCAAACACATGTGGCCGTTAGGACCCTTTGGCCACGCTTTCCGGAAGAATCGTTTTATTACAACAACAAATATTGGTACCCTTTAGCCACGCTTCTAGGTGGCTTCAGCCACTGATATTGTAACGTAGTCGTACGATACATAAGGTGACGGGACCTTTGGTGTCGATTGAAATGGAAGAAAAAAAAATGTGACCAAACACCTTTGGTCACGGTTTTTTTCCGTGGCCAAAGGTGAATTTTGACGTAGTGTGCTCAAATTGTAATTTAACTCACAGTGAGATCTTTACCTTTTTACCTTTCTTTCCCGGATTAATTCGGGACCTTTACTCATGCATCTTAATGCATCCTTTTCATACGAACCATCTGGTTCCTAGGTTACGATTTAACATCGCAACAAACTCTCTATGACAATATATCCTTTATCCCTATTACCTATAAGGTAATACTTTAACGATTCTATCCACGGAATTTCGTCCCACTTTAAAATGTGGACCGTATATCCATAACAGATACTAATTCTTTTAGGCAAGAATTTTCTAACGCACGATCTAGATGACGTTTTGAGAGAAATACGTTTCTCAGAATAAAGGAACTCTTTCCTCATATTATCTAGGTGGTGTCATAATTCTTAGCTATATATAGGGTAGCTGGATTATGAACTCCACCGGAATATGTGCTTCGAATTTTCTTAAGGTTGAAATTTATTGTGAAGCTTCTGCTACTCGGCTTTAACCTTCTGTGTACGTTAAACACATATCCGCCTGCTGCAAGATTCGAACTTTACTTCTGGACATCAATAATCCATCACCTACTTATCAGTAGGTGCTACATATTTATGGATGCTACTGCCATTTTCCACAGTGATTTATAATATTGGTTTGCACGGAACTAATCCTAGTGCACAGCCTCATTTAATGTTTTGCATCTCTTGAGTATAAACACTACTACTGCAAATTTCTTTTTCACTAGGCCTGATCGGTAATGATTGTACCGATGCCTAAGTTAATTTGTTCATTACTTCCTTTCATGCCTTCTACTGGTTAGGATTCCAAAAGGTCTTGACATCTTCTTAGTCAACCTAATGGCATTACGATCTTTGGAAAGTCTTAGCGGCTTCCAACATATTACCATTTTTGTTTTGAAGAAACCTATTAGGGTAATTCTTACGTT
>JBCNJP010000012.1:28053700-28079700 GCA_039602395.1 Deinandra increscens subsp. villosa | reverse complement strand
GCAAGGTTTACCTTTTGGACCTCCGCTGTCTCTGCCACTGTTTCTATCTTTGGCAGCATCCTTGGGTTTTGGACAGTCAGCGATAATGTGCCCTCTCTCTCCACAGTTGTAACAGGTGGCGGGTTTCGTGCACTGGTTTGCAAAGTGACCAACAATGTTGCACTTGTAACATGTAGGCCTCTCTCCCCTGTAGTCTCTACCCTTCTCATCCTTGCCTTTCTTTCTGTAGGTCCAGAAAATCTACCAAGTCACGATATTGATATCACAAACGAGTGTGGAAACCTCGTAAATGATTGATTCGAGAAGAAAGTAGATGAAATAGACTTGATTAAACAAAGAAGATCAAATCTTGAATGTAAAACACAACTTTCTTGAGCTAATGAACACTGATCGTAAACAAGAGAGGTGACAGAAATCGTAATCCAAAAGCTAGGGTCAATCATAAACTAGTGAGCTTATATACTACTCACTTACAAACCCTAATCCAATCATAAACACATAACCGGCCCACATGGCCCAAATCGTAAACTATTCTAAGCCCATAAGCCCAATAATAATCAAGTCCACATCTAATGTTCATGCCTCTAATGTATAGCCCAACAATCTTCCCCTAGGCATGAACCATTAGTCCGTCTATGGCAGCAGCAGATCAAATCTGAAAGTATTCTGCACATTGCTTGACCACCATTCATTTGTTACAATCCGGTTTGCTGTTCCATGGAAGATCCCCACCCGTATAGCATTCTCAAGGTCATTCTCATCACCGAGAACTGGTTGGGAGGCGAGGAGCTTGATATCTTTTTCACCAAACCTAAGCAGGTCAACCGGATCGTAGAATCGGAACTGCCTCATCTTCTTGCAGAGCACCACCACCTCATGTGTCGTTGGATCATAAAACCAACAGTCAAAGTTCTTGACCAAGGTACCATCTTTAATCTCATCCAACATGTTTATCACTCTTGTGCGTTTGGTAGGTGGTCGCCTTGCTTCACCTATTGGATCACCAGTCACTGGGTCAGTTCCAGTTTCAACCCATCTCACCTGCCTCAGATCGAAGTTCACAAAATTTTCCGCCAAGTGGCTCAACAGATTGTTCCGAACTAGGTCTCCTTCTGAGCTACTCCATCTATTTATGTATGGAGCTCTCAACAGGCTTCTAATCTCAGGCTCAGTCCAGGAGTGAAATTGAGCTCGAGTTCTGTAATATTCCACTGGACTGTAACCATCACGGATTACAGCAAACAGCATCTTCTCTGAGTCATAATGCCAGCACAGAATTGCTTCATGACTCCCCCTTTTGTCGATAGAGCTTTCACCAACATCAATGGTGTATTGAGTGGGGGCTGGTCCTTGAAAGAACTACTTGAACCAGTTGTCGTGACCTTCTGGTGCTTTAGAGACGACTCTTCCACTTCGAGCATAGTCCGACATCTCAACGGTGTCATCTCCTTCATCTTCATTCATAGTCTCTGTACGTTGCGCAGCCTGAGATGAGCTTTGACCGGGGTCACCTGAAGCACTTGACACCACAGCACCTTTCAACTCATTATACTTCTTCTTTAAATCCATCAAGGTCTCATACAAGTACTTAAACCTATTCTTGTCAGCCACCTCCTTGTCTTTTAGCTTTCTGTTCTCAGCCTGGAGTGCTTTTATCTCAGTCTCTCTAATTCTATTCTGAGACATCAGAAAGTTAATGTGAGGGTCTGCACTTATCCTCATCTCAATAGGGAGCTCAGCAGCTTGAAATGGGCAGAAATTTGGGATAACTGTTGGCGACAGACTTGTCCCAGTAGAGACACTTATTCTAACAGGTCTGGGTACTACAAAGGTGTTATCAACCTCCAGAAATTGCCTTTCTTCATGAACGGGGCTACGTTCATTCAGAAGAGGACTTTCAGTCTGAACCTGGGCAGGTTGATCTTCAACATTCTGATCAGTTGTTTCTTCTTGAATAATTTGACTTTGAGAACTGGACCCTGCTGGATGGACCATCAACAGACTTGAGCTAGTTTTGTAAACTTGAACCTGATACTTCTTGGATCTGTCCTCTTCCTGGGAGATGGTTCACGAAAAGGGACAGGCTCTTCAAGCATTTCATTCACATTGAACTGAGTATCCAACTCTTGAGGGATGGAGTCACCACTAGAAGACGAGTTCAGGACATCCCTTGATCTTTTAAGATTGATTGGTTCTAAGTCCCCATAGATATCATCATCCACATTCTCTTGATCAGCGAAGATGTCGTCCATCACGTTTTCTTCATCAGAAGGTATACCTTCTGTTTGATCCAGAACATTTACTGTAAAGACCTAGAAAATGAGGCTTTTGCATTAGATGATTTTGGATTTGTTTACTACTTGTGGGCTAGTATATTAATGTAATTGGGCTAACTTTTGTAGGTTTAAAGTGGGTTTGGGTCCGAATTGTTTAGATGGGCTTGGGGATTTCGAAAATCCCTAAGGAGATTGACTTGTTTACCAAGTCAATCTCACCTATATATAGTCCCATCTTATTTGGTTTTAGGGTTGCTAGTGTTTTGTGTGGTGACTAGTGGTTATATCGAAATTCCTCTTAGAATTTCGATCAAGGTGTGGCAAGAAATTAATCAGTGATCAATCTAAAGTGTTTTCTTCAAATCGGTTTGTGTTTGCTATTTTCTGTTTTCATACTTTTCGATTAATATCTTTCACTGTTTCTTGAATCAACTAGTTAAACCGGATTCCGCACGGTTTCACTAGTCTAGATATCGCGTGAGGGTTTAAATTTGATCCTTACAATTGGTATCAGAGCCAAGAAATGCAAGTTTCGAGGCTCTCGCGATATCAGATTCAAGTTTTTGAGTACTAACGTTTTGAGTTTTGTGGTGATTTTCAGCTTTTAGTGCATTCGGAGGTGTTTTTGTGCAGGTTACCACTCAAGACAGAAGCTTTCTTGAAGCTGTGTTTGTGTTTCTGACACTTTTCGACCCTGCATTGTACTTTTCGATCAGCCAGTCTGATCGAAAAGCCGTTTCTGCCGACCCTTTTCGATCGAGAAAGCCCCTCTTGTGGCTTTTTGATCAGATCATCTCAGTCGAGAAGTCCCCTAAGTGACTTTTCGACCAGCATTCCCAATCGAGAAGTCCCCTTTTGTGACTTCTCGATCAGTTTCCACGATCGAAAAGTCCCTCTGAGACTTTTCGATCCGCCCATCTCAGTCGAGAAGTCCCCTTGTGACTTCTCGATCAGCCTCTTTGATCGAAAAGTCCCCTGTGACTTTTCGATCCACTATGCTCTTTGATCGAAAAGTCCCCTTTGAGACTTTTCGATACATCCCTCACTTTTCGATCGTCCCAGACTTTTCGACCCTCAACCTTTCCGATCGATAAGTACTTTTCGATCAGCACTTTCCGACCATAAACCACTTTTCGATCAAGCCTTTTCGACAGTAAACCCCTTTTCGATTCCTTTTACCCTCTGAAGCTATGGCCTTTGACATGTCGAGCCTGTCGAGTGCCACTCTGGAAATGGACTCTAAAATCGGAACATCTGCCAGACCACCACGTCTGATGTCTGGCAAGGATTTCATGAGCTGGAAGTATAGGTTTGTCAACTACGTCAATTACCATGATGCTAAGATCATGCGATCGATTGAAGTGGGAGATTTTGTCCCATCAACTCCAGGGGAACAGGGTCAACCACCTGTTCCTAAAGCCAAATTTGAATGGGTTGATGATGAATGGGATAGGGTAGAACGAGATAGAAAGGCACTGGCTGCCCTGACCATGGCCTTATCCCCTGAAGTTACTGAAGCTTTCAAAGAATACACCTAAGCTAAGACTCTGTGGGATGCCCTTATAGCTGCTTACGAGGGAAATGATGATATGAAAGAATCCCGCAAAGAGAATCTGAGGGAAATGTTCAATGAGTTTAACTATATCCCTGGTGAAAACATTGAGACTCTGCTTCAACGTTTCATCAAGATAGTCACTGGGATGAAGGATGCTGGAGTGACATATACTCAAGTAGAGGTCAACAGAAAGCTGGTTAACTCTCTTCCACCAAACTGGGACAGCACCATTGAACTGATTGAAAAGACTGTGGAAATGTCCACTTCGTCCCTAAATGAGCTCATGTCCACCATCAGAGCCTATGAGGAGAAGAAACAGAAGAGGGCGAGAAAAATTGGCAATGGGGCATTAATGAATCAACTGAATCAAGCTTTCATTTCTCAGCCAGCTGTCGCTCCAGTCAACCCACCATCAACTCCAATGGGATTCATTGCCCAAGCCACTGGGTCAAGTTCATCTGGAACATCAAATGTTGTTTCTCTGGATGTAAACGCGTTGACTAAAGATCCCAGCTTTGCCCTTGGGGTGGGAATTATGAGTTGCTATCAGGCACTCGTAGCAGGTTCACTTCTTCCCACGGATCTATCACCTGATGATGTGAATCAAGTAAACCCCGATGATCTAGAGCACATGGATATATCTTATCAGATGGGAATGTCTGCCCTGCGAGCTAGGCAGTTCATGGCAAAGACGGGGCAGAAGGATTGGAATGGTGGAAAAGGAATAAAGCTGAGTTTTAATAAGGCAAATCTAAGGTGCTACAATTGCAATGAGTATGGGCACTATGCCACAGAATGCACCAAACCAAGAGTTGATAGAGAAGGCAAGGCTGATAACCGGGGAGAGAGCATGAAGAAGGAGGCAGGAAAGAATGACAAGGCGCTGGTGGTTCAACATACACCAGGATATGAGTGGACATCCCAGGTGGAAGACCTCAGCTTAACACTTGACCATGTGGCCTTGCTAGCTGAAGAGGAAGCACAGAAAGAAGCAACTGAGGAATTCCATCACGCATTCATGGCAAACATAACTCCAGGATCCTTCGCCAGCAGCTCTGAGGTATGTCTTAATCCTAAATGTCAATCTATACTCAATGAATCTCAAGAATGGAAAAATAAGTTTTTCAATGAAACATTAAATCGTGAATATTCTGATAGAGAATTGAGAGAATATAAAAGTAGGAGTAAAAACTTAAGTGAGAAACTAGAAGCTGCTAAAATTGACATAAAAAATCTTCAAAGGGACTTGAGTAACAAAACCACATATCTAAGAGTTGCTAATGAAGAAATTCTCTCATTACAAACTGAACTTGAACAACTCAAAGGTCAATTAGAAACATCACAAACCAAAGTTGAGCGAAACGATAAGATTGTGTCAGAAATGATGAAAGCTAGTTCACTTTTCTACAACACAGACGCTCGAATGCGTCATCTAAAAGCCAACTCTGGTTTGGGTCTCGGTACTGAAGTAAAAGATGAAAAGTCCACACACACGATACCGATGCCCCTGATGCATGAAATGATCTCAGACTATGAATGTTCTAAGACCAACTTGGATGCTAAAGCTGATATTGAAAAGAAACAGGCAGCTTGTCCCATTAAAATTTCTGCTCCTGTTTCCAACCTTACTAACACTTTTACTTCTTGTGCAGATAAAGGTAATCATGAAGCAGGGGTAGTAAATTGCAAGGAGTCCACTAAGAGTCCCTTGAAGTCTGAAGTTGAATTTTCTGTTAAAAATTCTGATTTTGAGAAACCTGAAACTTTTATCATGTCTGAGTCAAAAACTTCTGAGTCTTCTGAGTCTAATGTTTGTGCTAAACTTTCTGAATGTGGTGTGTTTAATGTTGGTAAATGTGATTTGAAACCTGTGAAACCCCTAAGAACTGTTAGAATTTTAAGAAGGGGTAAGGGACCACAGAATGATGTTCCCAAACCCACAGGTGATGTGAAAAAATCTGAGGGGAGTGTGAACTGTCCCACTCCAAATGTGCAGAAAGTACGGGACACAAAACCACAGGAATTTGTCCCGTACCCAGAGGTCAACTCTGCATATGATCAACTCAAACCAATACAACGGGAGTATATACTGACCACAAAGCCCCATGGTAAAACCCTTTGGATCCATAAAAACGCTTCAAAGCCAACTTGGATATCCACTGGGCGGAACCAACCACAGGCTCCCGTGTATCCAAAGAAACAGTCCTGCCATGTGTGTGGCCAACCAGGACACATGGCAAGAAACTGTCTGCACCGCCCTTATGAGCCCTACTATCCTAAGAAAGTCCAACAAAAGACTGTCCCTTTGGGCCAAACACATGTTGGCCCAAAGCCCAAAGTTGGACCTTCAAATCCTAAGGTGCAGAAGTTCACATTCCCACCATCACAGGCAGAGATACATCCTAGGCCAAAAGCAAAGTCTGCACCTTCAAACCAAAAGGTGCAGCAAGGCTCACCACATGTCCATAAATGGAAACCACAGCCCAAATCATCTAATCAGAAACCACCAATTGTGAAGAATAAGGTGAATAAAAATGTTATGAAGTCTTCAAAGATGTTCACTAAACCTGCCAGGGCTTCTAAACCTTCAAAACCCGTCTCTCGCCCTAAGCAGGATAATTTTCCAAAATCACCTGTTCCACCTCAACCTGTTTTCAAAAGGTATTCTGAAACGCCATTTTTCTCAAAACCGGAATCAATCAATAAATAAAATGATGATAGGTGGAATGTCCCGAAAGTGGTTAATTTGTCCTTCAAGCCAACAGGAGTGTACAAAAAACACTCAATATCTTTTGAAGAGGTCAAAGGGTCTAAATTGAACGAAATTAATCAAAAATGGCTTGGCAAAGAAAATCACCACCGTGATGTCAACATTACAGACATTCACAGTCCATGTAAGGACAGACCTGTCTCATCCAAACCAGTTAAGGCCTGGGTACCAAAATCTAACTGATCTTCTCTGAATGCAGGAACAGCCAAGGAGGCCTGTCAGCAACCTATGGTACGTTGACAGTGGTTGTTCCAGGCATATGACGGGCGACATATCCCTTCTACACGACTTGGAAAATTTTGATGGAGGTTATGTGTCCTTCGCCGGAGGAGTTGGTGGATATATCAGTCAGAAAGGAACGGTTCGCAATGGTTGTCTCAGCTTCCACGATGTCAATTATGTGGAGCAGTTGAAACACAGCTTGTTAAGTGTTTCACAAATATGTGATCGAGAGTATCCAGTTCTTTTCAACAACAAAGAGTGTCTCATTCTTAAACCTGGATACTCCATCCCCGATGATTGGGTGTTGATGAGAACACCCAAATATGGTAATTCCTATGTGCTAAATATGCAGAAACCCCCCACATCTGAGGTGGCCTGTCTTCTTTCTAAAACGGCTGAGAACCATGCTCAGTGTGGCTTGTGCTAAGGGGAAGCAGCACAAACGCCCACATAAACCGAAGGTCTTCAGCAGAATCTCAACTCCACTAGAGTTGCTTCACATGGACCTATTCGGTCCCCGTCAGTATGTTAAGTCTTAACCGATGTGCATTTTGTTTAGTTATTACTGATGATTTTTCCCGTTTCACTTGGGTGTTTTTCTTGTCCAAGAAAAGTGATGTTGCAGGTATACTAATCGCTTTCATCAAGCTCATTGAAAACAAATTAAAGCTGCAAGTGAAGACCATCAGGAGTGATAATGGCACAGAGTTCAAGAATCAGACAATCGACAATTTTTGTGCCGATAAGGGGATTGAGCATCAATTCAGTGCTCCCTATACACCCCAGCAGAATGGCGTTGCAGAAAGACGAAACAGAACCCTGATTGAAGCTGCTCGCACCATGTTGTGTGATTCAAAGCTACCAACCATTATTTGGGCAGAAGCAGTTAACACTGCCTGTTATGTCCAGAATCGGGTGCTCATCAATAAGCGGCAGCTCCGTTTACAGGGTCTTCAATAAAACTACCAGGATTGTGATGGAGTCCACAAATGTGGACTGGCTAGAAGAGAATCCATCTGATGGCAGAGTCGGTCCTCCTCAAGCATTTGACTACAATCAATTCTTCTGTCCATTGGGTTTAGACCCCGTCTTAGCTGAGGAATTATATAGAGAAACAATTTTAGGACCATCTGTATCACACTCCATCACGAAGGCTCCTGTCCCTGCTCCTGTACTTGATCCTACACCAGTACCGGAGCCTGCTGCTCCTGTAGAGACTCAAACACAGGAACCAGATGCAGAAGTTGACCCAGCTCCCGACTCTCCTCAGACACTCGGAGCTGATCCAGAAAATGAAGCTGCTACACATGATGAACCAGATTTATCAATTTTGCCTCCTGAAATTCCAGTTCAGGCCGTTGCAGAAACCATAATTCATAAATACCACCCCGTGGACAACATCATTGGTCCCTTAGCATCCGGGGTGGTCACAAGAAGCCAGTCAGGAGACATTAATCATTGCATGTACTCCTGTTTCATCTCACAGATTGAGCCCCCTAACATCACTATGGCCTTGACTGATCCCAGTTGGGTGGAGGCCATGCATGAAGAACTCAATTAATTTTCACGGCTTCAAGTTTGGAGGTTAGTAGAAAGGCCAGCTGACAAAAAGGTCATCACCACTCGATGGCTGTATAAGAACAAAAAGGATGATAACAGCGTTATTGTCAGAAACAAGGCCATGTTGGTGGTTCAAGGCCACAAGCAAATTCAAGGAGTGGATTATGATGAAGTGTACGCACCGGTGGCCCGTTTAGAGGCAATCAGAATTTTCTTAGCATATGCTTCATATATGAATTTCACTGTCTACCAATTGGACGTGAAAACTGCCTTTCTATATGCTGAGATGGATGAGGAAGTTTATGTCACTCAACCTCCAGGGTTCATTGATGAAGAACACCCGTATCATGTGTTCAAGCTCGACAAGGCTTTATATGGGTTGCACCAGGCCCCTCGGTCGTGGTACAAGACTCTGACGGATCATCTCCTTGCACATGGCTACACAAGAGGCATTGTTGACCAGACGCTCTTTAGAAAGGAGGTTGAGCATGACATTATCATGGTGCAAGTATATGTTGATGACATCATCTTCGGATCAACCAATGAAGATTTGTGCAAAGAATTTGAGAAGGTAATGCACACAAAATTTGAAATGAGTCAGATGGGCGAGATGGAGTTTTTCCTCGCATTGCAGGTAAAGCAGAGTGACAGTGGGATACTTATCCATCAAGCTAAATACGTCACCGAAATCTTGGAAAAGTACAAGATGATGGATGCAAAGCCGGTTTCCACACCCATGGCAGCAAGACCAGCACTTACCAGGGATCCGGATGGGCAACCAGTGAGCGAGCACATGTACCGGTCCATGATTGGGTCTCTGATGTATTTGACCGCCAGCCGTCCAGATATCATGCTAGCTGTGTGCCAATGCGCACGCTATCAGGCTAATCCGAACTCTCTCATCTTTCTGCTGTGAAACGTATTTTTAAATATTTGAAGGGTCGGCCTCGTCTAGGCCTCTGGTACCCTAAAGAGTCCGGATTTAACCTGTATGCTTTTTCTGACAGTGATTATGGTGGCAATGAGCTTGACAAGAAATCCACATCTGCTGGAGCTCAATTTTTAGGCGACAGGCTGGTGTCTTGGCAAAGTAAGAAACAGCACACGGTGTCCCAGTCGACAGCCGAGGCAGAATATGTTGCTGCATCTGCATGTTGCTCTCAGGTGGTTTGGTTGCAGCATCAGCTAGGAGATTACGGTTTGAATTTTTTTCGATACTCCCATTTTTTATGACAATAATGCTGCTTTGCAAATTGTGAAAAATCTTGTGCAGCACTCTAAAACCAAACACATAGACATCAAAACGCACTTCATTCGGGATTGCTATGACCGACGGCTCATTCATTTGGAGAGGGTGGCATCGGATGACAATGTGGCGGACATGTTCACGAAACCCCTTCCAAGTGCAAATTTTGAAATGTGACTCAAGGGCCTCCGGATGATAGCCTTTGATGAGTAGTCTGGCATATTTTTTCTTTTTCTGCATTTATTTGTTTCTTTCAGTTTTCATTAAAAAAAATTTAATTAATTAAAAAATAAATAAAAATAAAAATAAAAAATAAATAAATAAAGAAATAAAGAAAAAAAATATACAAATAATAGTGTCTACCTTTAGTTGTTTAAAAAAAATCTAAAAGCAAGGGGAAGATATAAGAATGTGTGCTTTTAAATTTTTTTCTGGTTTTGGTTGACCAAGTGGGAAGTGATATAAATTTCCAGGTGTTTGCTGACTGACACGTGTAACGTGGATGTGAAAAGCAGTGATTCATGGTCGATATGCTTGGTAGGCTCTGCTGGCAATCAATGAAAAGGTATGTTTTATCACAACACTTGAAGATAACGTATGAGGCTTGAAAGGGAGCACACACTTAGGTTAGTACAATTCCTATTTGACTATGCATCAGGTATCCTAAGACACACGCCCGGTTCTGAGTATTAATGTCATGCTCAAAAATCCCCATTCCCTCTGCTTTGCGTAAGCAATGACCTGGGAAT
Source organism: Deinandra increscens subsp. villosa (assembly GCA_039602395.1). NCBI lineage: Eukaryota > Viridiplantae > Streptophyta > Magnoliopsida > Asterales > Asteraceae > Deinandra > Deinandra increscens. The sequence continues at coordinate 28,069,322 of JBCNJP010000012.1, read as the reverse complement.
GTCGTACGTGAGTCAGGACTCCTCTGTTCTGCGAAAGCGGAGACCTGGAACTACCCTGATCCACGTACGCTTTTAAGATCACATTGTATATATGATAAACCAAAAGATGCCAAGTGCACAATCAAAAGAGACCCTCAAGCGTCCAAAACCCTCAGCCCTTGTCACTGATGAGAACGTTGTTAAAAACGTTTCAAAAATTCAGCTCACTTTGTATATTATCCAACAAAACCTCCGTGATCTTTTCTTTTCTTTTCTCAACCCCTCTGGAGCATGATGTTGGGCATAAGGAAAGGTGTCGTGAAAAATGTTGTACGGAAACCAGGTGTGCTTGATAGGATGTACAAATTATACCTAGGACTTATGTGTGTACCTGGATAGATTGTCATAATTAAATAAACCTTAAAATATAAATTATGTGATGAAACTGCTTGAGTAAGCGAAAGCAGCATGAGTTTAAAGATGGACCAAAAATACTAGCAATCGCCTGAACACGCGAAGTAACTGAAACTGAAAAGGGTTCCTCAGTCACAGACTATCTGGTATGATCCCTGACAATGCCCTTCACTCAAAATTCAGTAGGTTAAGATTCTTATGTGTTTATGTTTTTTTATTGTTTAGTATTTTTATTTTATTTTTCCTTAACCTCTAATTTTGTGTGTTTTGTTTTATTGTTAAGTAAAAGTTCCCAGATCGTAAATCTCTCGGGCTTGATCTCAGGGGAAGCTTTTTGAATAAACAAGATTGAAAATGGGGTTGGTGTGTTTTTTTTTTTTTTTTAAATATAACATTGTTAAAGAGAAAATGAGGTTGAAGTTAAAGGTTTGGGTGATTTGTGTTTGCACAAGAAATTGAGGGGCTAAACTTGAAATTTTTTTAACAAAAGGAGGGGAGAGGTCGGTGGCCTCCTCACTCTCCCCGTCTCCCTCTTTCTCTCCTAAAACCATAATCACCACCACCGATCAACTCCACCAACTACTGCCGCCGCTATCACGCACCACCACCACTTCCGCCAACCTCCTGCGACCCAACCACCACCATTCCCGCCATCATCCGACCACCAGAGCACCCCCATTCCGCCTCTGCACCGCCGCCACTGTCTCCATCAAATCCACCGCCCTCCGCCCCCGCTGAAACCATCCGACACCACCATACCGCTCGGAATTCACCACCGATCACGTCCCTACTGTTATGGCACCTCGGTTGAAGTGCATTGCCCGACCCCCAAAAGACCGAATGGAGTATGTTTGTTTTTTATTTTTTTGATTTTTCTTGCATTCAATGGTTGGGATGGGTAATAAACTGTGATTGCATGTGTTTGGGTCTGTTATTGTGTGGTAAAACAAGCATGAATTGAATGATTGGTTAAGTTGCAGGTGTTTAAAGAAGAAGAAGGGACTTTTCGGCCGGTTCAGGGCTTTTCGATCAGCCCCTGATACTTCTCGATCACTGGTCACCAATGACCAGAGGCTTTTCGATCAATAGCCTAGGCTTTTCGATCGAATGACACACTTTTCGACCAGTGATCACGGGTATTTAGACTTCTCGATCGTAGGCCTATGCTTCTCGATCAAAGCTAAGGCTTTCCGATCGAGACATAGGACTCTCGATCAGCCTAAGGCTTTTCGAACAGGCCATCAGGCTCCTCGATCAGGCTTAGAGCTTTTCGATCAGGATCCTCTGGTGCTTGATACTTTCCGATCGGACGGATGCTTTTCGATCGAAAACCCTGTTTTTCGATCGGAAAGGTACCTGATGATGGTTTCAATGGTTTTTCATTCAATTTTAAGCCGTTATGCTGCCCGTTTTTCGAGAAATCCCCAAAACTAATGAATTTTTTGTGTGTTCTTGGATGTTTATCTGTGTTTGTGAGTGCAGGGATTTGGAATTTGTCAAAGATCATAATCAGGTTGCTTATTTGCTGGACCCGCCTGCTGAATACAAAGAAAAGTACCATTCAATGATAGCTGGGTTGAAGAAGTGTTATCTACACTTTGCACTCACAACAAACCAGGTTATTTGCAAACGAATGCAGCAAGAGTTTTGGAAGACGGCAGATGTATCTGAAGATGGAAAGCAGATTATTGCCAAGATTCAAAGCACTGAGGTGATATTAACTGAAGAAAATTTCAGACAAGCACTCAGACTCAAAGATGTTGCTGCTGATTCCACTGTGCTTGACAAGGAGATGGTGTCCCAATGTCTAAAGGAAATGTGGTACCTCACAATATCTCCTCCCACAATGAAAGCTCTTATTCCACCGTACTGGAGAATGCTGGCACATTACTTACAAAAATGTGTCATTGCCAAGAAGAGATCTACAGATCAGTTGAACCAGGTGCACACCCATGCAATGGTGTCACTAATCAGAGGTGTACGGTTCAACTGGTCAAGGATGATTTTTGAAGATGTGAAAGCAGTCATGTCTAGAGACAAGAAGTTTACTGCTGTTCCTAGGTTTATCCAGTCTGTTCTGGATTCAAGATACTCGAACCTGAGGAAGACCAATGACACGCATGATACTAAGCCAATGGGTATTAAAGTGTTTCCGATGATAAATCCGAAGAAGAAGTTGTCGGATAAGGTGCCGTTCGGTGAAAAGTTTGGAGAGTTTACGGAGATAGTGAGAGAGGAGGTTCCAGTTAACAGAAATGCATCTGTAGAAGAAGAATATAATATGCCTCCTCCTCAGAAGAAAGTGGTTGACCTTCCTGATGATTCTGACTGGGAACAGTTTGATTTGAATGATGTGAGGATTGGAGCACTCAATTTTGAAGGAGATGAGGCTATCAACTATGATACTTATCTGGATGACATTGACATTGAGGAAGAAGAGACAGAGACGACTGAGGTTCCACTGACAAGAAAACGGAAAGCCACTGGGGATCCTCCCCTCGGTGCTTCTGTTACAGAAGAATTCACTGAGACTAAGTCAACTGCTACACCACACCACAGAGAAGGCCCTAGTGACCCAAGGAGAAGAAGATTGGATTCTCATGTGCCACCAGTCACAAGTTCAAGTGCTGGTCAGTCTTCTTCTCAACCCACAGCCCAAGACAAGGGGAAAGCTGTAGAAACCCCTGAGTTCAGATTGGAGAAGGAACTCAGAGCAGAGATAGAAGAATTGAAAGCCCAAAATGCAACACAAAGTGAAATCATTGGTGATTTAATTGATATTCAGAAGGTCCATAATACTGAATTGGAGAATCAGAAGAAGATAAACAGAAAATTTTCCAGGCAATTTAGAGAACTTCATAAGCTGATCAGGCAGCTTAGTTCAGATAAATCTGTCAGATCAAGCATTGGGCAAGGAGATAAAGGTGAAGGAGGTTCAGGTGCAGGTGATTCCTCACAATCACCAGTATTTGATTTTGAAGCTGATATTCCTGAAGAAACTTAACCAGTTTTGCCTGAAGACTCAAGTGAAGATAAAGATACCAGGGATAGAGATTATATGACAGTTCCAGCTTCTGATTTTGATGGAGGTTGGGAGTCTCAGACATTTGCCTATCCTCCTGAAAGGTATCTAATCCAGCTGGGAGAACACTACCATGATAAACAAGGAATTACTGCAGCTGTGAAAACATGGATGTTTGATGGAGAAAAGAACATGTTTGTTGTAAGAAGAAAGGGTCAGTATCCTTTGGAGTACTACAAGAGCTGGACACGGTTTTATTCCTAGACGAATGTGGATCTGACTATGTTATACCAGGCTCCATTCTCAAATCCGTCAAACGATGAGCAAGCCAAGTACTTCTACAAGAAACTTGAAAAAGTAGTGAGGAGCAAGTTCAATAGGTTTGAGGATTTTCCTCACAAGAAGTCGTATGTGAAGAAGTACAGGAATGTCTTTAAATGGGATGGGAAGAAAAGTATTCCAGGGAAGGAGAGTGAAAGGCCTAAGAAGTTCACAAATGTCTTGTATCCCCCTACAGACAAGACAAAAACGATACCTCTTCCAATGAGACACCCTGAAGATTGTCTGCATGATTTCCAGACTTGGGCTTATAGTGATTATTCTGGTGAAGCCAATATTCTTTGCAAGTCAAAGACTATTAATGTCATGGAAGTTCATGATCTGATGAGATTCCACAAGAAAGACATCATGGTGTTAGCAAAGCATCAGATTGAGTGTAATCAAGACACTGAAGAATATGCAAAGTGTTACACTCGTGCAGTAGCTGAGATTGTAGCCAAGGAACTATGGTATGATCCAGCAACAGTGAATGTGTCAAAGAAGTTCCGGATGTGAAGACTGTCTAATGCTAAAGCCTAGGGGAAGATTGTAAAGACCTAGAAAATGAGGCTTTTGCATTAGATGATTTTGGGTTTGTTTACTACTTGTGGGCTAGTATATTAATGTAATTGGGCTAACTTTTGTAGGTTTAAAGTGGGTTTGGGTCCGAATTGTTTAGATGGGCTTGGGGATTTCGAAAATCCCTAAGGAGATTGACTTGTTTACCAAGTCAATCTCACCTATATATAGTCCCATCTTATTTGGTTTTAGGGTTGCTAGTGTTTTGTGTGGTGACTAGTGGTTATATCGAAATTCCTCTTAGAATTTCGATCAAGGTGTAGCAAGCAATTAATCAGTGATCAATCTAAAGTGTTTTCTTCAAATCGGTAGCAATTGGTGCTGTCACATCGTGATCTTCAGCAACAATCACATTTACAGTCGGCACATCTTGTTCAGGTTCAGCTTCTTCATCTGACTCAATCACTTGCTCTCTAGCAACTTCAGGAAATGCACCCGTCTTGACCCATTCAATCCTTCCCTCAAAACTGTTCTTTCCTCTTCTGTCTTGTGTCTGTAGGCCAAGCACTCCACTGTCCATTACCTTGACATCCAATTTTTCTATCCTCTCTTCAATCATAGGATATTTCTCCATCACCACCATTTGCACGAATCTTGGTGTCATAAGGAACTGTTCTGGGGCACTCAGATCAGCATTGCCTATCCAGTCTAACAGCATCATCTTTGAAAAATTGAAGTTCCAGTCTAAGGCCAATGCGACAAAAGCTGTTCCATGCAGTTTGTTAAGTTGATCGAAGCTAGTTCTCTTTCCGAGAAATGATTTCTGCATATAGTGAGCCAGGCACCTCCAGTAGTGCGGCAACAACTTCTTGAAGATGGGTGTGAACTTTCCTTCGTACCCTAGAGATTTAGCACCCTCTAAAACTGCAGCCTTGGGATACTCAATTGGATCTGTAGCTTTGTCATTGATGTTCAGCCCTTTTCTGATGTCTTCTTCAAGAATCACTATCTGCCTGTTCAGAATTGTTGCTGAGATCCTTGTCTTATCATCACTCGCTCTAGCAGTTCCCCAGAACTCCCTTACAAGCTTCTCATCAATTAGTACGTTTGTTCTCAGAGCGTGATTAATCTTGCAGACGTTCATCCCGGCCACCAATGAATAAAATAATTGCATATGCTTCTCTGGTGGGTCTTCAAGATATGCCGGGATGCAGTGATCTCTTTCAAACTGAATCTCTTCATCAAGCATGTCGTCTGCCATCTGAGAAAGACAAGACAAATGCATCAGGCTTGTTCATCAAAAGGACATTCTGTTTGCCAACATTATCATGAAGTTCAATTGATTAACACATTAATCTTGATGATTTCTGAAAGTCTCAGTTTAAACGTTCAAGAAACATATTTGATTTTGAAGCACAATTTGACAAACACATTCTTTATAATCAACACATTCAATTTTATCTTAAAACGATTAAGTTTACTAAGATTTCAAAAACCATTTTGTGATTATTTAAGTGTTTACGATTTTAAATCTCACTTCAAATGGGTTTACGATCCAACAGGTGGGTTTACGATTGGGATTTGGGATTACGATCTGGGTCAAATGAAACTGGATCAGGTCCAATCGTAAACAGTGAGCCCGATCGTAAACAGCATCGGAAACACCAATCGTGAACACCAATCGTAAATACCGATCACAAACATGAATGGTCGTCTTCAACCTCCAGATGATCGTAAACACAGAGAAACCTCCATTGATGTACCTGCAACATCTTAAAAACTCATCATAAACCAACATTTATGCACAAAAAATCATCAAAACTACCTTTTAAGTATGGCAAACACAATCGCGACTATTAATCTCGAGTAAATGAACCGAAATACGAAGAAAAGGAAGTCGATCACCGAGCACTCAAACAACTCGGATCAAACCGACCAGAGATGATGACAAGTCGATTAAAAAGGTGTTTTGTGGTCGGAAAGAGAAGGCTAGCGCGATGATGTACTCGATTTCCTCAGAAAATGGTCGGAGGGGGTCGGAAATCAGTTTTCCGGCGGAAAAGGGGCGGCGGATTAGGGTTTTGGGAAGCAGATCGTAAACGCAGAGAGAAGGTGAGTCTGTTGGATCGTAAATGGTGAAGAAAAATCGGAAATGGGGGTTTTGTTAAAAAATTTTCAATTTTGCTCCCTCAAGATTTAAAACATTTTAAAACCTCCCAAACCTCATAAACATGTTAATTCTCTTAAAACGTGTTAACTTTGAGAAAATTTGAGAATTTACGAAGCTTCCCCTCAGACTCAAACCCCGAGTATCTGATCTTGATCATAAAAAATTAATGAAAAATATAAACAATTAAAGACTTGAAAGATAAGATAAACCATAAAACAATTAAAACCTAATTACATTAATTTAAAATTTACTTGCCTCGAAGCTGATGTGTAAATTCATGGATTAAACCAGACAAATCTTTAACTGAGGAACCCTTTTCAGCTTCCGTTACTCGACGCTCTAGACAATTGCCCAAAATTTTGCAACCATATAAACTCACATCCAGTTAAAAATTTTAAGTGCTTAATTGTGGTACATAATTACCGTCATGTTTAACCGTCCCCACACCCAATCGTTCATAGCAAAACCTACCCAACCTCTGAGTTTATTGAGGATTCACAAACCCCCAACTTGAGGAACCATGCACCACTGCTATGACTACCACTTATTCTTAATTATCAGTTGGTGATCAGGTCGGCCGCATAAGCACGCAGAGAAGACCAAACACAATAATTTTATGAATTTTTATCAACATTTTTTATTTTTCTTTTTCTTTTTATTATTCTTTTCTTTTCATTTTTCTGTGGTGAAGTCATAATTAGCAGAAACATGGCGTGTGGGAGAGTGAATACTAGGTGAATACCACTCTCAACCCGTTTTTGCTGGGACTCAGTCTTTTAAACTATGTAAACCAGGATGGAAAACTAAACATATATAGAAGTTAAGTTTACTGCACTTACATGGATGATCATAGTTTTTGATTTAGCTTACCGAACATCATCTTTGAGTCGTCTTTCACTTCTGCCTTACACGTGTCAGTCTCCGATTGTCTTGGAAATTTATATCACTTCCTACCAACTCAAGGCAAACAAAAGACATCATAAAAACCTCAAACATATATTTTTTAGATTTTCTGAAACAGCGATATTTCTTCCCCTGTTTTTATGAGGCTTTTGAAATAAAAACACATATTTTTTTTTAATTTTCTTAAAAGATATTTACAAGAAAGTTTGATCAGATCATTTCTCGAAGGCAATCATCCTTAGGCCTTCGACACACATTTCAAAATTAGGACGAGGTAAGGGTTTTGTGAAAATATCAGACACATTCTGGTCTGAGCTCACCTTTTGGAGCTGAATTAACTCCCGATCATAACAATCACGAATAAAATGTACCTTGATGTCTATGTGCTTTGTTTTTGAATGATGAACGGGGTTTTTCACAATTTCTAGAGCAGCGGCGTTATCACAAAAGATAGGAATGTTAACGAATTCCATACCGTAATCAGTGAGCTGATTTTGTATCCATACTACCTGTGAGCATCCAGCGGATGCTACCACATATTCAGCTTCTGCAGTTGACTTTGAGACGGTATGCTGCTTTTTGCTCTGCCGAGAAATGAGTCTGTCTCCCAGATACTGACATCCACCAGTTGTTGATTTCCTGTCAAGATCACTACCTCTATAAACACTGTTAGTAAATGCAAATAATTGGAAATCAGTGTTCTTTGGGTACCAAAGTCCAAGCCTAGGCCTACCCTTCAGATACCTAAAGATACATTTAACAGCAATTAAATGTGAAAGTTTAGGATTAGCCTGATAACGGGCACACAGACACACTTCATGCATAATATCTGGCCTGCTTGCTGTCAAGTACATAAGTGATCCAATCATCGAGCGATACATGAATCCACTCACTGGCTCCCCATCTGCATCTGCTGTTAGTAGAGGTCGGGACGCCATGGGAGTTGAAATTGGCTTGGAATCTTGCATCTTGAATTTTTCTAGAATCTCATTCACATATTTTGCTTGGTGAATAAGAATCCCTGATTCATCCTGTTTCACTTGCAAGGCTAGGAAGAAACTCATATCTCCCTGATCACTCATTTCAAATTTCTTTCTCATTATCTCTTCAAACTCGGTGCATAACTCTTCGTTTGTTGACCCGTAGATGATGTCATCTACATAGACCTGCACCATGCTGATATCATCCTTCACTCTCTTTCTAAACAGCGTCTGATCAACCACTCCTCTTGTGTATCCATTCTCCACCAGATGAGTTGATAGTGTCTCATACCACGTTCGCGGAGCTTGATGTAGTCCATACAAAGCTTTATCCAGAAGATACACATGATCTGGATGCTCCTCATCTACAAACCCTGGTGGCTGAGTCACATAAACTTCCTCATTCATTTCTGCATATAAAAATGCCGTCTTGACGTCCATCTGGTGCACTGTGAAGTTTAGATATGATGCAACTGCAAGAAATATCCGAATAGCCTCCAGTCTAGCCACGGGTGCATATACCTCATCATAGTCAATTCCATGAATTTGTCTGTGACCCTGGACAATCAACCTTGCCTTGTTTCTGACAATTATACCCGTGTCATCCTTCTTGTTCTTATATAACCAATGTGTGGGTATAACCTTCTTGTTCTCTGGCCTTTTGACTAGACGCCACCCTCCCAGCTTTGAGAACTGATTTAATTCATTGTCCATGGCCTCAATCCAACTCGGATCTCTGAGTGCAACCATCACATTAGGAGGCTCAATCTGGGAGATGAAACATGAATACATGCAGAAATTAATGTCTCCTGTGTGGCTTCTAGTGGAAACACCTGCTGAAACTGGCCCAAGTATATTGCTAATTGGATGGTCTTTGTTGATCCTTGATACTTGAACATTTGGCCCAGAAACAGGAACAGGCAGGTTAGAATTAACAATATTATCATTCATACCTTGGTTTTGAGAAATTTCTGAATCATCATCATTAGATCCCGAAGATCCTGGAGCATCTGCATTGACATTTGTGGGAACTGAATCTGGTGCTTTCTCACAAACTTTTTCAACATGAGGTCTTGATTCAGATGATTGAGCAATAATGTCTTCTTCTTCACCCAAATGATGAAAGACATTTGAAAAATTGAACCCTTCAAACAGAGACCCATAATCAAAAATCCAATCTGGTCCAGTCCCTGCGTCTGTAGGATTGTCTTCAAGCCAGTCTACGTTATATGCCTCAATGATTACACTGGTGGTTTTGTTGTAGACACGATAAGCACTATTTGCCGAATAACCCACAAAATAACACTCATCAGCCTTAGCTTCGAATTTCCCCACATCGGACTGAATCAGAACCGTGCATGGACACCCGAATGTCTTGAAATATCCCACCGTTGGCTTCTCTCCATAAACAATCTCATACGGAGTTTTCTCACGACGATTGTTTAACAGGACACGATTTTGCACGTAACAAGCCGTGTTGACCGCTTCAGCCCAGAAGAAGATTGGCAATTTAGCTTCACACATCATTGTTCTTGCTGCTTCAATGAGTGTCCTATTTCTTCTCTCAGCAACTCCATTATGTTGGCGTGTGTAGGGTGCACTGAACTGTCTCTCTATACCCTTATTGCCACAGAACATATTCAATTCAGCATTTTTAAATTCTATTCCGTTGTCCGATCTAATAGCCTTGACCTTCTTATTCAGCTGATTCTCTATAAGCGTGACAAACTGTTTCACTAAAGTCGGAGTTTCATGCTTGTTTGATAAAAAGAAGACCCAAGTGAATCGTGAGTAGTCATCCACAATCACGAGACAGTAAGAGAATTTGTTGATGCTTTGTACTTGCATTGGCCCAAATAAATCCATGTGAAGAAGTTGTAGAATGGATGACATTGAATTTGCAATCTTCAGACGGTGCGGCAACTTGTGCTGCTTCCCCTTTGCACAAGCCACACATTTTTCTACAGTAGAGAAATCTTTGATAGGCAGTTTTCTGACATGTTCTCCCTTTGCAAGCTTGGTCAAATTCTTCATGTTAGCATGCCCCAGACGACGATGCCACAACATAGCCAAATTTTCAGTTTGCTTTGAGATAAGGCAGGCTTCTTCTGACATTGGAGGATTACCCATGTTGAGAAGATATGAATTTGCATGTCTTGGAGTACGCATCAGTATACACTCCTCAGGAATCTTCACACCGGGCTTGAGAATAATGCATTCCTTGCGGTTGAACAAGACAGAATATTCCCTATCACAAATTTGTGACACACTGAGCAAACTGTGAGATAATTCCTCCACATAGTGCACATCAGAGAATGTTAAACTTCCACTTCTCACAATTCCTTTCTTGCTTATTCTTCCACCTACACCACCTGCAAATGATACACCTCCCCCATTGAAGTCTTCCACATCTTCCAAAAGGGATAAGTCTTCGGTCATATGTCGGGAGCAACCGCTATCAACGTACCAGAGATTGTTGATAGATCTTCTTGGCTGTCCCAACACAAATCAGAGATCAGTGAGATTTAGGTACCCAGGCCATAACAGATCTGGGCACACCTTTGGAATCAATGTAATTAACTAATTGGAAGATCATTTCTGGCTTTGATTCAGGTACATTCACATTTTGAATGTTGACTTTTGGTTTCCAGGTGGTGTTTTTCTGTGGTCTCAACACATTTGATGAATTCTTGATTGACACATGTTTCTTTTGTGGTGATGTGGCCTTTTTACCAGATGGCTTTTTAACAGGTGTCCACTCAAGTTTCAATTTTGTGTAAACAAGTTGTTTTGTTTGAGTGACATCTTTTTGTTTTAAAACCCGTTGCTCAACTTTAGCTTTGCCATTAGGTTTATTAACTCTTTTGACTTTAGCCATTTGTTTCTCAACAAATTCTGGTTTTATCTTATCATTTCTTTTGTAAACTTCTTGAGATACATAAGTGGATTTTGGAGTTTTGGCCACATTCCATTTTTCAACGACAAGCTTTGTCACTGGTGCCTTTGTGTTTAAAACCTTAGACTGTTGAGTCTTCATTGGTTCCAAACACTGCTTCCCCTGAGACAAAGCTTGTTGCTTTTGCTTTTGCTTTTGCTTTTCTCCTGTCATCATTTTCTCCAACATACTAGTCCGTGGGTTTTGCGGATAGTATGGTTGAAATGGTCTATTCACACAATTAGCAGCAAAGTGTCCTGGTTTTCCACATTGAAAGCAGTTCATGAGTCTAGGCCCATTGACATGACTACAGAGGTATGAACGTCTTGGGTAAGACGACTTCCACTCTGGCTTATCATCCCATTTGTGTATAACATGTTTTGTGGCTTTTTCTGGTTGTGTGATTAAGCAAAATTATTCTGATTTAGTCTTGTTTGTTCTATTGAAAGTCGACACAACCTGGGGATAAGCAACAAAATCTTTGGGCTTAGTCTCACGACCAACTTTAGTGTTAGGCACGCGAATTTTAAAACCATTAACTAATTCATTGGAATCAGAAAGATGTTTTGACAATAAAGATACAACTAATTGTTTTGACTTGGACGCATTAAGTTCTGACACAGATGCCAGAACATCGTCCTTGGGTAAATCAGACATTAAACTACTAGACACATGGCATTCATTGACTTTCAAACATTCAGCATCCTCCCCAGACACATCTTCAATACCTACTTCATCTGCACATGAAACAAAGCCATCAGCAGGTTCAACACTATTGTTTAATGACTCCTGGGACGGACCCGATTTACTTGTGGATGCCATTGTTTCGTTCTGATTACCCAACCCATAGATCATGTGTTTCTCATTTTCAAATTCATGATCAGTCATAGGTGTCACTCCTACTAGAACACTATCTAAGGGAGGTCCTGCTTCATGCATTTTAGATGCAGATCTATCTACCTGGTCCTCCTCTAAGATTATTCCTATTATATCTCTAGTTTTATCTTGAGGAACATTGTCTTGTTTGAGAAGCTAATTCCTATTCCACCTTTGTCCTTACCCATTCTAACATCAGTTATGCATGTGTTCAAAGATTTACTAGCCTCTAACATTCTTTTGCTTCTCATATGATTCATATCAAGTTTTACTTGAAACTCATTGTTCTTATTCTTAAGTTCATCTATTTGCTTACTAAGCTCAGCTATTTCTAACTTAGCGTTGTCATACAGAAGAGCTTTCTCAGTTGCCAGTTTTTGATATTTCACTATGTCTAGTTTCTCAGCTTTTACCTTCTCCTCATTCTTTTGCCATCTACCCTTGAATGAACTCCTTTCACATTTTATCTCAAACAGTTCTAGCTCATAATTTTTACAGATTTGCCTAAGTCCAGGAATTAAACGAGCACAAGTAGGGTTAGGACATACCTTGATGTTATCAACCTCAGCAGCAAAGGCTTCCTTGTCTTCCACCAGAATCTCTTCAGATTTCTCATCATTTACAACAAATGCATGCTCTTCCTCATCATCCTTTTCCATAGCAGCAATCATTGCATGTGACAGGCTAAGATCTTTCATTTGAGAAGTCCAGTCATATCCACCTCCTTCCTGTACAATCAAAGCACTTGACTCTGCCTTTCCCTTGCTATTTGCTGTTTTCCTTTCTGCTGTTCTTTCTCTCCTCGGTTTGGTGCACTCTCTTGCGAAATGCCCATACTCGTCACAGTTGTAGCACCTCAGCTTGCTCTTGTCAAACCCCATCCTGATCTTATCTTGGTCCTTCCACACATTTCTCCCAGTCTTTGCCATGAACTTCTTTGCTCTGAAAACAGCCATTGCCATCTGCCAAGAGACATCCAACATCTCTACATCTTCTGGATTTATCTGATTCAGCTCACCTGACAGCATCTCAGTAGGGACTAAAGTTCCGGCCATAAGAGCATGATAGCTGTTCATAAATCCCATTCCGAGTGCAAAATTAGGATCATTTATAGCATCAGGGTTGACACCTCCTCCTGCACTTGATTGAGGTTGTGCCGCAAAAGCAGTTGACTTTGTGACAGAGCTCGGTCCACTCACAGTTGACTTTCCATCTTGCTTAGACACCATTTCTTCTGACAACAGTGCTTGGTTCAGTTTTCCTGCCAAACTAAGAGAGCTTATATGGTTCAATTCTCTCTGCTTGTCATCAATAAGTTTTGACTTCAGTTTGTTGATCATCTCATCAAGAGATAGCTCACTCAGCTTGTTGTTATCTATACTACTATATAATACATATTGGTCCTGGGGGGTATTTTCGTCATAAAATTCCTTAATTTTAAGACGCGTACAAAAACTTTAGCATAATGTACAATCTTTAAAGCCTACCAATTCAACCCACATTCACCGTATACAAGCATAATAGGGCAGGGCAATATGGTCTTCAAGTTCTTTAGCATCGGACAACCAACCACACTTCCATCTACTCTCGAACGATGCGATCTCCAGTATTTACTCTCCTTGCACGCTTCCATCGGACAACCAACCACCAGGGCGCCGCCTTCGTAAACCACGCTCTCCTCCCTTCAATTGGCCACTGCTGGTGTACCTCATCATCTTCGTTGATTAAGCATGATTACTGATTGAAAGGCCAAGATTGAGAATCGTTACGGATTCAGATCGGCTATAAATTCAGAAGCAATCCTCATTTTGAATTACAGATTATGCTGGAGAGTGTTTATCATCTTCTCATCTATTTGCATCGGTGAGTCACAACTCTCCCTCTAATCACGGCTTCTCAAATCGAAACCCTAATTCACAGCTCTCTCCCAAGTTGTTGTCTTCTACTATGATCTATCCACCTGCATATATACCAAGTTAGTATTTGAATTCAACAACCGAGGGCTAGGGTTTATACTGGATCACATGACACAAAATGGTTTATACTGATTTCAATCATGTGCATCTCTTTTTTGTGATTGTTACATAAATCTATATTTGTATATTCACATTATTATATGCTATTTAAAAAAAATAAAATTTTGTTTTGTTTGAAAACATAGGATTGACCAGGAACTAACACCGGAGGATACTGAAGACGGGCCACCAGAGTTGCTGTTCATCCTATTGAGAATTTCTCAAAATACAACACTACATAGGGTTGCTTCTGTAGCTATTGCAAATATATTGCATATTTGTCAATGAATGGTATTCCCAAATCTATATTTTCTTAATATTTGGGTACGATTTAATTTTGGTTGCTTTCTAAATACGTTTAGGATGAAATATAGACATAACATAGACCAATACACAAACAGGTTTTCTTGAGAATCAAGTTGGTTTAACTGAAGATTACTACTGGCCATTATATGCAATTCTTGTACTAAATAATGTATTTGTAAACATCATTTTTTGACATGATCTTCTCTCAATTGATTAGTGTTTTTGAACTTATAGCTTGGTTATCATACTGTAAGGTTGTTAGTGAGGTGTTTGTTGTTGGATAAGAAAACTGAAGTGTTTTGGTATTGGTTTTTTGGACAGATCTTATTGAAAATAAAGAGATCAATGCTTTGGTTCAGCGGATAAAGGTACGTGGTTGCTCATTTAGTTAGTATGTGACCTCTTGTATTGATTTATGTCTCATGCTAATCTTCTACCTTAATGACACTTAAATATAGGATATAAACCACATGGTTGAATTAAAACCTACGAAGTTTGGAAATGTGGATGTGGATTTGGACTGATTTGCTGATTTAGTGGCTTTGTAGCTATTTTTTCAGGTGATGAATAACTATTGTTGTTGTCTCACAATATCCTCTGTTTATTCAAGTATATTGACTTAATTTATTTTGTTAATATAATATTATTTATTATTTATTATTTTATTAGTTGGGGATGAAAAAATTTAATTTTAGGAAATCATGGGTAAAACTGTTAATGGAACTACTTATGCTGGACTTAAATTTTAGAACTACATGAGCATCACAAAATCATTGATGGGTTAAAACATGTCTTATTTTTCTTCCTTTGCTATTTTTTTCTTTTGTTTTAGTTGAACAATTTATATCATGTTATAAGGTTTGGACCTGCTGGAGACCCAATAGGGGAAGGAATAGGTACTCCCGAAGCAAACGACAATAAAACTGGGATGTGATATGCAGTTGTGATAATTTTGTTCCATAACTGAACAAATATTGCCGCTTCTTTCCCTTTTCGGGATATGATATGCAGCAATAACAAGAAGCATAGCCTCAATATGAATGTAACATATGGTTTTATATACATGCTACTAAACAACTATTTTTTTTTTTGTGATTGCAGCCTCTAAGTTTCATCAGATAATCTGTCGTTTGCTGAAAGGCATTACAAGATTCTCAAGTTTATGTTTAAACATTTTGATATATG
>JBCNJP010000012.1:28001200-28053200 GCA_039602395.1 Deinandra increscens subsp. villosa | reverse complement strand
TGATGGATGATGGTTCGGGGCTGAGATCTCGATGGCTCGGTGTGAATCTCGACTGACCAGATTTCCAGAGGTGTGTGTGTGTGTTTTGGAGAGAATGGTGCAACAAAATGAGGCAACTAGGGTTTTATGTTATTATATATCAGGGCCTAGTTTCGCTAGCAGTTTCGCTGGCCAAGCGAAACTGGCTCTGATCACAAGTGAGCCAACAGGCTGCCGGGCGACATTATAGTTTCGCCCGGTAGTTTCGCTGGTTACCCAAAAGTGGTCAGTTTTCACATAATCAAGGATTTACAATTTGTCATGCTATTCATAGTACTAAATCATGTATTTAAATCACATTGCACATAGTGACATCAATAAATGAACACATAACACATATGGGCGGGTTTGGTGATCAACCAAAGGTCGTGGACGTATTCGGCCTAGTTAAGTATTAGTTACTAAGTTAACACTTATAACGTAACTAACGGAGATTGTCTAACGGAAGTAAACCTTGAAATTCCCGGATGTCACACGATCCATTTTCTGTTCTTGTAATCATGGTTGATGATCAATAAAGGATTCTATCTCAATTTGATGTCTCATTTATCACATGGTTGTGTTTGGTTATGTCATTGATCATGTTATCTGCTAACTATTTGGTTATTTAAATTAATCGAGACTAAAATCTTGATTCTAATCATTTTCCTTGATTGAGTTAAAACCGGGTAACTTGGGTGAATCTAAACATGTGTGAAGCTTGTGGGTAATACTAGTCACGCACACAAGTAAGTATATGTGAAGTTTCGCAAAAGTTCAAGGTTAAAATACGTAATTTATGAAATATCGATTTTCATGCAATTTCGATCTTAACCGGAGAACCTGTGAATCTCGAAAATCATATTTTATGGTTCCATATTGTTTTTATATATATATTATGACTGTGGTTAAAATTTGAAGTGGGTTTGAGTTGATTTGGATAGTGAACGAATGAAAGGAAATAAAAAAAAAATAAAAAAAAAAACAAAAAAAAAAACTGCTGCCCACTGGAATAGAACCAGTGACCTCCTTTTATAACCACCAGCGCCCTGACCATTGAGGCAGAGCGAGTTTGTTGTTCTGTAACTAGTTCATTTGCTTATAACGTTTTCCTTATCAGGAGCTGTCCGTGATCAGAATTCGTATTTGACGTATTTTGACGTATTTTGACCTCCAAAATTCGTTTTTAATCTGTTTTAACTCAATTTTTTCATACCTCATCACTTGTAATCATATAGGAACATTCTAGGACCTTCAAATCCTTTGCATAATCGTTTGAATCAATCAAATTAATTAGTTTCTTATTTTTTTTTAAACTTTCCTTTATCCATATCTCCCAAAGTTGAACCCTACGATCACCCTCTCCTATAAATACCGACTCACATCGCCTCTGGAACATCTACACGACCTAAACCATCAATCAATTTCGTTCCAGAAGATCTCGATCACGATTTCTAAAGTCAACGGCCGGAGGTTTGACCACTCGTTTTCAAGACCTTCCATTCATCTTTCGGGTACTTTCTTTTTACCAACACCTTTGTTTTACAAAATCCTTCGAAACCCTATTCTTCTTTTCTATTCATATATATGTTTAATCGAGAAGTCAACTCTCCACATACACATTTAATTGGGGATAACCATCTAATTCTTAATAAAAGACCATGGATATGTTTTCTTGTGATTATAAACTAACATATAAACTTAATATGATGTTTTGTCACTGTTAAATAAAAGTTTTATAATCAAAGTTTAAATTTTGGGAATAAAAGTAAGAAAAAATCATGACTTTTGATGATAATCACATAATGCAATGTTTGATTATGTTTTTAGACAATGCAATCTGTTCTGGACTTTTCGTTATGAATATTCATGTGACCTAAACTATGAAATTGGTCACATACGCTATTTTGTAAAGTTTTGGGCTAATTATGTAAATATTAAAACTTTAGGGTAGAAGTTGTAATTATGATAAAGATGTTATAATTTTGTTTTACACCTTAGAGAATTGGAAAATATATAATTTAACGTAGAATTTAGAAAATGTCATATTAGACCCTATAGTTTTAAAAATAACATATTAGGCCCTATACTTTTAGAAATTACACATGATACCTTGTAGTTTAGCACGTTTCCAAATTAGGACCTAAGTTTTAAAATGTTACACTTATAACCCTAAACTTTAGAATTTTTGAATTTAGTTCTAAGTCCAAAATAGATTATTTAAGTAAAACGATTATATCAATACTTGAAACTAAATGGACATGTAGTAACTGGAAGGGTGAAACACCGGTAGTTGTGGGAGTCTGTCATGAGGTAAGTCTTTGTGCATAAATCCTATCGGACCTGCAGGCTTACCTGGGACGCCCCGACGAGAGTGTAGTAGCTTATAGGCCAAAGCATGTCCGAGAAGTCTAAAGTATTAATATGTTTTCATTTAATCTTTTAACCTTTTTAATAATTTAAATAATAACGTCTCCCCAATTAATTGTGCACTTAAACCCCATCTTGGTCATCCCGATTCTCTATGTTTATTTTTGGTCATCCCATTTACTAGGTGATCGTCAGGGTTAGTTTTTTCCGCGCTCGGTGCCATTCTCATCTCTCTAACGCTATCCTCTACGTGAGTACTCATAGCCCCTTTTTGCTTTTATTGTTTTGGGGTGTAACATGTATTTATATGAAACTCAAACTCTATATGTTTATATGTACTCAAACTCAAATGCGATTCTATGTGTTATGTGTAATTGCTAGTATGTGAACTTATGTGGTATATATTATTGTATGGTGATTAAACTCAAACTCAAACTCACGCGTAACATTAACTATAAAAAGCCTGGGTTACAATAATAGATCTATTGGTTGACAGCCCACCCGTTAAAGCGAGAATGCGATCTCCCTGGGTGATTGTGAACCTAATTGTCAGGGTTGGATTACGCTAGATTATGCATTTGTTTATTGTACTTGTAATTGTCACTTAACTCTTGGATCGCATACTTTTCGCTTATGTATGGGTCAAAACCCTATGTTTACTCACCAACTACTTTTGTAGTTGACTATTTACTTTATACATGTTGCAGGAAATGGTGCTTGATAGGATGGACTCCATGTGGACATATAGGATTGCTTGGACCTAGTTTGAGACCTTAATAAAATTGAACCTATGTTTGTTTGTTTATTTCGTTTTTTTCGAATAATTGTTGGATTATTATTATTATATTTATGAAATGGGTATTTAAGATATATTGCAACTATTAATAGTGTTGTGTGCATCTGGACAATCCTCATACCCCGACATCTTCCGCCGTCGGTTGGGGTGTGACACTATCGTTGTATCAATATAATCCCTGGTTTGTGGAATGCAAAGTTTGAAGTTGAACAAGAGTCGAAGGAAAGCAAAGTAGAGGCTAGAAGACTCAAGAAATTGCTGAAAATTTTGTTATATAGTTTATTGATTTGTGTAATTGAATATGTTATCTTCTAGTTAAATGTAGTTACTGTGTGATGTTTGCAGTGTTTGTTCTATCATCTATGTACTTGTCTTATTGCAATGTTTAATGTTGTTTAAGTTATCAATGAAGAAATCATTTATTGCAATGTTCTAGTTGAATTTGGTTTCATTATTGTTTTGGTATTGTTCTGTTGACCCTTTAGAAGTTAGAACTTTGCACGTGTAATAGACTATTAGTGTATAAGATTTTAAGATCCCAATTCATTTTTTCTATTTACATATAGTATTTGTGCTTAACTTGCAAATATTTCTAAATCTGTATAAGATCCCTGTTTAGCTAACAATTGACTTTTAAAAATCCAAATTAATAACAAACATCAAATTACAATCATCCAAAAAAAACACAGTTTTTAAACATCACAAGTTCACAACCAAAATCCAACAAAGAAACATAGTTTTTACACATCAAAAACCATCCAAAACAAACCTCGTCTAGCTTGTCAAGAAAATCATGCAATAGAGTCATCATTACCACTATTACGAACTGGATCATCAAAGCGTCTCTTAATGTGAAGCGATCCTTGGTGAAACGGTTCAACACTTTGCTCTCTTATGTGTTGAATCACAAGTACGAAAGCAACCAAAGTTCAACAGGATTTCTGGTCTAGGAATTGGTGAACAAGTACACCAATGAGGTGGTGGAGATGGAGCAGAATCTGGCGACCGCGGAGCGTGAAGCACATGCGCTGGAACATCGCCTTGCTGTGATGTTTTCTTAGGCGATGTTCCGGGCCTGTTGGTGGTGGTTTTTGTAAGTAATTAGGTTGATGGTTATTGATGGTTGTTAATATTTGGACAAGTTTATTTTGGTGGATGTAAGTTTTGAAAGTCCTAGTGGTATCTAGGCATTTTTTGTAAGTAAACAATGATCTCATGTGATGACTGGTTTCAAAATCAACGTAATATAATGGTCTTATTAACAATGCTTTCTAGAATTGTAACAAATCATAGTTACTAAGATTTAAACTAAGTTTAGGTTTCTCAAGTATAACCATTATCATTGCTGCTGCTACAAGTAGTACTATTTCACAACAAAATATAATAATAAATTATGGTCACCTCGCACACACCTCATCTTGTCGTGAAAATCATGCAAGTGCGTCATCATTACCACTATTACGAACTAAACCATCAGAATCATAATCGGACTCGGAATCAAGTATAGATTGGTCATACATAAAAATTCTACCACTGAGTCATCATATGTATCTTCTAAGTCACCCACACGGTGATACGAATTACGTATTTCTTAAACTTCTTTATACGTTAAAGTTTCAGGTTCTACATCTTTTCAAACTATGAAAGATGAGTCAGGTAATTCTTCGGTTGGTTGAAAAGGTGGCAACTCACTTGATTCCTCTTCTTGAAATATATCACTCGACGATACTTGGTCTTCATCATGCTCAAGTATATCATAAACGTTGCGTTGGTTTACTTTCTGTATCACATCTAATTTTTCCCACGTGACATATCTAACTTGTTGAGCTTGATTAGCGAAGATAAATGGTTCATCTACAAACCACTTAGATGTAATGTCAATTGATGTAAATTTGTGATCAACCACCATCTTTTTTTCCTTTAGATCTGTATTATACCACTTGCAACGAAACATGAATACCTTTCTGCCGAGTATGAAATCCAACTCCAGAACTTCGAGTAAAAAACCATAATAAATCCTTGTTTCATCATCATATTCCCCTGCACAAACCCCACTACATTGTCTAGTGAACTTGTCATCACGCTCTTTGCAACGAAATCTAACACCATGGACATTGCAACTTTGCTAACCATTATAGCAATCATCAGGAAACTGTGACAATGCGAACAAATCATCTGTTGCTCGATGATCCTCCTTGACTCTAAGCAAAGACATCTATAAATACCAAAGATTAGTTGTGTGCTTAAAATCAATTACTAATTACAGGGAAGAGTTTTTCTTTTTACCTTTTTCTTGAACCAAGAAGGAAAATCACGTTTGTGTATAGTATCTAAATTTTGTTCTAGTACACCTCTTGATTGTAAAGCTTCTTTGTGCTCCCTAAATGAAATATAAGATAGTTAAAATTTTTGGATTAACTACTTAGGAAAATATAAACGGTATAGCTTAGTACAGTCATCTTACTTTAAGTAATCATCAACTTCGTCTTCGCAATTATTAATGATATACAATTGCACCGCAACAACATCGTCCCCTAGTTTTCTGAATTATGAAGCCCCCAATTTATGAATTTTGTTGTTGAATAACTCCATCTTGTGTTTAGTGGTCGGTACATCCCAGTTGCGTTCTCGACGATTAAATCTTGTCTCAGTGTCATCTAGATAACGAGATAAAAATGTGACAGCCTTGTCAACAACATATGCTTCAGCAATAGAGCCATCGGGACGTGCAAAGTTACGAACATATGCCTTATATGTTCCCATCCGGCGTTCAACCGCGAACATCGGGCCTTAAAAATGTCTCCTCTGGTAAATGTACACACAAGTGAACCATGATCGTAAAAAATGCTGGAGGAAATATCTTCTCAAGATTACATAATATAATTACAATACCGGTCCACATTTCTTCAAGTTCTTTGGCAAAACTCGATCAAAGTTGCACGTATTTCCTTATCTAAGAAAGGTATAATGGCTGTCGGGAGTATCTTCTAAAGCAATACATGACAATCATGCATTTTCATCCCTCCAAGTGTATTACGGTCCATCACGCATCGACTAATGTTGGACGCATAACCATCAGGTAGCCGAACAGACTTTATGAATTCACAAAACTTCTCACATACATCTTTAGAGAGTGTGAAATTAGCATGAGGTTTCTCAAATTTTCCATTTCTCTCTTACAGCCATTGATCCTTGCGAATGTTAAGATCCTCCAAGTCTAAACGTGCTTTTGTAGTATCCTTTGATTTCACATGATCATTTGACAAAGTACCTACTATATTATCACATACACTTTTTTCTATATGCATTACATCAAGATTATGACGCAGCAATAATTTAGAACAGTACGAAAGTTTAAACAATATACTTTTTTTACCAGTTCAACTCATCAATTCCTCTTTTACGCTTCCTATTCTCATTACTAGGTGCTTTCCCAGTAATCAATGTAGTAACATCCGCCAGTTGTTGTAATATATCGTTACCTGTAAAGTGACGAGGTTGTTCCCTTTTCTCTTGCTTTTCGTCAAACTCTAAACTCTTTCTCCACCTGTGTGATTCGCTTAAGAAACACCAGTGTCCTAAATAACATTGCTTACCACGAATACGGTCAGAACTGGTGTTCTCCAAGCATACTGGACATGCCAATTTGCCCATAGTGCTCCACCCAGATAGGTAAGCATAAGCGGGGAAGTCACTGATCATCCATATTACTGCGGCATGCAGCCTGAATTTGATTTTGAATATTCAGCATATGCTTCAACCCCAACACGCCATAGAACTGTAAGTTCATCTATAAGGGGCCTTAGAAACACATCAAAGTCCTTACCTGGAGATTTTGGACCAGGAATCAATAAACTTAAAAGAAATTTGCTCTTATGCAGTGTACACCAAGGTGGCATGTTATAAGGCATCAAAATGACTGGCCACATACTATATGATGTTGACATATTGCTAAATGTGTTAAAACCATCTGAAGCCAACCCCAATCGTACACTCCTTGAATCATTTGCAAATTGAGGATACATCTCATCAAAATGTTTCCAAGCCCTTCCATCAGCAGGATGACGTAAAACTCCATCCTCATCCTGTCGTACTTCTTTATGCCACCGCATGTCTTTAGCTGTGTGGCGTGACGCATATAGGCGCTTCACACGAGGTGTTATCGGAAAATATCGTAGCTTCTTGTGAGAAATTTTGTTACGCACATAACGACTACTTTGACAAACTGGACATGCTATGGCATCTTTGTTATCCCCGTAGAAAATAGCACAATCATATTGATAAACATCAATAAGCTCGTAACCTAAACCAGCTTCACAAAGCAGCATTCTCACTTCGTAATAACTTTCTGGACAATTATTTGGCTCGGGAAGTACCTCGCGAAACAACTTCAAATGCATCTCAAACGAATAATCAGTCCACTTGTTCATTACTTTCAAATTCATCAACTTCATAACAAAGGTCAATGTACAAGTATTCTTGCGTCCCTCATACAAAGGACTATCTAACGCTTCATGCAGCTTCTGTAAACGTGTATTTTTGAAAACTGGTTGTTGATTTCCAGTTAGATCATTGGTAGGGCCAATATCAAATAATTGATCACCAATTGCATCTTCTAATCCTGCTCTTACGCCACCAGCAGATTCGTCATTAACAAAATCATCCATTCCAACATCTTCTTCACTTTCTTCATGCTCACCCTCACCGTGGTACACCCATTGTGTATACGACTTATCAATTCCTACATCGATTAAGTGGCCAGTGATGACATCTATATTTTATAGCCTTGTATTAAGACAGTTAACACATGGGCATAATTTTAACCCACTGGAGTTTAAAGTTTGTCTAGCAACGTTCAAAAATTGTTTTACCCCCTCCACATACTCGGCCGAAGCACGATGCTCGCTTTTCACCCATTGATGACTCATAGTTTGCACCTGATAATGATTATAAACAAAAATTAATAAAATCGATCACAATCTTGTATACTATGATTCCTAATCCATAAGGATCATAGTTGAAGCAAATAAAAATAGTGGTAATCGGAATTAGCTAGTACCTGGATTGATCAAAGCAAGCTCCTTTGAAATACTGTTAAACCAAGCAAAACGTGGAACTAGGGTTTATCGTGGATCATATCGTGGAAAGGAATTTCAGGTGTTTTAATTGGTTGTTAGTTTTTTTGGATGTTCATAAGCATGGATAGGATATGCGATAATTTTAGTTGATGTTTAATTAGGATGGATTATATTTTACATATAACGTACTTGGAATTTAAAAATATGTACTTGTGCTTCTAATATAAGATACAAATTTCATTTATAAAAGATTATTCCAACCAGCTCAACTGGTCCAGGTCGTCTTTTATTCACATTTGGCTGGGTTCTATTCCCTTTAACTTGTTTTATTTTTTATTTTTCAATCCTAGTTTACTTATCTACATTGACGATTCAATTGTGTCTAGATATTTTCGCAAAACCCTTTTCCCCAAGTCAGTTACTGCTTCATCGCTTTTCCTTCTTCCACATACTCTCGATATCTTCTTCTTCTTTTTTCAAAGATGAGGGTGAAGACTCCTTCTTACAAGATCGATTCAGATGATTATATCGAATCACAGGGCATAGTCCCTAAAACTGCCGAAGAGGAATGTATGATAGTTCCATTTGATATTCTACGCTTGAGGGATTCTGGCTCTTTTCCTTCTTCCGTCGTTCTTAGGGGTTTAAGTTTATAATCCTCAATAGCAAATCCAAAAAATGGGTTTGTTTTCCTGAATATCCCTTTACTATAGGTTTGAATTATCCTTTTCCTTCTTTGATTTAAGAGTTCTTTGACGTCTCCAATCTTTGCTATACTCAAGTAATGCCCACGATCTGGAGAATCCTATACTCCCTGAATCGTATTAAAGATAATCATCATCTAGACATTCCCATTTCTCTGATAACTGAAGCGTATAATCTGGTGACCAATGGCCAAGGTCGTTATATGTTGAAGGCTAAGGTTGGTAGGAATTTGATCCATCGTGTTGGTGAAAATAGTCTCGTTTGGAGAAGTCGGTTCTTCTTTGTAGAGAGGGATTCCATTCCCAATGAAAGACTTATTCTCGATACTAGGGTTGTCGAAGGTAAGCATTTGTCTCCCATTTTTCTTCTTTAAAAGCAGACATATATTGACCTCTATTCTGCAGATATTAATCTCTCAAAGGTTGCTCCTGTTGACAATCATTCATCTGAAATTTTGAGTAAAGTCTTGGCTCTTCCTGTTGAAGAGAGAATCTTCTCTATAGAGGCTTCCAGTCGTTTTACTGCTGAATCTATCTATTCGACAGCTTCATCTTCCGGTAAGCGTATTTTCTTTTACTTTCACGTGTCTTTCTCTATATTGATATGAGTCGATCTAATCAATCAGGTGCTAATTCATAATCTGTTCCTGGTGTTGGTAATGAGGATGTGAATTTCAACGTGAAGACTCAGCAATTTTTCGATAAAGAGAGGCTTCCTGTTTGAAGAAGAGAAAGACCATTTCTCATGCCCAGTCTTCTTTTGATCCTTTTGCTGACCTTTCTTTTGAAGAAATCGTTGAACAGGAGGACACTTTCCTTCATCAAGTATGTATCCTTATTACTTGTTTAGATATTTTTAGTCTGCAATACTTAGTTTCCTCGTCCTGCAGGCTAAAACACGGTGCATCTCAGTTCGTGATTCTATCATCAGGAAATCAAAAGAAGATGTACGTCTTCTTAATGATCAACTGCTGGCCAGGGACAAAGCTCATGCTAAATCACTTATGGAGATGAATAAAACAATGAATGCGTCTGTTGAAGCTGCCGTTCTTAAGTGTAAAATTGAAATGGCTCATCGAATCTTGAAGGGCAGTTTGGTCGTGCCAGAGTGGGATATCAATGCGTGACAGAAAGCTCACAAGGATTTGACCAGAGAAGAAGTACTGCTTAAAGGTGCCGAGGAGCAGGTGTTGGTGGGAAAGAAGTGATAGTTGGTTTTATGGTTTAATTAATGTGGTTTTTTTTAGCTAGGGTTCATGTTGGCCCTTTGATACTTTAATCTTTTGGATTTATGATCTCCGCTTGTAGCTTTTGCTTTTGTTTCTTACACACAATTTGATCCTCAATATGGCTTATATAATATTGAATTTTGATCAGTTTTAATGCTACATGTGTTTGATTATACATGTGATGTGCTTGTTTTAATTCTAGATGTATGTTGAAATTGTATTTACTAAAGCTGTATTGAATGGTGTTTGACACCAAAACAATTTATGGCATTGATAGTGTGTGCCAAAAGATTAGTTGTATTTACTAAAGCTGTATTGAATGTGTGGGTAAAAGTGTATTATGTGTGGGTAAAAGGGTATTATGTGTGGGTAAAAGTGTATCACGTGTGGATAGTTGTTTTTACCTACACATAAGTATTATTTAAATTATGTGGAGGTAGATACGTTTTTTATTTTATTATAAAAACTAAAAATATTTATTTCCACGTCACTATTTTTATGCCTACACATATTAATTTCTAAATATGTGTAGGTAAATATTTTGCCACGTCATTATAATAAAAAAAATAAGTTACTTAATTTATCTACACATGTTTTGGCTAATATTATGTGTATGTAAAAATATTACTTATTACTTACACGTATTATTGTGTTTTGTATATGTTTAAGTAAATAACCACACATAACAAAAATATGGAAAATGTGTAGGCATAATTTTACCTTTTCACCTACATATATACAAATGTAGGTAACTAAGTGTAGGTAAAAATTAGTTCCCACACATATTAATTGTTAAGAACTTAAACAAATTGTCATCCGTCGTTACCCACACATATAAAAACATGTGTAGTTATTTACCTACATATAACCACATGTAGGTAAATTATGCGTGGGTGAATGCCCCAATTTCTTGTAGTGAGAGGATGTGGTTTTAATCATCGGGTATACCACATCTCGTGACATGTAGGTCAGTCTTGAATTTGCGTATGCCAACTCCTCCACGTAACAGATTCTGAAACTACGAGACCAACTCCTCATCGATCAACTGACTGCTATCAGACATTCGGTATCGGCCATGTAGAGAACTTATTGGTTTAAATGTGGCTTAGGGGCTGGTTTTGAATCTTTCTTAGCCGCGTTCCGCATGTCTCATCCCTCTGCTGAATTTCATGATCTCGTAGCCTAGGCCGAGGGATATGAAGTCTTTTACGAAACCATTCATGGCAAAAAGTCCCCTGCTGTTGCATTCACTGCTGAGTCCACAAATAATAATAACCATCATGGTCATGGGATCGTAATCAAAATCGTTATCACAACCCCAAGGTCGAAAACCATGTCAGGGTTAGGAAACCCACACTGACCCGTGTCCGTGGTGCAGAAAAGAGGGACATAAGGCTAGTTCTTGTCATCTCTTACTATCAGATGGTCACACATGTGACTAAAGAGGCCCTATTAGCAGGATCCCTTAAGGCAAAATGCCACGTCACATCTTCTAATGCTGAGTGGTATATGGATACGAGAGCCACGGATCATATGGTTGGCTCAATGTCTATCACATCATCATCAACGCCCTACAGTGGTAGGACGAATGTCGCCTATGGTAACGGTAAATCTCTTCCAATCTCACAAACTGGGCATGCTAATTTTATGCAGAATCTTAAATTAACTGACATATTGGTTGTGTCTCATATTACTAAGAATGTAATTTCAATTAGTAAGTTAACATTTGATCACAATGTTGATGTCTTGTTCTCTTATCCTAAGTTTTATATTCAGGATCGAACAACGAAACAGACTTTGGCCCAAGGACTATGTTAGAACGGTCTATATATTTTGAAGCAAGATCCTCGAGACCTTGTTGGGGTTTATTCATCCAAAGAAACTTTTGAATTGTGGCACCCCCGACTTGGGCATGTGTCATTTGATTTTGTAACTCTATTAAATAAATTGGGCTTGTTAACTGTAACTTCTATTTTGCCAAAACCATTTATTTGTTTGACTTGTCAACCTGCAAAAGGACAACATCTTCCTTTTAAACCTAATCCTAAACGTGCTCCCGACCCCTTAGACTTATTCCATTGTGATCTTTGGGGTCCATCCCTAATTAGATCTCGGGATGGTTATCGTTACTATGTTGCTTTTGTTGACGACCATTCTCGATTTACATGGCTTTACCCTTTAAAAACCAAAATGGGTTCTATGCTATATTGTCAAACTTTGTCAAATTGGTTCAAAGTTAATTTTCAAGAAAAATATAAGTCTTTCAAAGTGATGGGGGAACTGAGTTTGTGAATCAGCATGCCAAAACTATTTTTGAGGAAAATTGCATCTTTCAACATTTTTCGTGTCCATATACACCCCAAAAAAATGGCCGGGTTAAATGTAAACATCGACATATCGTTGAAATGGGGCTAGCCCTAATGTTCAACTAGAAAGTCCCTCCTAATTTTTGGGTTGAAGCATTTAGCTCTGCAACATATATTATTAATATAGTATTAGTTTTAAACAGCAACTATAGCCATTTCAAGACATTTTGGTTTCGGGTCTTCCCGTATCTTCGGGATTATGAGGTGCACAAACTTTCCCCGAGTAGTCTTCCATGTATTTTCTTGGGATATGCCTCGCAATAGAAAGGTTATCGGTGTTTTAAACCTACTACCAACCAGTTTTATATTACCCGGCATGCAAAGTTTGACGAGCAATCTTTCCCGTTCTCAGGAAATAACCACAACTCAAATTACAATTGTCTTGCTCTAACACAGTTTAGTGAAATGGGTGCTACTATGGTCGCTGATTTTAGTAATTCTCTTTCCAAAGTGATAGCAACGATTTAGTGAGAGAAATAAGAGAGAGAAAATTAGGATCCAAATCATTGATCTCATTTGTGTTCCAACCACTATTTCAACTAACAGAATCCGTTAGTTTAGTATTTAAAGTTCTAACCCTTACACTTATGACTTATTACAAATAGACCCTTCAACTTTCTAACTAACATATTGTACCTATCAATACCCCCTCTTAAAACTATCCTTGACCATAAGGATCAAGTAACAACAAAATCAGGCAATCGTAAAATAAATTAATCTTTGAACTCCCAAGTAGCATCATCAATAGTCTGATTCTTCCAATGCATAAGAACTTGAACAACAGCTTTAACCCTTCTTTTCACCATTCTAGTATCCAAAATAGCATGAGGCTATAGAGTAAATCTAGGAGCAGTGGGCAATGCAATGATTGTAGTAGGAGGACCATCAACCTTCTTAAGAAGAGACACATGGAAGGTGGGGTGCACATTAGTAGATGGTGGCATATCCAATCTATAAGCACAAGAACCATTCTTATCAATTATAAGGAATAGAATAAAATACTTAGGATCCAACTTATTGTATTTGTGAGGCCTCAAGGTAGATTGGAAATAAGCCTGCGACTTCAAGTATACCCAATCCCCCATCTGAAAAACTCGATCAGAATGATGTTTATTAGCCAACTACAACATCCTATTCTAAGCTTTATGCAAGACATCCCTGAGATCTTGCAGCATTTGTTCCCTGGAGCACATCAACTCATCAACAACAGCAACATTAGAATCCTTATGAACATAAAGAATATGTATAGCAGGAGGAAACCCATATAATACTTGGAATGGGGTCATAGCTATAGAAGTATGATAATTGGTATTATACTAATATTCAGCCAAAGAGAACCATCTATGCCAAGAGGTAGGCCTACCGAAAGTCATACATCTGAGGTACATTTCAAGGCAACGGTTGACCACTTCTGTTTGACCATCCGATTGTGGATAATAAGTTGTAGAGAGAGCCACTGAAATGCCTTGAATGTTCATAAATTCTTGCCAAAAATTACTGAAAAGATTAGGATCTATGTCTGAGATAACGGTAGAAGGCAAACCGCGCAATTTGTAAACACCGTCTACAAAAGTTTGAGCAACATTAGCAGCGGAAACTGGGTGTATTAAGGATATAAAGTGAGCATATTTAGAAAATCTATCCACTAACACAAAATTTACATCTTTTCCCTCAGACCTGGGAAGCCCAGTTATAAAATCCATACTAATATCAGAGAAAATACTAGTAGGGATAGGCAATGTGCAACAATCCAGGGGAATTCACAGTTTCATGTTTTGATTGTTGACACACACCACAACTTTTAATCTCCATCTTAACATTCTTTCTTTGACCTTTCCAATAAGACATACCCTTTAACCGCTAATGTGTAGCATGTATTCCTAAATGTCTACCAAGAGCAATATTTAGATACACATGAATGATTTCAGCCCTCAATGTTTGATTACTGCCCACCAAAATTCTGGATTTCCTTTTAAACAATACATCTTGCCAAGAATAATGAGGAATGATAGCACCAGCTTGCAATTTAAGTAAAAGATCATGGAAATCTTTATCATTCTCCCAACTGTCTTTAATTCTAGGAAGCAACAAAGGGTCAAAAGTAGAAAGACCAATATGCATAAAAGTAGACTTAGGAACCCTGGATAAAGCATTTGCTGCTATGTTTTCAGATCCTTTCTTATAGTGAATTTCATAATCGTACTTTATTAAATTCACTAGCCAGTTATGTTGCAGAGGGGTAGTGAATTTATGATCTAACAAGTGTTTTAAGCTCTACATATCTGTCTTAATAATAAAATAAGGAGAAATCAAATAATAATGCCACTGTTCTATGGCAAACAAGATGGCTAGCAATTCTTTCTCATAGACAGATACCACTTGTTGTTTTGGACACAAGGCTTTGCTATTGAAAGCCAAAGGATGATGAGACTACATTAAGACAGCCCTAATACCTTTAGCTGAGGCATCAGTCTCAACCACAAAGGGTTGGAACAAGTCAGGCATGGCCAGTACAAGAGCTTGTGCCAAAGCTAATGTAAGCTGGTGGAACGCTTCATGTGTAACCTCAGACCATACAAAATTATCCTTCTTCAACAATCCAATGAGAGGTTTAGCTATAACCACAAAGGACTTAATGAACCTCGTATAATACCCAACAAGGCTCAAAAATCTCCTAAACTGTTTCACATTGAGAGGTGTAGGCTAATTAATGATAGCCTCAATTTTAATAGGGTCAGTAGCTACTCCTTGTTTGGTTATAATATGCCCCAGATATTCAATTTTATTACCCCCAAAAAAACTTAGATTGTTTTGCATACAACTGATTCTGTCTCAAAGCTTCTAAAACCAATTGTAAATGTTGTTCATGCTGCTGTAAATCTTGGCTATACACCAATATATCATCAAAAAAGACCAAAACAAAATTCCTCAAATAAGTTTGGAAGGTTTGGTTCATTAATGATTGAAAGGTTGCTAGTGCATTTGTAAGGCCAAAGGGCATGACCACAAATTCAAACAGCCCTTAGTGAGTTTTGAAAGTTGTTTTACCAATGTCAGGAGGATGCATTCTAATCTGGCGATAACCAGACCTCAAATCCAATTTGGAAAACACTATTGCACAGTGTAATTCTTCCACTAATTCATCAATCAGAGGTATTGGAAATTTCTTTTTTCACAGTGGCCTCATTTAATCTTCTATAACCTACACACAACCTCCAAGAGCCATCCTTTTTTTACCAAGAAAGGTGCAACAAAAGACCTAGTGCTGCCCCTAATAACACCATTAGCCAACAATTCTTGGGTAATCATTTTAATCACATCCTTTTGAAGAGCCTGATATCTATCTATAAGGCTTAAGATTAATTGCTTTAGTGCCCTCTTTCAATTCAATCTTGTGATCACACCCCCTTGAAGGAGATAATGCAATAGGAACAACAAACACATCTTGGTATTTCTTTAACAGGTTTATGATAGATTGATCTGTTACTAAATTAGTAATAACAGAACTACCATTATCATGACCATCCTCCTTTACCAAGTGTAAACTAAACATCTGCGTCTGAACCAACCGAGAAGAAAAGTTCAGAAGATGGCCCATCTGTTCCATAGAACACAAACTTATTCCATTACTGGCAATTCCTTTGAGAGTACAAGTAACATGATCACCTACTTTAAATTCCATTATTAATTTCTTAAAATTCCAGTTAATGTCCCCTAAAGGTGATAACCATTGAATACCTAAAACCATATCACAATTGTCTAAGGGAACTAACAACACATCAGCATTAAACTATGTGTTATGCATCATCCATTTAGAATTCTCACACATCTTAACACAATTAATTTGATTCCCATTTTCCACAGTAAATTTCATAGCTTTAACCCCCACTGTTTAACATTGTAAATTCCCAGCCAAATTTTAATTTATGAAATTATGAGTGGATCCAGAATCCAGTAGAATATGCAAAATTATAGTGCCAATGGATCTTAAAATTCTTATAGTGGAATATGAATGCAATCCCAGTCAATGCAAGAATAGAAATATGAGGTTCTTTATACTCACAAGCTAATATCTCTTCACTATCATCATCATCCACTAGTTCAGTTACAAACAATTTCCTATTTTTACATTTATGACTAGTTGTATACTTTTCTATACACCAAATACATTCCCCTTTTGACCTCTTCTCTTCAACTTCCTTAGGAGTTAATCTTTTAGTAGTCTTAGGAGTAAGAAGTAATGGCAGTTTAGTAGCATTCACTGGCCCAGTAATCTTAGTACTCTTATAAATAGTAACAGGAGTATAAGAAGTAGTAGTGATAGACATTTTTGAAGTTGTAGAAAATAGGGTAGAGTGAGCATAATCTGCTGCTTGGCCAAAGAGTAGGCTTCCCTTAGGAACTTTGATCTAAACATTTTAACCATACATTTGATCTCAGGTTTCAGACCCCCAACAAACAGGCTAAGTACATACTCTTCAGTAATGTTGACCTTGTTAAGAAGCAAATCAAATGAATCACAATAAGTTTTGAGTGAATCAGTTTGACGTAAGGCCTTCAGTTGCTCTATAGCATCTTCCAAATCATTGTCTATAAATTGGGTTGTTACATATTGCACATAATCGTTCCAACAAATGGTATCTATCGACCCCCCCCGCCCATTCAACTTCACATGTCTTGGTGCCACTACAGTCCAACACCCTCCAAATTAACCACTGCCACTCTCAATTTCATATTCTTTGGTGTACGATCAATTACAAAGAAGTGCTCACGCTTGTACACCTACCATTCGACATCAGTTCCATCAAATTTGAGGAAATCAACCTTACCATATCTCGTCCACCGTTGCTCCGTAATCGACATACTATCTTGAACAATCCTTCGACCTCCATTATTAGGTTGAGAGCTCTGCCACTTCTCAAACAATTGTTCCTGCTGTGATGTCACTCTGACCATCAGTTGCTCCATATTCTTTTCCAAAAAATGTTCCATTTTCTTTGCCATACTGTCACACCCCAACCGAAGGTGGAATAGGTCGGGACGCGATGATTTTCCAGATGCACACAACACAAATTAATGTTGTGACATTCTTAATCAACCCATTTCAAATAATAAAAGTAATCAATACATAACATGATATAATTCAATCAACAATGAAACAAATTAACATGTTTAATTAGGTCACGCTAAGTCCACATGCGATCCTATGGTGTCATCAGTCATGGCAAAAATATCATCAAGTTGCGTAGCCTGCAACATGTATAAAATAAAAGTCAACTACGAATAGTTGGTGAGTAATCATAGGTTTATACAGGTATACATTCATAGCTTGAACATGCGAATCAATGTTAAATCAATGAACACGAGTATAGCAAACAAGTAATGAACTAAAGCACATGGGGGTCGACGTAACCCAAGCCCTCGGCATTTAGGCTTTTAATCACAAGGCGCCACACGCGAGGCAGACGAAGTGGGTTGCCAGACCATAGTCCACAGCAATGATCCAAACAAGTTCACATATACAAGGCACATAGATCAAACATAGAACTCGCATGCGGTTTTAGAAAATTAATAGTTTAAGAACATGAGTTGATACGGTACATGTTGCACCCCAAAACTTAAAAGGAAAAGGGGCTATGATACTCACCTGATGGAGGAGACACAATCTGAGAGAAAAGACACCACGAAACAAAAAGGGTAGACCCGATGATAATCTTGACGACTAGCGAAATAGAGGAAGAATTAATAAATAATTAATTAAATAAATAAATAGCTTAATTTCGCGACACGACTGACTCGACGACTCGTTGGTGATTTGGTGAGGTGATACGTACGAAAATTGTCCAATCCTAAACTAAAGGTAAGGTCAAAAAGTCCTAATTTGACTATTATATGAAAGTCAAACATGGTCAAACATAAGTCAACATGGTCAAACAGAGGTCATCATGGTCAAACATAAATCGACATGGTCAAAAAGGGGTCATCATGGTCAAACATGGTAATACATGGTCAAACATAAGTCAACATGGTCAAACAAAGGTCATCATGGTCAAACATGGGCATAAGCATAGCAAATAATCTTATCATGCAAACCTAATCATTTGACATCATCAAACTAGTACATGACATGGGTCTAGTAATTTTTAAGTATGTATGGCATAATCCTAAACATATCTAATCAATGAGACATGTATCTAAACGTTTCATGACAAGAGGGGGCTGATTTTGATCATAATAAACATAGGTCTATCATTAAATATGGAGCATGATATAGATCTAGTCGTTTAGAGCATACAAGTCCAACCATAGTGTCCAAACACATAGGTTTAACCCTGTATGACATGCAAATTGGTAGGTCTAATCATTCCCAATCATAAAAACATAATCTTGATATCAAATCTCATGGATCAAACCCTAAATAGCATGCATATTGTAGATCTAGGCAACTTATGACATAAAAATCCAATCTTGCATGAATAAACCCTAGATCTATGTTATATCATCTTTTAAATTCATAGATCTAACCTAATCTCATCATAAAGATGCAACCTTTAGCATTTATTTCATATATCTAGTCATAACTAATATGCAACATGAAGATTTAACCCTAATGCATCATAAAATCTCAAGCTTTATACAAATCTATACATGGATCTAGCATGGATCATCAAACACATCATAGATCAAAACCTAAATTGACATAAAGATGCAATCTTTGAACATAAAATCCATGGATCTATCAAAAGCAACACAGATCTAAGCATAATCAAGCATAAAGTTCTTATCTTGATGGCGAAGAAATGAAGGTTTAAGGAGCTAAACACATAGATTTGAGTTTACATACCAAAAGGGGGTAAAACCGCCTTAAACCAAGCTATAAAGCATCAAATTTGAGCCCCAAGTCTTCAAGGAAGATGATCTCTAACGTCCATGGCCGTTTTAGGGTTTTTAGACAGATTTGGGGGTGAAAAATGGGGGTTGCAATGACTTAAGAAGCTTAAATACCCGAAAATTAGGGTTCTGCTGATTTTTTTCCTTCCAGGCGTATCGCCTAGGGCTCCTGGGAGTTCCAGGCGATACGCCTACAAGTCTCCCGACCAGAATGTTGCTGATTCACCGTTTTCGCTCTAGTTTCTTCGTTTTTTAGTCCCGTTTTTTTTTTTTTGTTTTTCACTATTTTTCATTTCCCATCTCATCAACCACATTCAAGCCAATAAAACTGAATATACACATGCGATATATTGAATTATGATCAACAGTCAATCAAACATAACACGTTTTTGGTCGGTTTTGACGTACGCATTGATTTTGGGCAATTCACCAACGGTTCGCGACTCAATCAAGTGTGTGATGACTCATGACATGATAATTGATTATTAGCCTCATAAAAATGTTGAATTTGATATATGATGGCCAAATCCAAGTTTCTGGTAAACAACGGACCATGTACCGTAATCGCGTAAAAACCCGAAATTGCTTTATTTTCAATTCGAGACATCCAATTTCATTCAACTGAATATAATTAAGTATTCGGTTTTGAAAATCGATCATAAATCATTTAGATTCACTAATTAAGGTATTAACACCCGAAAATTCTTTCAATTCGCAATAACTTGCAAATCGGTAAATCGCGAAAGTTCAAAACAGGTCAGGTTACTCATCGGGCATTTTGCAAATGTTACAGTCTTCCCTACTTTAGGGAATTTCGTCCTGAAATTAAAGAGGTTAGTAAATATTAGGGAAAATAGTAGTTAAAAGAGTTTTACAAAAACAACACATTTTGACCTTTGAAACCCATCATAGAGTCAACATAAGAGATTTGACCGAGGATAGGAATATATTCTCGCTTTACTGAATCAATTATATTCGCACTAAAATTTACCCAAACGCAATGGTTAAGTTTAGAATGGTGATTGAGGAGAATGGATTGTGATATAACCAATGATCATAGACTTACCCACACATACACACACACACCGTTCTTGGTCCGACTCCTAATGCACCCGAACGGAATTACTGATGCTTATATATAGGGTGTACCGCGGCTAACCCACCACATCTTTAATACATTTAGTGAGTACTGTTTGTCTTTAGAGAACATCCTATTCTACACCACCGATATAATACAACCGAGCTTGATACAACAACATAGGGCGATCAACATAGAGACTGAGCGATAGATCTGAGGATACACTATGATTGAACCAGAATTAACCAATAGTCTAACCAAAGATAGTGGACCACAGTCTCCCCTACTTTAGGAGCGAGACTAGGGGTTTAGGAGACTCAGGTGAGTAATGGATGCAACATGGATTTCTTCAAGGTATCCCAACTCAATCACATCGATTCACATAGATCGAAGTACATGAGTCCGATAACGTAACTCGACTATCATGGTTCGAAATACATGAATTCAATAACATAGACCGAAAACATAACATAAAATGCGAGAATCCTGATAACATAAATCGAATACCATAACTTGAAATGCGAGAAATCTGATAACATAAACATATCTTGTAATGAAGAATAACTTGATTAATAGCGATTACCGGTCACATCCACCCGTAGCACCCTTCAGATGAGGCCAAAGATTTAGATCTAAATGATAAACCCGATGAAACAGATTAATGAACCAATGAAAAATCACATAACGATAGTGTGAAGAAAGACCGAACCACAACTGAAACAATCATAAAAGTCATCCAACAAACAAGAGTCAAAACGAAGGATCGAATCCATGAAATGATGGACATCGAGTCTAAAATTAGACTCATGAGTCAATGGTAAAGCAATGCTAGGTAAATCTGGGGTAGAAACGGCACGACTCGATTCCATAAATCGACTATTGAGTAAATCAAGAGCCGAATTCACGAACCTAATCTAGCCGAAACATCCCAGTGTTCCTGGTCCGAATACGAATGAGGTTCCCATTATGGCAATCAAGGATGAGAAATGGGTAACTCCATACATCGCTTATGAAAGCGATCGCGAATTATCAAAAGGGCCGCGATATGCCGGCTGAGACATGGGGCTCAGAACCAGACACTGTCACGAATCAGATACAAATGAGAGCTGAGACGCATGAAGGGCTGAGATTAAGGAGGGTTAACACAATGGATAAGGTAAAACCCATAATGAAGAAAAGGTCGCCTAGAGGCGAACGGTTCCCCGAGGGTTAGAGACGATAAGGTGACTGGAAATAGGAGTCGTTCGAGCATAAAGGCAATGTGAAAGTCGATTTGGTGAACGGGAGTAAGACCCTATGTATCTTCAGATGTCTCCGATTCCCATTTCATTATGATGAACTTTCATAATCTTGGGTCCTAAATGCATGCGCTCCATACGCAAGTAATTATGGACATGAGCCCACAGACCGGTTTATCGTCAAGGGTTGTCGGGACCTGAGTGTCCGGCAAGATACAAATGATTTCCTCAAAACCTACAGATTCATAATGATAACTGAAATAAAACCAGGAAGGTACACTGAGATAAGAGGAAAAGGATCTGAAGATGCTAACGGTGAACAATGCTGAAGAACGGACATCAACGAGTTAGGTTATAAGGTAGGCATAACTCAATGGTCATAAAGATCAAACTTCAAACAATAAATTTGATACTGGTATGTGTATAAGGTTTTCTACTCGAAAGGTCGTAAAATTATAAACTCATACGCATGCAATCCCGTAAACATGTGGACTTATAAACTCATAAATTTCCAAACGGGTAGACTCCCCGACACACATACCTAGAGAATACACGAGATATATCAAACGGAGGTATATTAAAATGCTTATTTTGCAATTTTTAACAACACAAGAGAGTCATGTGCATGTAGGTTCATAACCCGCCTATGTGCCCACTTGTCTGCATGTATACGTGTAATCCCGTAACCACTTAACCTGTAAACTTGCGGAACCATCAACGAGAATTTACCTAACGTACACATAACGGTAATGATCATATAAGGGATAAACGATTCAGGAAATCCAAATGAGACAACACATACCAAGTAGATAAGTGCATACAAGAAAGGGAACAACAAGGTTTCAAACGACATCAACATAAAGGAAACTATTACATAGAAGGTCAATGATTTCAACGTTTACAAAGCATCAATCATGAAACTCATCGAATAATATCTGATCGGAAGATCCAGAATAGGGTACACGGGCAGCATTGACGATGACGGCAACGTTGCCGATAGCTAACAGCGTGTGCGCCAGAGGAATGAGATCAGGGGCACCAATCTAATAGCAATCATAGGTGGAGGAAAAGGCAGTCTCGTGAACAATGAAGGTGTGAGTAGGCATAGGTACCACACGAAGAAACGCATGAGGCTGAGCTTGAGCTGGCTGGTGACTGGTGCTCCCGAGATGGCTGGGTCGGTGACAGATACCCACATAATGGCGAAGAAGGCCATAATTTGTGCAACATGGAAGGTGGGTAGGGTGATGATGGTTTCACCGATTGCATAAAGGGTGAAGTCCCAAGTAGGGCTTCTTCGCTTTCGGCGCAAAGGGGACACTTTGAACATCAAGAGGTGTGGGGATAGTAGCATCAATTGGAGCAACATTAG
Source organism: Deinandra increscens subsp. villosa (assembly GCA_039602395.1). Taxonomy (NCBI): domain Eukaryota; kingdom Viridiplantae; phylum Streptophyta; class Magnoliopsida; order Asterales; family Asteraceae; genus Deinandra; species Deinandra increscens. The sequence goes on along the minus strand of JBCNJP010000012.1, from coordinate 28,030,060 downwards.
TTGTTGCCCTGGTATAGGTTAGCCTTCCTCTTCTTCTTGCTGACTCTGGTAGGAGAGGATCCAACACCCGAGTTTCCTTGTGTTAGATCAGTAGGATTCCTAGAGTCCTTGCACTTAGAAGAATCGCACGCCTTATGGCGTTTGGAATGACAGGCGGGTTCTGAGGCAATAACATTGGCATTGAGAGCTTCCTAGATTAAATCAGGGAGAACATCCGTCACTTTACATGCTGTTGATACATGGTTCCAGATTGTCATGTGAAGTATCGATTACAAGACGAGGACATGCAAGTATGCTGTTGTCCGAACTCCTTGTGAACCCAGAGTTCGGACAGGTCCGAACAGATCCGAACAGATCCGAACCTGGAGTTCGGACTAGCGGGTTTCAGCATGTATAAGTATGTGTCTTGTATAGAATTGAGCAGCTTCTTGTTCATATCTTCTAAGTGTACCTTGTGATCATCTCTGTGGTTAATACAAGTCTCATTAGTATTTACTCATCGTGTTTTACTCGTATTACTTTGGTTTCATTACGACTAAGTAGACGATCTACCGCTCACGCATTTTCAAGTGGTATCAGAGCATTTGGTTTGTTCTACTGGTCGGAAATCTCTGTTTTTCAGAGTATTGAGTCAAAATTCACGTTTTTGAGAAAATAGGTATCATTTTTGAGTTCGTTTGATCATCTCGAGTATTCTTTTTGTCAAAAATCCGTTTCCATATTGTTTCTATCGAATTTGCTTGAATTTTGTAAAAAATTCCAGTCAAAAACATTGAAAATCGAGAAAATGATGTCGAGTGAGTTTGGTCTCATCTGAGGTTCGGAAAACTTCGGAGTAACCACTTTGAACTCGAGGTTCGGACGGAGTTCGGCGATATTTTAGTTCGGTGAGAGTTCGGTGAGGTTCGGAAAGAGTTCGGTCCAAGGTCGGACAGAGTTCGGTCACCTTTTGACACAAGTTCGGTCCAGGTTTTGTTTGATTGTCCGAAACTTAGGTTCGGAGAGAGTTCGGCGAGTTTAAGTTCGGACGTAGTTCGGACAAGGTTCGGAGTAAATAGTAACCTGTTTTTTCAAAATGTCCGATTTTCAAGCGTTTGCGGCTATTTAGAATTCAGTTCAAGCAACGATGCAAACAATGATGAATTATGATAATGAAATTGGAACAAGTCAGAAAGTTCCCAATTTGCTGAAATTAGAAGATTATCATAGTTAGGTTAAACAATTTGAAGCTTATGTTGACACAAATGACATTGATATGTGGTTGGCGTTCACTGATCAATATGTTTATCCTAAAGATGAAACTGGTGAACCCATTTTTCAAAGAAAAATATCATCTGAACAAAAGAAAGCTTATTAAGCTGAAAAGAAAGCTTATGGTACTTTGATGATGGCTTCGTGTAATGAATATTACGCTTGGAAGATTTCCGGCTGAATGCCAATTTTATTATGTTCTGGCTGAAGTTGAAGTTGAAGCGGAATTCTCACTTCAAGCGGAACTGGCTGTTCAAGCGGAAAGGAGCAGTTTTGTCTCTTAGAGAATATTCCGGGTGAACTCGATTATCCACCAGATAATGAGTTTAACCGGACTTTTCCTGAGATGTGTTTTCAGCAAGTCCAATCCTGTAAAAGCTTCTCGGTTGCTTCTAAATCTGTTCAAGCCGCTCTCCTAAAGTAGTATGTTGCTATTTAGACGTAAGATATTCCAATTGTCGATGTTTATGTTTTTGGTAGTTTGTATTTCACTTTATATGTTACGGTCTAGATTAGATCGCATGAGATCAATGGGTGTCATTGATCTCATCAACACTATATATAGCAGTAGTTAGCTCATAGTTCACAACAATTCTCGAACAACTTGTAATAGTGTAGCTTTGAGTTAATGCAAATATTGTCGTGTATTTCTTACTTCGTTGTTACTATCTTTATGCAATCAAGCACTCACATCAATACAAGAGAACTAATATAAGCTTAGGTAGAGTGAAATATAACTTTAATTCCGCAGGGTTATATTTGCAAGTAGAAGGGTTTCTTGTTAAGTTAATTTGTTTAACACCGATCCTACAAGTGGTATCAGAGCTTTGGCTCTTACTTTGAAGACTTTCAGTGCTTCAAAGTTGATACTCTACTTGCTTATTCTACAAGCTTTGTTTTATCTTTCTAAAGTTTTTCAAAAATGACTGATTTCAGTTTAAGTTTTCCAAAGGGTAGTGCCAACAAAGCGCCAATGTTCACTCCTGATGACGTTGGTACCTGGAAACTCAGGATGGAAGGTTTTGTTAGGATTTTAGACCGTCGTATTCGGCTATCTTTTACTGTAGGACCTTACTCACCCATGGTTTCATCTGCTGATGATGCAGAAGTAAAAATACCTAAACCTTTAGAAAAATACGTTGATTCTGACTATGCTGCTCTCGAATTTGACTATAAGGTAGACGTAAAACTAGATTTGTTTCCTTACTTGATGAACTGCAAAAGGTAGACGTAAAACTAGATCAGGTAGATGTAAACAGAAAATTCCTTCGTTCCCTGCCTTCTGTGTGGACAGTTTACACTGTAAGCATCAGGGAATGTAAGAATTTGAAAAGATGAGACTTAGTGAACTTCATGGCATACTCAGTGCCTATGAAATGGAACTGAACCTTAAACAAAACTCATCTTCTGAGTCAATTCAGCTGTTTTCAACTGCACTAGTAACTACCGATTTCAACAATCAAAGATCTTCAAACTCATCATCATACCAGTCACCTATTCTTAGTTTCCCTGAGACACCAAGGTGTCAAGAGAGCTTTTCAAACTCGTTTGACAAGTCTCATAATGCTCATGTAGCAACCGACTCTTACCAAGGCTTCATTCATGAGGATCTTGAGTACATAGTTGCTGATGATTTGGAAGAAATGGATATCTTGACCCAACTTTCTATGGTGTCTGTCAGAGCTCAAAGGTTCTATAAAAGAACTGGTAGAACCTACAAAGGAGCTAAGGGCGCTCACATAGGCCTAGACAAGAGCAGGGTAAAGTGCTACAACTGTAATCAGCTTGGTCATTTTGCAAGAGAATGGCCACAACCAAGAAGAGAAGGACAAAACCAGGGTCATGTCCAAGGAAAGAATCAAGGTGGAAACAATTCCAACAACAACAATTCTGGTAACTACTCAGGTCATCAACCTACCCCACCAAAGCCAACCGAAAGTCAAAACCACCAGAATGTGGTTGCTGCTGTTGCTAATCAAACCTCATGTGTTGAATTGGAAGATTTTGTTACTGATTTTGAGCCTATCAACCATGCTTTGATGGCCAAACAAGACTCCAACTCAGATCAGGTAAACTCTATCCCTGAGAAAGTTTTAGAATACCTATGCAGCCCTGCTTGCATAGAGCAAGTGGCAAAGTATCGCAATCACAACACAGACTTAATTGATGAAGTTTCAAACTTAAATGAGTTAAAGGAATGTTTTAAGAAAACTGAATCATCATACATTTCAAAAATTGAAAAATTAACCAAAGAGTATGAACAGTTAAAACAAACCAACTCAGTTCTTGAAACACAGCTTGATGACTTGCTGTGAAAACTTGAGAAATCAAGAAATGAAACCAAAGATGCTAAGGCTGAGATTGATGTTCTTGACATCAAACTCAAAGATGCTTTGTTTACTTGTGACAAATTTCAAACAGCAAATAAAAAGGCTGCGAAATTATGGATGGGAGGGATGTATGGTAAAGCAGGTGTTGGGTATAATAGTGTTGAACCACCAATTGAATACTCACCTGTAATCAAACCAATTGAAGCTTTAAAATCAGAATGTAAAGTTAGTCTCACAGTTGATGACATCTCATCACAGTCAAGTTCTGAAAACACTGTTGAGTCAAAGAAAACTGAAGTCACTGTTGCAAGCACCTCTGCATCATCTGACCAATCAAGCATTTTTAAACCTTCAATTGCTGTTCCACCACCAACTATTTATAAGCCTAAAGACTCAAAAGTTGGAGGGAAACAACCTGAGCAATCAAAGGGAAGTCAAACTCAAAGGCTTGGTCAACTCACTTTCAACCAAGTGACAAAACATGAGTCTCCCAGAAGATTTGAAACCAAACTTGTTGAATGCATGTTCAGTGGTAAACAAGGGCACTTAGCTGCTGTGTGTCAGTTCAATCCTTTGAGTAAAACTAAACCATTTTTGAAACCAAAACCTGTTTTGCAACCAAAGGCTAATTTTCAAAAGAAACTCACAGGAAGAATTTCACCTGTGAAAAGACACACAATGAAGCATTTTGGATCTGAATCCAACAGGGTCTTAATTGGTAATGATAAAAATGGAAGTTTTTCTATTCTAAGGCAAAATCAACCCAGATCAGCCACTGCTCCAAAGCAGAGACCACATGTACACTTTGCTGATGGGTTTGAGCATTTGGAAGCTCAAGGAAGAAGAAATCCCTCTAGAGGAAATATCACTTCTAGAGAAAACTTTTCAAGAAGCAAAAATTCTAACCAACCTGAAATTGAATTTGCAACTAGTTCAAACGGAAATTACACTGTTCCACTTCAAGGGGAGAGTTCAAGCAAAAACAAACACTTTCCTCAAAGATTTTCCAAATCCCCTGAAAGAACTAAGTTGGTTAATCAAGGTAATGAAAAATCTAAGAAAAATAACCAACAAGCAAAGAAAATTTAAGGAGTACATGAAAAGAAAAATTACTGAAAGGAAAAACACAAAAGGTGAAGGATTTAGTCAAACAAGTACTCAATATGAGAACTCCAGTTTTGACAATGATGATCTGCTTAATGAAGTTCCAGTTCTAAATACTTTAGTACTCAAGGAGTACAAGTATAATGATGCTTATGGCAGACCCAAGACCACTCAGGCTTGGGTCCCCGATAGAAACTAATCAATTCTAATGTGTGCAGGTGCAAAATAAAGGCCAAAATAGCCTATGGGTAGTTGACAGTGGATGCACTTGCCACATGACAGGGAATAAGTAAATTCTGGAAAGTACAAAAAGAATTAATGGAGGACCAGTTGCCTTTGGAAGCACAAAAGGCCATATCACAGCACAAGGTGATGTGACAAATGGACAGGTAAAATTTGACAGGGTCAATTTTGTTGATACATTAAATTTCAACTTGCTTAGTGTCTCACAGATGTATGAAAAGAATTTGAATTTGATGTTTAATGAGAGAGAGGCTATAGTCCTCAAACCTGGTGTTAAAATTCCTGGTGAATTAAATATGCTCGAAGCACCTAGGAGAGATGGGCTATACATCTTGGATATGTCAGTTGCTGCACCCTCATGTGGCACTACCTGCTTTATATCCAAAGCCTCTGTTGATGAGAGTGATCTGTGGCACAGGAGGTTTGGGCATGTAAACTAGAAGAATATGAATCGAATTGTCAATCTTGGCTTGGTTAAGGGTCTTCCTAACAAGCATTTTGCATGTTCTGAAAACTGTGTGCCATGTCTCAAGCGCAAGCAACACAGAACCTCTTTTAAGCCAAAAGTTGAGTCTTCTATTTCAAAACCTCTAGAGTTATTGCACATGGATCTCTTTGGTCCAACTAGAGTGATGAGCTTAGGGAAAAGGTCATATTTTTTTGTTATAATTGATGATTTTTCTAGATACACTTGGGTTTTCTTTCTTAAAACAAAAGATGAAACTGCTGAATTGTTGAAACACTTGTGACAAATTTAGAAAATCAGACTAATCTTAAGGTCAAAACAATCAGATGTGATAATGGCACAAAATTCAAAAATCATGTTCTGAATTCATTTTGTGAGGATAAGGGAATTGTGAGACAATTCAGTGCTCCTAGAACTCCACAGCAAAATGGTGTTGCTGAAAGGAGAAATAGGACATTGATTGAAGCTGCTAGGTCAATGTTAGCAGACTCTAAGCTCCCTGTGATATTTTGGGCAGAAGAAGTGAACACTGCCTGTTATGTCCAAAACATGATTCTAATTGTCAAAGGCAAAAACAAGACACCCTTTGAGCTTTGGAGAAAAAGGAAGACAAACATTTACTTCTTTAAGCCATTTGGTTGTCCTGTTAAATATTAATAACCAATGAATTATTGCCCAAATTTGCAGAAAAGGCAGATGAGGGATATTTTGTTGGATACTCAGGTGTGTCAAAAGCATACATAATGTACAACAAGAGAACCAAAATTGTTGAGGAAACCATAAATGTGTCTTTTAATGGAAAATCTACCAACAGTTTTGAATCTCAACCCACTTGGTTATTTGATATTGACGCACTAACCACTACTTTCAACATAACTTTTGATAAGCCTGTGAGTTCTCTAGTGCAGGAACATAATTTATATAGGTTAGCTGATGAACATTGGAAGAGCAACACTGCTGGAACTGAGAAGCAAACCTTCTTCTCTTCAATGAGCATCAAACCTATCTTTCCAGGCAAAGGAATGAATCCTTCTGAAATAGTTCAAATTGAAGATGACATAGTTCCGGTCGAAGTTTAAACGGAAATTTCTCCCGTTCAAGTTCAACCGGAAAACCCAATTCCAGAAACTGAAGAGAATACTGAATCAGGGTTGTTTTGGTCAAAAATTCAAAAAGGAATTTCGTATTCCAAACATAGAATGTGAGGTAGTGTGCTTGTCAATATGCTCGAAATGTAAAGTTGAACACAAGGATGTAACGAGGGAAAAATCCAGGATCCTTCGAGTTGCCTCTAAGAATCCTAGCAAAAAAACCTCGGGAGCCGGCCTGAAGAGCCCGCTGCCACACAATTTTATTGATAATCAAATGAAATATTACAAGGGGTTGGAGGTTTGATCGATCAGAACTATGTGATACAATGTTGTGCGTTCTAAAGTCTGTTCAATCGGTGTTGATTGTGTGTTCCTACTGATCGAATCCTTGATTTATATAACAAACTTTCCGGAATTCCCGGGATCTTAACGTCCATCTAACTTGACCGTTATGGGTCTTCCTCGTTCACTTGGTCCACGATCTACCGTAGCTGGAGCTTAAGTTTCAGAAGTAGTTATCGACTTCACTTGTACCTGGTCAAATAAAACACGTGGCAAATATGAGGGTTAGCAAAATAAAATTAATCAGGATACCTGAGTAGACAGGATTCCCAGATGATAATAGGATTCTTGAACTATCTGAGCTTCCTGCGAGCACCCTGAAAATAGACCACTACTAGAAAAAGCACCTTCCTTGACGCGCGAACGATGACACTCGGTATTTTATGACGCGCAAAAACAAGCGTCATAAAAAAAACTGTCGCATTTGACAAATTTCTATGGGTAGATGACGCGCTTTTTCGCGCGTCATAAATATTGTGTCATCTGGGAAAAAAAATAAAAACGCGGAGGACTAAACTTCTTAGCGCGTCAAGCCTAAAAAAATGTGTCGCGTTATGTTTTTTCCCGCCCAATTCCCCAAAACCCGCTGATCCCGCCCCTCTAAAATTTTTCCCCTAAATCACGCTCAATCTCCACAAATTTCTCATTCACGCTGACTAAAACCCTAATCTTCACATCAGTGGAGATTCATCTCCATCTCCTCAAATTTCTCATTCATGCCGACTACAAACCCTAATCCTCACATCACCGGCTTCATCCTAACCCTAATTTCCCAACCTTCGTTTTCTCACAATTTTATTTCTCCTGTACCCGCTCAATCTTCGCTCTCCGTATTCTGCCCTAATTTTATTTCTCCCGTATGCCTCCCGGAGATGACCCACGAGCGACTACCAATCGGCTTTTTTAATCCCCACCACTGCCACCAGCTGCTATACGATTACAGCTCTGTGACCTTTCGCTCGAGTTTTGACTGCCTTTCGGCGGCTCCCCAAAAGAAAGACGAGCTTCCATAAATTTGAAGGAATGTTCCGCAGATCTAAGGTTAGTCGATTCATGAGCTGCTTTTGTTGATTTTCCATACCATCGCTGTGAGTCTGAATCTAACTTCAGGTTACATTTATTTAGTTGATTTTGATAAAATTCGGAAGGAGCTGTGCTACTGTTATTGTGAATGACCTTTTGGAATAAATTTGGTTAAATTCCATTCTCGAGTACATTTATAATCTGATTTTGAACATTTCAGTGATGTTATATTGACATGAATTATGTGTTCTGAACAATTGTGTCTTGGTGGTGTCCTTAATTGCTTGAAGATTCATGAAATTGATGTTATGTTCAAAAGGGTGGCAAGAACAGTTCTATATATGCTATGGTTAATTGCAACTTATTTACTTTGTAACTTTTAGTACAATGAACTTTAGAGAAGAAAAAGTATGTAAATATAAAGCAACAGTAAAGCTGCTCATTTAATGGTTTTGTGTTTGAATTGATTTGGAAAGTTTAAGTAACCGTAGATTGTTTCTATATCACCCAGTCGAATCGAGCATTAGTCACTAGAGAAGTTTAGGAAATCAAATTCTTGGTCTTCTATTCTTAGACTCCTTGTCTTTCTTCTTCGTGGTCATAAGTCCGTATATATTAATGTAATTATTTTGACCTGTTTTAACCGAATCATTATTTTCCCCTCTGATGAAAAATCATGATCACTTGGTGATTGTCGTTATCTAACTATATGTAGTACATACCGTGTAAAGTGCATTATCTAACTCATATTATATCGACATGGTGATGAAATGGCACTGACATTTAACTTGGTCACAAATGGAAATTCATTAGCTGAAACCAAGAAGAGAAAAGAATAGTGACTAAGTTAGAAACAATTCCAAAGCTTAGGTGGTTAAATATGCAATTAACAAATTCTAACTCAATGGCTGAACTCTTTAGTTCACCACAATACTGCTTAAGTAATGGTTTGTTTGATCATTCCACTTGGTTATGGAATTAGAGCTTATTTAGTTTCAAACTCCATATGTATGTTTGTGGGGATATAAATCTTGAATGTCACTTTGCAGGATGAAAATCAGAGTAAGAAGAGCTCAAAAGCCTTGGTGAATTATATGCGGTTAGTGTTGCTTGCTTGTGGTGTAATTATATTTTATATGGATATTACATAAAAAAGTTTCATCTTTATATGTGATGTAATGCATAAATAATAAGTTCTTATTTGTGGTTTATTGCTCCATTTAAAATCTGTTTATGGTTTTGTTTTACCTGTTTTGTAATTATACCACAAGTTCATTCAAACAAATGTACTTTATCTTTATCGTTTTTATTGCAGGAATTGTTCGGTTGAAGCACATGGCAGAAGAGGTCGCTGCTCTTCACCAAATACAAGTCAAATATGCGAAAGAAATGGGTGTTGCTTAAGGTATTGTAGCATGATTTTGTATGCAGTTTATACATGTTTTTGCTAATATGCTTGGATCTTCACCAAATACAAGCCAAAGATGATTATAGATTAGGTGTTTTATATATATGTGCATATTGAGCTTTGCAGTTGTTGTGTATAATTGGTGAATGTCCTTGACACGTATTATTGGTTTTTTCTATTGTTTTGTTGCTACTTCTTTTCATATTATATCGAGTTCTGTTTTTTTACCATTAAAAATTGCCGCCTACTAACTACTAACACCTCATCTAATGAAACAGGTACAAAGAAAACATTGCCACCAATAGACTCTCCGGCTCACAACAGATGTGAACGAGGCTTGCGTCAACACCTTTTGAAGCAAATCATATCACAATTTACAATTGCGCGCAGGGCTACTTGAAAAAGAAAACCACATCAGCTCATTGTAAGTATACCGTTTTAATATTTATAATTCTGATACTATAAGAAAATAATATCATTGCTCCTCCCTCCATTTATAAAATCTATGTAACTAATAAAATAGGGATTAGAGTTTGTTAGAGGACAACTGATATGATTTTCTTATGGAGGAGTAACTCATCATTTTCTCATGAAAATCTCTGTAAGTAATAAATGCAGAGAGGAGCAACTGATATGAGTTTCTGTTCTCCATAAGAAGGAAAAAAATTGTTCATTTGTTTAAAATGTAAAGGTTTGGAGACTTTGTTAGAAGGAAAAAATGTTCAATTTGTTGGTTCAGGCCCCAAAAATGTTCAATTTGTTGGTTTGGAGATAAAAATGTTCTTTTTATCTTCCAAATTTTGTGTCTGTTTATTTCGATTACGGCATGCTTCACAATTGCGAATTGCATAATATTTTTGCTACTTTGTATCTTTTGTGTCATCCGACATATGAAGATTAGCCAAAATTTACAAATGAAATATCTCTTTAATGGGTTTTTGTTGCTATTCAAGCCATTTAAAATGGACAGAGTTAATAAGCATTGCTACTTTTTATCTTTGGACATAGTTACTCGAAGGCTTTAGTTTTGTTCAAAGGCTAATTGATGGCAACGACCATTTGCAATCATCAATGTTTAGCGAAAGGCAAGAGAGGGTAAAAAACTTTTTGATTGTAAATTAGCAACCCATATCTAAAAACTTCTTGATTATATTTTTGTTCTATTATATACAATATCAGTTCTGATTTGATCTTTATATCCACTAAATTATTGTTTTGTAATTTAGGTTTGGAGCCAAAGTTTACCCTGAGTTTCTAAATTTTGAGGCAGATGTCAAATGTAGTAATGCTTCGTACGGTAGATGAATTATATTGGGCTTGCATGTACGACGATGTGTTTATTAGTTGCTTCGTTTTCAAGTTTGAAGAGGAAGATATCATGGAAAACTTATTATATTTAGTATGTATGTGCAGGTCTTACTTTTGCATATTTGAAGTAAACAATTACCACTATAGCTACTAACAATGACTATGGTATACATTAACTACTGTTTTGGGCTATGGAAATGGGTTGAGGATTGTTACTATGGGCTATATATGGGACAGTGGACTGATGCAGGTACCCTCAGTTCCTAGTGCCCTTCTACAAGTTCAGGGTGCTATTTTCATCTTCCATTACTTCATTAACAGAAATGGCTTACCTTCAGAGGTTAATATTTACTCATACTTTTATTCCAGCATTTTCTATGATAGAGTGCTAGCTATTCATTTACAAACACTTGACAACAGAAAGATAGAAGCTTGATGCATGTTTCTTGATTTTTACTATCTACACATCACTGAATTTGCAGAAAATGATGCAGGCAACTTCAACAACAGTGTTGCTGGGCAACAGGTTAGTGCCATTTTAATTAGGGCTTTCTTTTTCCTTCTAATTTGTATAATATCTATTCAGTTGTTGTTACGAGTGTATGATTGTATTGCTGCCATTTGATATGTGCTGGTGAATGACAGAGAAGCTCAAAGAGAAAGTGGAAGATTTTTTCGGTTGTTAATATGAGCTTTTTATCGAATTCACTGGTTTGATCAGGTTTGTTGGTTTCCTGTTACTGTTCTTGAGCTGAATTGTTTACTATATTACTAATGGAACAACTTTTTTACTTTATAATTATCATGAAGTTTTAGAACTAGAAGGTCATAAACAAGTACTACTTGTAAACAACTGTGATTATCATGAATATAACCTCCTATGGTTTTTCACTTTAAACTCCTTTGAAGGCCATTTGGGCGTTTTTCACAAAGGCGTTGTGCATGATCTTTTTGCCTATTGCCTCAAATGATCAAAGAAAAACTCATTCCAAGATCCTTGACCTACATTCATTAGTCCAGATCAGTTTTTTCCTATTGGCACTAAATTTCTTTGGTTCATTTTTTTTTAAATTTGGACCTGTTTGACTAATTAAAAATAACATTGATTTGCATCATTACAAAACTTACCAAAACGTCCATTTGGTAAATGACTATTTAGGTTGGTGCTTTTTGTTAAATTTCATTGTGCTTAACAAATTTTGGGTATGAGAAGTTAAAGTTGGAAGGGCTGATGCTAAGAATGCTTGTGGAAGGGACATATATGTTGTAAGAATGCTAAGGAAAATGATAGTGTTAGATTTGTTATTATAGGTTATTCGCCTACCGGATCCAATTGTAAGTTAATGTTACTTTGCAATGTTTGCTCTATATATGAAATGTAAAATATTACTACAAGTTTATTTTATTTTGTATTATGAGGTTAATTGTTATTAATGGGGAAATTAGTGATTTTACAAACAAATATTTTTTTTTTTTTTAAAAACAATGACGCGCAAAAAAGCGTGTCCTAAGAAGATTTATGATGGGGGCTTCCTTGACGCTTATTTTATGACACAAATTTATGACACTTTTTTGCGCGTCATCGTTCGCGCGTCAAGAACGGGATGACGCGCATTTTGCGCGTCAAGAAGATTCTTGACCCTACCTTCCTTGACGCTTTTTTGCGCGTCATCTGGGCCCTTTCTTGACGCGCAAAAAGCGTCAAGAAAGCCCTTTTTTGTAGTAGTGGACCCTCAACAATTGCCTCTTGAATTTCAACATGTGTGGATAAGCTCGACAGCTATTAAATTCAAAAAGATTCCCTTTTTCACGGCGTTTAGACAGTAAAAGTGGTTATGATGGGACAGATTTCTCGGCGTCCAAGTACTAATCATGATCTTTTCTTTAAATAGGAGATCCGAAATGAAGATTTTCACCTTCTTCTTCACAAAACCTCTCGAGCTTCACCAATATTCCAGGTCAGTCCCTTCTTCGTCTTCTTGTTTTCTTCTCGTTTTTCGGCCATGGCCAAGAAAAACACCTGGTCATCTTCTTCGTTAAACTCTCCGGTCGTCGAGGATTTCCATGATCAGGGGTACATTATCCCCTGTGAGGAAGAAACCTGCACTTTCGACGATCGCGACATCCTTGAATTGAAGAATTCCGGCATTTTTCCGCCGGAAACTGTTTTTCGACCCTTCGATTATCTTACCAAGTCCGATTTCATTTCCACAACTTGGGTTTGCTTTATGTACTATCCTTTCCTGCTTGGGATGACGTTCCCCTTTCCTGAGCTTATCACTCAGTTTTTCAAAACCACACGGCTTTCTTACTCCCAAGCCATGCCGATGGTCTGGAGAATCTTGTATTCTCTGGATCAGTTAAACCAAACCAGGAATCTCAACATTGGGATTCCTGAAATCTGTGAAGCGTATCAGTTAAGAACCCATGGTTGTAGCCAGTTTGTTCTCAAGGCTCGCACCTCCACCTCCCAGTTGATTCCCCGAGCTTCCCACAATGACCATGACTGGAAGAAACGTTTTTTCTTCATCAAATGTGACTCGATTCCTGGGGGGACGGAGTTACCGTTGAAGTGGGTTGAGAAGGGTAGGATACTGATGTTTCTTGTTGTTGCTGAATTTTCAATATGTTTCTAACTATTCTATTGTTTTTTTTTTTTGCAGCACCCAAGTTTGAGAATCTCATCAAGAAGCAGCCCGATTTCAAGAAGCTTAGCAATTTACCGGATTCCTGCCAGCGAGAGAGCCCTGGTTCTTGAAGAAACAGCTAGCGAAAACAGCTATTCAGCCGACCACACTCCCGCCATGTGTGGTAAGTCTTTGTAGGATTCTGAATTGTTTACTTATTCGAGCATCTTGGATGTTAATAACCTGTTTCTGTTCGCAGCTCCCAAATCCAGCGCCTCATTTTCCCTGAAGGATCTTGACAGTCTGCTCAAGATCAAGAAGGAACAGCTCGAGCATCCCACCACCTCCAAGCCGCCTTTCAGCCGGCCGAAGGCCTCAGCTTCCAAGAAACGGAAGGCTCCTGAGACTCCTGCAGCTCCCGTGGTGTACCTAGAATCCTTTGAGGATCTTGCCCCTTCCGAGGTCAGCAACAAAATCCTCTCGATGCAGACCATGATAAACCTGGTAAGAAGCTCATACAATTTTTATGTTAGTTTCATACCTGTCCCAGCTGTTGACCAGGATTCCTGTTTGTGCAGGGTATTAAGAAGCTGAGCACCTAGGCCATGGACATGGAGTGGAAGCTTGCTGAAGCCCACGAGAAGATCCAGGCCCAATCCGACACTGCTAAGGGTAAAACCCTGTTCTACGAGCATAAGCTCGCCGAGCAGCGTCAAGTCCTGGAAGCCAAGATGGCCACAGAGGCTGAAATAGGCCAACTCTCGGCAGCCCGGAGCGTCCTGGAATGCAAAATCCAGATGGCTGAAGAGGCTAAAGCAGCTGGCTTCCAAGTGCCAGGTTGGGACATCGTGTTGGTTTATATAACTATCAGATTATTCACGAGTACGCAGCGGATCGATCCTATGATTTAACCTAACTAACCGGATAGAACATGTTTACCTTATGAGCTCGGATTGACTTGATCTCTTGGAGGATTTAATGCAAATCCCTCTACGATCGCACACACGACACACCAATGTTATGTGCTAGCACTTGATCACGAACCTTCTTCTTCAAGTTTTGGACAAACCATAATTTCGAACTCAAGGGAATTAGAAACCCTAGCCGAAATTTAGAAGAGGAGAGGAGGAGGAGAGAATTAGGGTTTTGGATTTCTCTAATCACTTGGATTTAATGGTCTCGAAAACCCTTAACCAAGGGGATCTATTCATAGGGTTTAGATAACTTAGGGAACAAGATTAGGGCAACACAATGAGCCCTATGAGGCTTACGAATTTCTAGAATTCGTACAAGGCCTTTGGGCCTCCACCAACTTGTTCCTTAATTAATCTAGTCCAATTCCCTTCTCTTTAATTAATAACTAATGGCCCGTTAACAATTAACTATTAGTTTTTAATTAATTCCTCTTTAATAATTCGTGATAAATATTAATTAACTATTAATTAATATTAATACATTTGGTGTCGAGACGTGTGACCCCGTAGGCTTAAATAATTTCCGGACATACGCTTACTATTACATGATCATATCCCTACAGCTCCTACTTGAGCTTGCAATAGTAAAGGTAATAACATTGGTTAGCGTCTAGCAACACGCCAATGCTCCCAGAAATATTTAAGTACAGCTTCTCAAAGTGTATTTAAATGGTTTAGTCATTTATTATCCCTTTGTTACCGACACCGTGTTATATATGGATATGGATCAAAGTTATTCCATACTTTAACGATTGTGTTTCTCATTCTCACAACTAACTTAAGATTACCAAATTGCAAATCGAGACATCTCTAGATTTCATTTGGGCACGGCCATGCAAACATCTTAATTAGTCCAATGAGGGGCCCAGTGGTATCTGCTTCAGCACAAAACTGAAGGAACAAATCCTCTTGAATACACGTGTCAAGTCACATACTTCACTACACTTACTGAAAATAGCCCTTTTGTACTACCTTATTCAGGATAGTTAGACCTATATCAAGTAGGTGCAATCCATACATGCATGACCTGCTTGTATCTCAAGTCTAAGGATAAATAAAGCAACCATTTACGAATTTCACTTAATGACGCCGATCTATAAAGTGACAATTCGTTAGTGGGTCAGTCCAGTATGCATCCAATGAATACCATGTGAGTTTGGTGGGACCATCCTAACCAATCACTCAGATTTTGTCTTAGTTTAACTATGCTCCCACATAGTTAATTAAAAATGGACAATTTAGAATACTTAGTAAGTATTCATGGATTAAACATGCAAATATAGGACACAACTTAACCATTAAATGAAATCAAATATATCAAGTACTTTATTTCATTATATAAATAGAAATTGTTTATTTATCCAAATACTGAAACATCAGACATACATAATTTAACTAGCTAATCTAAGTCCCATGCCCTCGGCATGCCTTTCAAGTTTGGGTCTCGATAGAGCTTTCGTGAAAGGATCAGCTAAGTTAATATCCGTGTGAACTTTGAGTAACTTTATTTCACCAAGTTCGATCTGCTCACGAACATAGTGATATCTCATGGCATAGTGTCTAGCGCCCTTCTGAACTCCGGGTTCTTTGGCGATGATTAATGCACCCGAGTTATCGCAGTACATGTCGATGGGCAAGTTACTCGTGGGGACAATGTCAAGCCCACTAATAAACTTCCTTATCCAGACAGCCTCCATTGCAGCCTCTGACACAGCAATGTACTCAGACTCTGTTGCAGCAACTGTGGTTTGCTTCTTGCTCTTCCAATCCACAGCGCCTCCATTTAGAACGAAGACATACCCAGACTGAGAGTTCGTGTCATCTCTATCAGTCTGAAATCCAGCATCATAGTATCCGGTCACTCTGAGCTCTTGATCTGGATTTCTCCCATACACCAAAAACAAATCTCTAGTATCCCGTAGGTACTTGAGAATGGTCTTAACAGCAGTCCAATGACTTTCACCTGGATTCTGTTGAAATCGGCTAACGATATTTTGCACAAATGCTATGTCAGGTCTAGTGCATCTCACCGCATACATTATAGAGCCTACAGCCGAAGCATAAGGAACTCTTTGCATACGTTTCAGCTCATCAGGTGTAGAAGCACCTTGTTTGACCGATAGACCAAGTCCTTCCTGCATAGGTACCATACCACGCTTGGAATTCTCCATCTTGAATCGCTTCAAGATCTTATCAATATAAGAACTTTGACTTAGTCCAATCAACCGCTTAGTTCTATCTCTATAGATCTTGATTCCAAGAATAAATGCTGCTTCTCCCAAGTCTTTCATGGCAAAACACTTTCCAAGATGGGATTTTACATCTTGCAACATTGGAATGTGTTTTCCTATAATCAATATGTCATCTACATATAAGACAAGGAAAGTAACATTACTCCCACTAGCTCTGCGATATACACATGGCTCATCAGGATTTTGAACGAAACCAAACTTTTTGATTTCTTCATCAAACCGTTTATTCCAACTTCTCGATGTTTGCTTTAGTCCATAAATGGACCTTTGAAGCTTGCATACTTTGTTGGGATGTTTTGGATCCACAAACCCCTCGGGTTGATCCATATAAACTTCTTCGTCCAAGTAACCATTTAAGAAGGCAGTCTTAACATCCATTTGCCATATCTCAAAGTCATAGTATGCTGCTATGGCTAAGAGAATCCTAATAGCTCTAATGTCAGCAACTGGTGAAAAGGTCTCATCATAATCAACGCCAAAACGTTGAGTATATCCTTTCGCCACGAGACGAGCTTTATAGATGTGTACATTTCCATCCATGTCGGTCTTCTTCTTGAAGAGCCATTTACTTCCAACGGTTCTTGCGTTAGGAGGGAGATCAACCAGGGTCCAAACGTGGTTATCTTGCATGGATTTCATTTCCACATTCGCAGCTTCAAGCCATTTGTTAGATTCTGGATCTGATAATGCAGCTTTAAAATTCGGAGGCTCATCGAGATCTCCTGCTACGTTTTCCTCGGATTCGACTAGACCAATCCATCTATCCGGTTGACGTATGACCCTTTCGGATCTACGAAGTGGAATCGCATCATCATCATCGACTTGAGGTTCATCACTTTGAACATCCCCCCCCCCAAGTTGATGATTGCTAGTTATTTCAGAAGGTGAAACATCTTCTAATAGTTCTACAATTCTCCCACTGTTCTCTTGAGCTATAAAATTCTTCTCAAAGAATTCAGCGTATCGAGCAACACGAACAGTGCTTTCGGAAGGATTATAGAAGTAGTAACCCATTGTTTCCTTTGGGTATCCTACGAAGATGCACTTAGTCGTCCTGGGTTGTAATTTGTCAGGCGTATCGCGCTTCATAAGTGCCTCACATCCCCAGACTCGTAAGTAAGACAACACAGGGACTTCTCCATGCCATAATTGATATGGTGTCTTTTTAACCTTCTTGGTTGGAACCATATTTAGAACGCGTACAGCGGTTTCTAGAGAAAAATCCCAAAATGATAATGGGAGAGTTGTAAGGTTCATCATCGACCTCACCATCTCTAGTAAGGTACGATTCCTCCTCTCAGATACTCCATTATGCTGAGGTGTATAAGGAGGAGTAAGCTGTTGGACAATTCCACACGCTTTTAGATAATCCTTAAACTCTTGGCTTAAGTATTCACCACCACGATCCGATCGAAGGATCTTGATGGTCTTACCGAGTTGATTTTCAACTTCGTTCTTTAACTCTTTGAATGTTTCAAATACCTCATGTTTATGTTTAAGCAAGTAAACATAACCATAACGACTGAAATCATCTGTGAAAGTCACGAAGTACCTAGCACCTTGTCTTGACACATGTCTAAATGGGCCACATACATCGGTATGGATGAGTCCAAGTAGCTCTTTTGCCCTTTGCGGCTTGTTCGGAAAGGGTTTTCTAGTCATCTTTCCTGATATACAGGAAACGCATTTGTCAAATGATTCATCATTTGATTTTAAGATCCCTTCACGTTGAAGTCTTTCAATGCGGTTTTTGCCAACATGGGCAAGACGACAGTGCCATAGATAGGTAGAGTCCAAATTAGTATTGGCTCATTTGCTAACATGATACAATGAATTATTATTGTTGCAACCACACATATCAATTTCATAAATGCCATTACAAGGGATCGCATCAAAATAATGAACATTATTCTTAGAAACTGAAATACTGGTATTATTAAAAACATTAATATATCCTTGGTTTTTCAACAATGAAACTGAAATAACACCTCTAGTAATAGAAGGTGCATAATGACAATTGTCTAAAACAATAATTAACCCAGAAGGAAGAACTAAATAAAATTCTCCTATAGCTTCCACAGCTACTGGCAAACCATTTCCCACGAACAGCTGCAAAGCTCCAGGCTTCAGTTTCCTCCTGTTTCTAAGACCCTGCAACGTATTACAGATATGAGTTCCACAGCCGGTGTCATACACCCATGAATCACACTTAGAAAAGGAAAATAATTCAATTGTGAAGATACCTGAAGTACTAGCCCTGCTAGTATTCTTTCTCTTCTTCATCAACTCAGCTAGATAGGTAGGACAGTTCCTCTTCCAGTGTCCAACTTTACCACAATGGTGACAGATCTGGTCTTTAGCCGGATGCTCTTTTGCGGCCGAAGGGGTTTACTTGGTTTTAGGAACAAGCGCAACTGCCTTGCCTTTTCCTTTACCATCATTCTTGCGCTTCGCCTTTTGCGGTTGTTTAGCCTTTTGGATCTTTCCCCCCTTGATCATAAGAACTTGGGGTGTTTCAGTGGCCTTCTTAGGAATCGTTTTTTCATACTCGACAAGCATAGCATGAAGCTTAGGTATAGTCTTAGTCATACTATGCATGTTGTAGTTGCGCACAAAACCCTCAAAATCCTTCGTAAGAGATTTGAGGATCATGCCAACTGCCACAGCCTGATTATACCCATAATTGAGCGATTCCAATTTGTCAAAGTAGCTCTTCATCTTGAGCACATGACTTTTGACCGATTTACCAGTTTCAAGCTTCAAGTCGTGGAGTTCCACAACTAGGTCGAACAATTCAACACCAGCTTGTTTTTCATACATCTTCTTTAGCTCTTTGATCATATCACACAAGTATGAAATTCGTATTGCTTCTGAAGATCGGGAGTCATACTCGAGATCATCATGCAAGCAACCTCATCGTATCTGCTATACTCTGCATTGTAGAACGCTTTCTCTTGATCAGAAGCATTAGCACCTGGCTCGGTCGGCCAATGATTCTCAAGGATCCGTTCAACTCTAAGGACAATCCACAGTTGACGGTACCAGTCATTGAAGTTAGATCCATTCAGCTTTTCTCTTTCAAATATTTGATGAAAAGCATGACCAACATTGTTTTGAGGAGGGTTTGTTGCCATCTACAAAACAGATTAAGTTCAAAAATTAGTATTTTCGATAATTAAGTCCTTAATAATTTAATTACCCAATGTTTAAATAACTTTAAACAATTAAGCTTATTAAGGCTAGGATCCTAATGACATGCCCTCATTTCATCAGTTGATCTGCTAGAAATGATGCATTCAAAAGGTAAGTGACGATCAATAATTGTATTCCAAATATAATTCCTAGATTCTATGGGACCTACAACTTGCACCAAGTGATTTGTAGTCATGTTTCATCCCATCTTTTGCCATGGGCTAAGGGTCTCACCGCCTTACTCGCTTTAAGTCGTCCAACCAAGAACGCACAAATTGTCCACCATTGTGTACCAATGAGTGGGAATTTTTCTTGCAGATGCTAATCTACCATTGTGTACCAATGAGTAGAGTAACACCCACAAGTGTCCTTTACGAGTTGGGTGGAAAAGACTTAAGTTTGATTGGGTCAAAACAATTTGATGTGATCAAAAGGTTATGTGTGAAGATTCATGCACATCTTCACCACATAATGTGTTTATAAAATGCTTAGTTTGTCTTCCAAGTCAAAAGAGCTCGGTAGCTCCATTCGCAACACACAAAGAAGCGCAGGGGTGAGGTTTGCACATTGCAATTAAAAACCTACCCCTTTAGGGAAGCAAAGCGACCCGACTTATACCTCTCTTAGAGTATGTTCGAATGGGTGAGCCGGTGACACAAATTTTATTTAATAAACAGATCATATTTCGATAGTTAGTAAGCAAATTTCAATTTTCATAAAACAATTTGCGATTTAAAACCATTTTATTATGTCTCAATTATCACATAACACCACATAATCTTAGGGTTTCTAATTATCTTACATAATTTTAATTTTTTAATTCCCTCGTTTTAAGTAATAACCATGATCGTTTTGCATGAAACTTCATGGTTTTTACTTCTTTTTAACTCATTAAAAATAAAAGGTACAACATGTTGGTTTCTAGTTATCTAATAACACATAAAAAAATTGGATTAATATTTTGGATCTTTCAAGAAACTAATTTTGATCCAAATTAGGGTTTCCTGATTCGGCTAGAGGTTTTGATCCAATTAGGGTTTTCAATTTGGGCTGAAAACTAGGGTTTTCGATTTGGGCCAAATTAGGGTTTCCAATTTTTTCAAAATTATGGTTTAAGATTTTCGAAAATCAGGGTTTATAATTTTCGAAAATTAGGGTTTCCTAATTTTCTGTTTTTACCAATTCGCAAAACGATTTTCTAATTGTAAAAACCTGATTTCTAATGGATCAAAAGCTAGAATCTTTATGGGGAAACATATCCCTAATTCTAAATTAGGGTTAACCCCCTTCCAAGTTTTAAAACCCGGTAATTAATTAATTTCATATGTGGCTCGTGATACCACTGTTGGTTATTCACGAGTACGCAGCGGATCGATCCTATGATTTAACCTAACTAACCGGATAGAACATGTTTACCTTATGAGCTCGGATTGACTTGATCTCTTGGAGGATTTAATGCAAATCCCTCTACGATCGCACACACGACACACCAATGTTATGTGCTAGCACTTGATCACGAACCTTCTTCTTCAAATTTTGGTCAAACCACAATTTCGAACTCAAGGGAATTAGAAACCCTAGCCAAAATTTATAAGAGGAGAGGAGGAGGAGAGAATTAGGGTTTTGGATTTCTCTAATCACTTGGATTTAATGGTCTCGAAAACCCTTAACCAAGGGGTTCTATTTATAGGGTTTAGATAACTTAGGGAACAAGATTAGGGCAACACAATGAGCCCTATGAGGCTTACGAATTTCTAGAATTCATACAAGGCCTTTGGGCCTCCACCAACTTGTTCCTTAATTAATCTAGTCCAATTCCCTTCTCTTTAATTAATAACTAATGGCCCGTTAACAATTAACTATTAGTTTTTTATTAATTCCTCTTTAATAATTCGTGATAAATATTAATTAACTATTAATTAATATTAATACATTTGGTGTCGAGACGTGTGACCCCGTAGGCTTAAATAATTTCCGGACATACGCTTACTATTACATGATCATATCCCTACACATCGCAGGCTAGAAACTAGTCTTGGAATCGTTGGGAGGAGATGGTGATGTGGAAGGGAAAGTGGGAACAATGGTGGCTCCTCAAAAACAGTTCCGGATTCTCTGGTAGCGATGATAAGGGCTTTGTGTTGGAGTTGGGAGAGGGCAAGAAGCTGGAGGATGTGGTGAAGCAGGTGGAGGAGGAGAAGACAGTGGGCGATGAGGACAATGCAACGGTCTAAGCCCACTTTTTTAGGTTTTTTGGTGGTTCTTTTGGTGAAACTTTTTCTTTTCCCTTTAATGAACAAGTAGCAAACAACAATGGTAGGGATCCTGGTGGAGGGATCTTGTGTTTACAAGACGAAGCCAGGATTCCTAAAAACAATCTTTTGACCTGCGAGCTTCTCAAGTGGAGGGATCCTGAGCTTTTCAGGACGAAGCTTGAGAAGCTCATAACCTTTCGAAGTTATCAATAATATCAGTATCTTTTGGATTCTCATGTTATGTTTTGTATTGAAATTTCTATAGATAGGGTAAGTTTACAAAAATTATCAAGAAGCTTAAAAATGACTTGTAAGTTGAAAATCATTTGGGATTTAGACAGTTAAATAAGTTAGGTTTCAAGATCAATAAAAACTTAAGTCACCTGACCTTCAAGATTTACCTCAGTCGACTTTTCGATCAAAACAATCATTTCTTCTTTCATCTTATTCGGGATTCCTAGAGGAATCCTGAAGTCACTTCTCTTGGCACTTGTCTCAACTTCCTCGGGAACCTGAAACAATCTTAAGAAGCTTCTTGGCCTTCGTCCGAAGCTAATGCTTCCGAAAGTAAAATAAGTTTAAAAATAAGCTGGGGATAAACCCAGGATTCTTGGGACTAAGCCAAAAACTGGGGACAAGCCCGATAAACTTGGGACTAAGCCAAAACTGGGGTCAAGCCCATACGTGTGTGACATGAAAATGCCAAAACCTTAGATAACACGTCAGTGTTATAAACCTTGAGAATCCTCCCAGCAGCCTCCAGTGACAAGATTGTCAGCCACCCCTGGAGTGGACTGATCCGGCCACCTTGAGCATACTGGGGGACAACGTGCGCTACTGGCGAGGGTCGTGCGTTACTGGCGATTACCCAAACTTAGGAGAGGAGTCAGCCTCTCAAACCTTAGAAGGTATGCGGGATACCTTAAACGTAGGAGAGATGGCCAACCTCTAACTGGGGATATACCCAAAATTCTCTAGGATTCTTAAAATCTGCAAAACACTCAACACTTGGTGAGGGGTGGGTGTTAGCTTAGCTAACACCACTCCGATGCTTAAGTTAGTAATGAGTCATAGAAATAATAAGAATAAATTGAAATAGGATTAGTATACGTACCTTGGAATATTTAAGCGGTGAGGATCCTTGGGATTCTGCCTGAGATTCTCAATGGGATTCTCACATAAAATATGCTTTAAGGTGGATGGCATTCCAAGCTCTTGGCAGAGGTTTATTTACCAAACGGTATGCTCCCTTTCCTTCTTTAGAATCTATAAGGTAAGGGCCTTCCCACTTGGGTGCTAACTTCCCATCAGCAGGATTGGTAGTATTCTGAAAAGCCTTCCTTAAGACCAAGTCACCTACTTGGAATCTTCTTAGCCTGGTATTCTTGTTATAAGATTTTGCTATCCGCTGTTGATAAGATGCCATCCAGATTCTGGCCATATTTCTGAGCTCCTCAATTGTTTCGTGATCCTGAAGGAGGTTCTGGCTGTTAGTTTCAGGACACTGGCAGTTGACTTTGACTGTCGGGAGTATCATTTCTGTTGGGATTACAGCTTCTGCTCCAAACACTAATGAGAATGGTGTTTGGCCAGTAGCATTTTTGGGTGTAGTTCTGTCTGCCCAAAGGACAAACGGCAGCTCTTCAGCCCATTTCCCTTTCTTGGAGCCCAGCTTCTTCTTGAGGTTGTTGATTATGATCTTATTGTTGGATTCTGCCTGCCCATTAGCCTGAGGGTGGACAGGTGTTGAAGTGATCATCTTGATACCCCAGCTTTCACAAAAGCTTGTAGTTCTTTTGCCTATAAACTGGGAGCCATTGTCGCATATGATTTTTGCCGGAATCCCAAATCTGGTGAGGATGTTCCTTTTGATGAAGGATATCACTTCTTTTTCTCTCACTTGAACATTGGCTTCTGCTTCAATCCACTTGGAGAAGTAATCCGTCATGGCAAGCATAAACACCTTTCCTCCAGGAGCCTTTGGCAGCTTGCCCACAATATCCATGCCCCACTTCATGAACGGCCATGGGGATACTATAGGATGCAGATGCTCAGCAGGTTGGTTGAGGATATTGCCATGCCTTTGACAGGCATCACATTTCTGAGAGAAGCTTGCGGCATCCTTTTTCATAGTTGGCCAATAATACCCGAATCTGAGAACTTTAGAGAACAGTGCCCTGCCCCCTATATGGTTCCCACAATCTCCACTGTGGATATCTTCAAGCGCCTCAAGAGCTTCTCACTTCTCTAGGCACCTTAAGTAGACACCTGCAAGAGATCTTCTATATAGGATATTGTCAATAATAGTATAGGGTACTACCTTTGTGCGAAAAGCCCTGGGATTTTCGCCCTTGGGAATCTCCCCATCTTTAAGATATTTCTTGATTGGGTAAGTCCAGGATTCCTGAACGTCTTCAGGACTCTTATCGTCTGCGCCTGTGTTATTGTCAACAGCCTGAGCTTCCTGTAGATCTATCGTTAGCGTCAGGATGTGAGTTATTGGAATCTTGACATCCTTAGGAATCCTGAGCGATGAAGCCAAGTTTGCCAAGGCATCGGCTTCTGCATTATCTTCTCTTGGTACCTGCGAAATGTTAAACTTTTCGAAAAATAGAGACAATTTTTTAACAATTTCAAGGTATTTGATCAGATTTTCTTCTCTCACTGCATAAGAACCATTAAATTGGTTAGTCAATAAGAGAGAATCAACAAACACTTGTATGGACAGGATTCCCATATCCCTAGCCAGCTGTAATCCAGCAATCAAAGCTTCATATTCAGCTTCATTGTTGGTAGCCTGGAATTCACAGGATATGGATAGAGGTATTATGTCCCCGTGTTGCGATTTTAGCAGGATTCCCAGCCCTGTTCCTCTGACATTTGAGGAGCCGTCAGTATATAGGATCCAGTCTTCCTTGAGCTTCTCAAGCTGCTGGACTTCCTTTTCAACTTTTGGTTCAATGTCACTGCTGAAATCCGCCACAAAGTCAGATAATGCTTGGGACTTGATTGCTGTTCTTGGTTCATATTTGATGTCATAGGCGCTCAGCTTGACTGCCCACTTAGCCATCCTTCTAACATTTCCGGCTTCCTGAGAACTGCCTTGATAGGATAGTTAGATTTTACAATTATAGTATGGGTTTCAAAATAATGTCTAAGTTTAGTGGAAGCCATTATAAGAGCTAGAATTAATTTTTCAAGGTGAGAATACCTGGATTCTGCGTCTAGCAGAGTTTTACTTACATAATATACCGGATGTTGCTGACCTTCATGATCTTTTACCAGAACTGCACTGATTGAGCTTCCGGAAACAACGAGTTATAGATATAGTGGCTCTCCATCTTCTGGTTTCATTAGCAACGGGGCTGCTGACAGGTAGTCTTTCAGGCACTTAAGGGCTTCGTCATGCTTCTCGGTCCACTCGAATTTCTTATTTTTCCTCAGGATATCGTAGAAATCCTTACTTTTTTCTGAGGATCTTGAAATGAACCTGTTGAGTGCTGTGATTCTTCCTGTCAACCTTTGTACTTCTTTTACATTTGATGGGGACATCAAATTTAGGATTGCTTTGATCTGCTCTAGACTCGCTTCGATCCCTCTTTCGGTAACCATGTATCCTAAGAATTTTGCAGCTCGCACTCCAAAGTGGCATTTGGAGGGATTGAGCTTCATATTATACTGATCAAGGATATTGAAGGCAGTTTGGAGATCCCTGATGTGATCTTCAGCTTTCTTGGATTTTACCACCATGTCATCTATGTAGACTTCCATCGTGTCCCCCAGTTGCTCTTTGAACATCATATTGACGAGCCTCTGGTAGGTGGCACCTGCATTTCTTAAACCAGCATAGCATTGTAACAATATATACCTGATGGAGTCATAAATGTCGTATGCTCTTGATCGCATGGTTCCATCTGAATTTGTTGGAATCCTGCTGAAGCATCCATGAAGGTGAGCATCTCGTGACCAGCCGTGGCATCCACCATAGCATCAATACGGGGAAGTGGAAACGGATCCTTAGGACAGGCTTTGTTCAAGTCTGTGTAATCGACACAAACTCTCCACTTTCCATTCTTCTTCTGGACCACCACCACATTTGCTAGCCACCTAGGATATTTGACTTCTCTAATCATCTTGGTTTTGAGAAGCTTGTCAACTTCCTCCTGGATGATTATATTCTTCTCTGGCGCGAACTTCCTCCTTTTTTGCTGTATAGGCCTGAAAGAAGGATCTAAACCAAGTTTATGAGTAATTACATATTTAGGGATACCTGTCATATCTTCATGCTTCCAAGCGAAAGTTAAAGTTCTGGCTTTGAGAAGCTGAAGTAATTCCTGCTCAACACTTGCTGGGATTCTTGTTCCCATGAGCACCTTGATTTCAGGATTTCCAGGGTCTAGAGGCACTTCTTTGACATCAAGCTCCCTGTCCTCCTGTACTTCAAGTGCTCTTTTCTGTAATTGCTATCCTTTCGTCACCTTAGTGGTGTTCTTCATCAAAGTAGAGTAACAGTTCTTGGCTTCCTGTTGGTCACTTTCAATTCTTACAACTACCCAAGGTGTAGGAAGCTTGATACACTGGTGATACGTTGAGGGAACTGCCTTCATCTCGTGTATCCATGGCCTGCCAAGAATAATATTGCAACAAGAGAGAGAATCTATAACAGAGAATTTTTGCATAGCTATATATACCGGCAACCTAATATCCCCAACGGTGCTTTTAGTTTCACCGCTGAAGCCAACCAGGACTGAGGATCTTGCAACTATTTCAGTTTTCGGGATCCCCATCTTTTTTAGCACATCAAGACGGATTATGTTTACTGAGCTTCCATTATCAATCAGGATCCTGCGAACAAAATGGTTAGAAATATATAAAGTAACCACAAGACTATCATGATGAGGATCCTGAACATGGGAACGATCACTCTCATCAAAAGATATGAGTTTGTCTTGAGTTAGAGTTGACGTCCGGACAGGTCTGCACCCTGTTCGGATTTGGATTCCTTAGCATGCTTTTTGGCTGAGGAATACGAAGTGCCGCAGATGTCGGAGCCTCCTGAGATGAAGTTGATTACCTGGGCATCCTGTGGTGGAGAAGCTGCTCTCTGAGGCACCTTGTCGGCTTCCTGAGTCTTGACCTTCTTTCTGCCTATCAATTCTTTAAGATGCCCCTTGCTGAGTAGATAGCTGATTTCCTTTCGGAGTGCTATACATTCGTCTGTTAGGTGGCCAAAATCTTCATGGAAGGCACACCACTTGGTCTTGTCTTTCCAGGATCCTTGCTTGGTATCCTTCCTGGGCCATCTTGCTTTTTCACTTAGGTCCTGCATAGCACACATCAAACCACCAATATCAACTGAAAAATAGTATTCAGATACCTTAGGGTACTCCTCATCATCATCTTCTTGGTCAACAGCATTGACTTTGTGATTCTTTGGTTTGGAGTATAGACGAGATCTATACGGCTTCCCGGGGGATTCCGCCTTCTTGCTGTTGGGATCATATTTAGGAACCTCCAATCTTTGGTGGATC
The DNA here is from genome assembly GCA_039602395.1 of Deinandra increscens subsp. villosa. Taxonomy (NCBI): domain Eukaryota; kingdom Viridiplantae; phylum Streptophyta; class Magnoliopsida; order Asterales; family Asteraceae; genus Deinandra; species Deinandra increscens. The sequence goes on along the minus strand of JBCNJP010000012.1, from coordinate 28,002,663 downwards.
CTCTTGTCATCTTTCAAACGGATAAATCTCAAAGCACTGTTGCGTACTTCATCAAGGTTCCTACAAGGAACCATGACAAGGTCATCATAAAAACGCGAATCCTTTGAGAGCCCCATTTTAAAGGCTTCTACTGCTGCTGCCATATCCAGATTAGGAATCTCAAGAGATTCTCTTCCGAATCTGGCAATGTATTCCCTGAGAGGCTCATCTGGCTTCTGAATTATTCGGTACAGGTCACCTGTGAGCCTCTCAAAGGTCCTGCTACAAGAAAATTGATTGTTAAACAGGTAAACTAAATGAGAAAATGATGTAATAGTGTTAGGAGAAATGCTCAGTAGCCATTTCATGGCTGGTCCCGTTAAGGTTGATCCGAAGCCTTTGCATAGACAGGCTTCTTTGATTTCCGTCAGAAGAGGATTGATCTCCATACGCTCCCGGTAATGTGCTACGTGTTTTTTAGGATCTGTGGTTCCATCGTAAAGCTTCATCCTTGGAGTTTGGAAGCGTTTCGGGATCTCTACTTGGGAAATCGGCCAAGTAAATCTAGAGATTTTCTGGCTTTCCAAAGGAACCTCGGGAATTGGTTTCAGGATCCCTGGAACATTTGATATCATTTCTTTCAACTTCTAGAGCTCCCTAGCGATACTTGGATGAATACCTGCATCATAAGGAGCACCCTGGTTAGAAACGATAGGAATTGAATTGGACACATTACCTGGGCCAGGATTCTGGACTGGGATCCTGGGATTATATCCATAGCTTGTTGGGATGCTCGGCTCTGTAGTGGCTGCTCTTTGCATGGGGATGACGTCACCATCATGCACTTCTGAGGAGCTGGTCTTGAAGATTCCTACAGAAACATAAGGGTTAGAGTATGGATATCTCTGGGGATCCTGGCTTGGATCCCTAACAGAAAAAGGATATACTTGAGACGGCGAGGCTGATGTCCCCAACAGTGGTGGAATCCAAGGACCCTTGTAGCATGACTATGAGGATTCTGGTGGGACAGCTCCTGAGAATCCACCAGTACTCTCTACATATCCAGCGGCCTTAGAAGTCATTGTAGGGGCTGTAGTGAAGCCTGATGCTAATTTGTAATTGTAGCGAGACGGATCTGAGGATCCTGAAGCATTGAAGTCGAGATGCCTTGGAAACAGAGGACTTTGTTCCTCCACGGGTTTCCTAGATTTCTTAAGCTCTTCAATCTCCTTCATCACCGTTTCATTGGTTTTTTCTTGCTGATCCATTTGATTTTTCACCTGTTTAATCAAGGAAAACAAATCATTGTTAGTAATAACAGGATCAACAGATTGAACCTGGGATCCTGTGAAGACAGGATAGTCAGTTTTTCTCGGCTGCTCGTCCACTTTCTTCTGACGGTCATTAGTCTTCCTCTGGCTTCCTGGAAAGGAAGGAAGAGGAGGGATGGAGGACGATGTGGAGGACGAAACAGTCTTCTGTTG
>JBCNJP010000012.1:27978700-28000700 GCA_039602395.1 Deinandra increscens subsp. villosa | reverse complement strand
TCACCTAACGATCAATGTTAAGCACATACATTTTCTTCATAATGACACCATCTCGTTTTACCATATATAGGTCTCCCTCACTTCCCATGCCCATTGCTACCCTTCATCTAAACATTCACCGTACAAAAATATGGAACCGCCAACAATACAATACAACTAACTTGAAAGACATAAATTAGATGATGTATTACCATATGTGGCAACAGAAGTAGTGGCTAGGAAAAATAAAAGAAATTAAACTGTGCAATCGGATCTGACCGGCCAAATTTAAAGTATCTAATAAAAAGAGAGATTGTCAATGCCTACAAAATCCACCAAAATTTTAGTGGGAAAAGATCCGTGTAGACCCCTTATTTTTTGTAGACCCCGTAGACCCCTTATAAAACTCATTAAAACTCACTAAAAATAAAACTCAGTTTTGTTAATTTAGTTTTTTTTATTTGCGATAAGCTTTTAAGAACAAAAAAAGACTATTAAAAAAAAAGAAAAACGAAAAACATTAAAATTGAACATTTTAAGACAATGAGTTTTAAAAATGTCACACCCCCAATTAACCACTAACGGAGTTTTATACCGTTAAGGGGCGCGACTAGACCAGGACCACAACCATTAGTTACATATACTAAATGAATCAGAGTAAAGTCCAATGTTCATAAATAAAAACAGTTTCAAAAGATACGCAGCGGAATTAAAACATTAGTGTCTTAGCACTAACCACGTGCTTTACATAAACAAATCATTGTCAATTTCAAATTCCCAAGTTTAGTTTAATAAAATTAAATGTCTTCACGTGCCATGCCAACCTTCAGCGGATACTCTTCAACGATCTGCAAAAGTGAAAACCACACAAGTGTCAACCTAACGGTTGGTGAGTTCACGGTGGGCATGACATGCATTGGCCCGGTCTCAATAATCGTATGTATCAACATATATAAGTAGTATGGTTTTGCAAAAACATTGCCAAGAGTTTGATTACTGAATATGCACTAGTTAAGTAAAAGTTAAAGCAGTCAACCGATATCGCGGGTAGCTAATCCGGTTTCCATGCACTAAGGAAGTCGTACTAGGGCTGAAAGCTGACGTAACAGAGTTCGGCAATAGCCGATGGTTGGTACCTCCAGTTGTGTCCCACACAACTAAACACAGGCTGATATTGCACTCCGTTCGGCCCCCGGCCGGTTGGCTACACAATAGTGTACCGCGGAGCAGGGTTTGTCAAACCCTCAGTAGATCTACCCAACATCCCCTCGCTTTCCAGATCATCAGTACTAAGTTGAGGATTTTAAGTTTTAAAGCATTCCTTAGAAATCATGTGATATCATTTGGTTTAGACTTTAACCTACACTAGTCATATTTAAAACGTTTATTCTGGATTTCATCCGAAATCCCAAAAAGAGTTTAAGTGTCACAAAAGTTGTTTCCGGGTTTCAATCGGAACCCCAAGGATGGACAGTTGCAAGTGCTCCCCATAAAACACTCCAACTTCCATAACAAGTATCTCGTTTGGCAATACCTCAAATTGTCAGCGTTGTTTTCTGTTTAGTATGTTCGTTGTGACCCAAACGGGCTCACAATTAAAGGGTTTGTGAAACTCACCTTAGGTTGCTCGGCTTACACTTGTTAATCCAATTTATGTGTTGCTTAACGAAGACCTAGTAATCACATTAAGGTCTTAGGTGTTAGGTTGTGTCTAAACTTTAACTTAACGTCACTATGGCCCATAACATAGCACGTTGCAACTAAGACTCGACATACCGACACACGATACCTGATGGTTGATCATAAACAAGGGTTCACATATTACAGAAATCAAACATGTATCATCATGGCATAATCATGTAAGTCATGGCATAGCATATAACACTTAGCATGGTGCAACACTTAGCAAATTCTATACAAACAGGCAGCAGTTTCGCTAGGCACATAACAGTTTCGCTAAGCTAGTTTCGCCCGGAACTAGTGAGGCTCGGACTAGCACAGTTTCGCTAACTAGTTTCTCCGAAACTGATGGCTCAGTTTCGCTAGTTAGTTTCGCTGGAAACTGGCATAGTGTCGCTAGCTAGTTTCTCTCGAAACTGATTTGAACTTTCGTTCAGGGACATTGGTCAAGGTCTAGTTTCGCAAGCAATTTCGCAAGTAAATCATGCACAAAAATTCACGGCGACACTACTAGTTTCGCTAGTAGTTTCGCCGCATACGATTTCAAATAGTTTACACAGTTTCGCTGGTTGAAGATTGCCTTAGTTTCGCTAGATGATCATGCAGTTTCGCTAGTCGCGAAAAACATACGGATTTGCCTAAAAATCAACCTAACAGCTTCTGATCTTACATGCAATTCATTATTTAGCATACATAGGCATTTACCAACATAAATCAGCAAGCTTTAACACCTTAAACATGCATTTTGTCATCAAATCACCCAAAATACATATAAAACCCTAAAATGGCTAAAATAGCATAAATCTCTATCATGGTTGGATTTTAAACATAAAGTTGCTAACTTTATGATAGATCTAGCATCCCTAAGCACTATCTCAGAAGCAATTACAAGCATTTCATGAAGGTTTGAGCATACTTTATAAGGAAAACACATAGAAGAAGCATAGAAATCATAGTTTTGGGACTCACGGTTGATTCTAGAATCGATAGATGAGATGAGATGATGGTCTAGAGGACTGGAGATCTTGGTCCTTGGGTGACTTTCTCGGCTGACCGAGGTTCCAGAGAGGAGTGTGTGTGTGTTTGTTGTGTGATTTGAGCAAATGAGGCTATTAGGGTTTATTAAGATTATTTATATCAGAGGCTAGTTTCGCTGGCAGTTTCGCTGGCCAGGCGAAACTAGCTCTGGTCACATGTTGATCGAGTAGTTCAGCTGGCTACCGGGCGACACTACAGTTTCGCCCGGTAGTTTCGCTGGCGACCAAAAAGACAAGTTTTCCACATAATCAAGTATTTACAATTTGTCATGCAATTCACAATACTAAGTCATGTATTTAAATCACATTGCACATAAGGACAATAAATAAGCACATAACACATATGGGCGGGTTCGGTGATCAACCAAAGGTCGTGGACGTATTCGGCCTAGTTATGCATTAGTTACTTAAGTTAACACTTATGACGTAACTAACGGAGATTGTCTAACGGAAGTTAACCTTGGAATTCTCGGGTGTCACATCATCCCCTTGAAATTGGAATTTTCGTCTCGAAAATTATTCTTGTGTCGTAGCGTTCGTAGTTTCAGCTGTCGTTGTTGCTGTCGTCGCTGGGGAAAGAAAGCAAAAGTTTTGGGGTTGCCACATCCTCTTCCTGTTAAAGGAATTTTGGTCCCCAAAATTTAAATCGTACCTTGAGTTTCCGTGGACGTTTGCTCGAACAAGTGAGGATACTTTTTCTTCATTTGATCCTCTCGTTCCCAAGTATATTCAGGTCCACGCCTTGAGTTCCATCGCACCTTGACGATCGGAATCTTGCTACGTTTGAGGGCCTTCTCCTCGCGTCCCATGATTTCTACCGGTTGCTCGATAAATCTCAAATGTTCGTCGATTTCCAATTCCTCCAGAGGAATTATTTCGATGTCTCTCAGCCAGACATTTCTTTAGATTGGAAACGTGAAACACGTTGTGAACTCCATCGAGTTCAGCAGGGAGTTGAAATCGGTAGGCCACCGGGCCTACTTCCCCAATAATTTCAAACGGACCGATGTAGCGAGGATTTAACTTTCCACGCTTTCCGAAGCGTATCACTCCCTTCCAAGGAGATACCTTCAACAATACTTTGTCACCCACCTCGAACTTTAGAGGTTTTCGGCGTTTGTCGGCATAACTCTTTTGTCGATCACGTGCTGCAGCTAGTCCGTTTCCTGATTTGAATAATTCGCTCGGTCATATCATGGATGACTTCCGGTCCAGTGAGCCCCTTCTCACCCGTTTCGGCCCAACACACGGGCGATCTACATTTTCTGCCATAAAGTGCTTCAAAAGGTGCTGCACCGATGCTTGAATGATAGCTATTGTTGTAAGAGAACTCCACCAGTGGAAGGTGAGTCTCCCAATCTTTCCCAAAGTCGAGAACGCAAGCTCGGAGCATATCTTCTAAGGTTTGAATGGTTCGTTCCGATCTGACCATCGGTTTGTGGGTGATAGGCTGTACTCATATCCAGTCGGGTTCCCAACGCTTCTTGCATTGATTGCCATAGCCGGGAAGTAAATCGAGGATCTCGGTCGGAGATAATAGTCTTAGGCACTCCATGACGTGCCACAACTCGGTCAATGTACAGCTTAGTTAGTTTGTCCATATTGTCGTTTTCCTTCATTGGAATAAAATGTGCAGACTTGGTTAAACGATCATTGATAACCCAAATTGCATCTGGTCGATTCGATCGATGAGGCAGTCCCGTTACAAAATCCATGGAGATATCCTCCCATTTCCATTCTGGGATCTTCGGTTGTTGCAGTAGCCCAGAAGGCTTTTGGTATTCAATCTTCACTCTTGAGCATGTTAGACACTTAGCCACCTATCGCGCGATGTCGGCTTTCATGTTCGACCACCAATACAAACCCTTCAAATCTTGGTACATCTTTATCCGATCCAGGGTGCACCGAATATCTTGACTTGTGAGCCTCGTTCATCACGAGCTCGCGAAGATTTCCAAGTAAGGGAACCCAAATTCTATCGTTATAATATCGGAGTCCATCGGACTTAATTTCAGAATTTCCATCTACCCCTCGCAGTGCTTCAGCTGCGAAGTTTTCTTCTTTCAGAGCTTCTTGTTGGGCATCGCGGATCCGATCCGGCAATCCCGTGTGGATGGTGAGTTGCAGCGCTCGTACCCGTCGAGGCTTTTCATACTCATTTCGACTTAATGCATCAGCCACAACATTGGCTTTTCCCGGATGATACTAAATTGCCAAATCATAATCGTTCAGTAACTCGACCCACCTTCATTGTCGCATGTTAAGATCCTTCTGATCGAAGATGTGCTGCAAGCTTTCGTGGTCGGTAAATATTGTGCACTTTGTTCCGTATAGGTAATGTCTCCAAATCTTGAGTGCATGAACAACGGCTCCCAATTCCAAATCATGCGTTGTATAATTCTTCTCAGTGTCCTTTAGTTGCCTGGACCCATAGGCAATCACTTTGTCTCGTTGCATCAACACGCAACCGAGTCCTTGGATTGATGCATCACAGTAAACCACAAAGTCGTCAACTCCATCGGGTAACGCAAGAATTGGAGCAGAACATAACATGTCCTTAAGAGTTTGAAACGCGCGTTCTTCTTTTTCACCCCACCTGTATTGCACTCCTTTGTGCGTTAAAGCTGTTGAGGGTTGAGCCAATTGCGAGAAACCCTTAATAAACCTTCGGTAATATCCGGCAAGTCCCAAAAGTTGTCGGATTTCTGTCGGCGCTCTTGGAGTAGACCAATTCTTTATAGCTTCCACTTTAGCTGGGTCGACATGAATTCCTTCCTCATTAACAAGGTGTCCAAGAAACTGGACTTCGCGGATCCAAAAATCGCACTTTGAAAACTTGGCGTAGAGCTGTTCCTTGTGGAGTAATTCCAAGATAAGATCGTAGATGATCCTCGTGTTCTTCCTTTGTCTTGAAGTAGATTAAAATATCGTCAATGGAAACTATCACAAACTTATCGTGGTACGGCTTGCACACTCGATTCATCAGATCCATAAATACAGCAGGTGCATTGGTTAGCCCAAACGGCATAACCAGGAACTCATAATGACCATAACGAGTTCTGAAAGCAGTCTTAGAAATATCCTCGTCTCGAACACGAAGTTGATGATATCCTGACCGTAGATCAATCTTTGAAAAGTAGCTTGAACCTTGAAGCCGATCGAAGAGATCGTCGATTCGAGGAAGTGGATACCGATTCTTGATCGTAACTGTGTTAAGTTCTCGGTAGTCGATACACATTCGGAACGTTCCATCTTTCTTCTTTACAAATAATACCGGAGCTCCCCACGGAGACGAACTTGGACGGATAAATCCCTTGTCGAGTAGCTCTTGAAGTTGTGCAGGATAGTTCGTTGAGTTCACTTACAGCCAAACGATACGGTGCGCGTGCAATCGGAGCGGCTCCAGGAGCTAAATCGATTCCAAACTCTACTTGTCGAAATGGAGGCAAACCAGGCAGATCTTCAGGAAATACATCTTGGAAGTCGCGAACTATCGGGTAGTCGTTGATTCTGCGCTCGGGAAGTGTCGAATCGGTGACGTTTGCAAGAATCGCGAAGTGACCTTTACGAAGGTACTTTTGAGCTTTGAGAAACGAGATAATACCAGTGACTGTTCCACCTTTTTCACCTTGGACTGTCAACACCTCACCGCCTTCGAGTGGAATGCGGACCACTTTTTCTTTACATAAGAATTTCGGCTCGATTCTCAGATAACCAGTCCATTCCTACTATAACATCAAAACTACCAATCGGAAAAGGCATAAGGTCGATTCCTAATGTATGGCCAGCTAGTTCTAACTTACAGTCCTTAACTATCTGTGTCGTATCATGAAGTTTACCATTAGCTAGTTCTACCACATACGTAGCATCTAAGGCAATCGGTTTAGCATTAATTAGTCTAGCAAACTTAGTGGAAATAAAGCTTCTTTCAACACCAGAATCAAATAATACGGTAGCAAGGAGACCATTAAGAATAAATTTACCGTTAACCACGTTGTCGTCGTTGCGAGCTTCACCTTGACCCACGACAAAAACTCTTCCTCCATCATTTCCACCATTCCCGTTGTTACCATTTCCTCTGGGAGCTTCATTGTTGTTGTTACGGTTCTGACCTTTGTTGTTTAACTTTTGCAAGTTGGTCCAGCAGTTGTTGGCTTCATGCCCCAGTTTACCACATCTTCCACACTCCAGACCCTTGCTACACATACCCCTGTGGTGTTTCTCACACTTGTTACAAAACGGAGCCTTGCCTTTGTAGTTCCCATTCCCGCCTTGGCGATTGTGGCTGTTGTTTCGCCTTGGAATGTTTTGTGGCTTAGGAAGAATTGCCCAACAGTCCTTTGCTTCATGGCTTTTCTTGCCACACCTTTCACAGTTCAAACTCCTCCTACAAATACCAGCGTGAAGCTTCCCGCACTTGTTACACAACGGAGCTTTACCCTTGTAATTCCCAACACTCCGTTTGTTCATTGAGTTTCCAGGAGTTTCTTCATCAGCCTTTCTCTTGTTACTTAAGGCAATCTTCTCAGATGCTCTTGCAGGAAATGTACCTCCCTCATTCTCCTGTTCAGTAAGCTGTTGAGCCAAATGGATGGCTTGCTGTGCGGCGATTGTAGCATGGACGGCTGCCACTGCGGCTTGTACGTGTGCGTTTATCATCGCTTGTAGTTCTGCAGGCGTCAGGGTGATGTTGTTCCTTCCATCTCCTCCAGACATTTCTGGACAGTTAAAGTAGCCAGTGTTCAATCACAGTTATATTCTGTACATATCCCATAATATGTATATTATCCATTTCCCGTTATTCCACTATTAGTCCAGAAAAGTTTTTGTGCAAAATCGAGGCGTCGTCGGAGATACGTCGGAAGTCGTAAGTAGCTATCGTCGAAAGTCGGCTTTCCCATAAAAGTCACCGTCGGCGTAGTCGTCGTAGCAGAAATCAGGACGTAGCGCGTAGCATCGTTTCGTTGTCGCTTTCCCCCGAAGTAGTGTGTATTAACGTTCGCGTTTCGTATTCGTGTGTGAAAATTCCCTAAGGTTTTCCGTTAGACTTCCTAGACACGGTCTATATATATATCTATACGTATATATATACATATGAAGTATTTACTTACACAGCAGAGCGAGTATCCCAGGTTGGCACGTAAAAATTTTGTTTTGGGAATTTGTTTGTTTGTTTGTAACTAAGGTTTCAAGTTGCAGTTTCCAAATCGTTTTCAAAAATGATTCCAGTTCTCTGCAACTTATGGCTCTGATACCAATCTGTCACACCCCCAATTAACCACTAACGGAGTTTATACCGTTAAGGGGCGCGACTAGACCAGGACCACAACCATTAGTTACAAATACTAAATGAATCAGAGTAAAGTCCAATGTTCATAAATAAAAACAGTTTCAAAAGATACGCAGCGGAATTAAAACATTAGTATCTTAGCACTAACCACGTGCTTTACATAATCATAGTCATTCATATATCAAATTCCCAAGTTTAGTTTAATAAAATTAAAGTCTTCACGTGCCATGCCAACCTTCAGCGGATACTCTTCAACGATCTGCAAAAGTGAAAACCACACAAGTGTCAACCTAACGGTTGGTGAGTTCACGGTGGGCATGACATGCATTGGCCCGGTCTCAATAATCGTATGTATCAACATATATAAGTAGTATGGTTTTGCAAAAACATTGCCAAGAGTTTGATTACTGAATATGCACTAGTTAAGTAAAAGTTAAAGCAGTCAACCGATATCGCGGGTAGCTAATCCGGTTTCCATGCACTAAGGAAGTCGTACTAGGGCTGAAAGCTGACGTAACAGAGTTCGGCAATAGCCGATGGTTGGTACCTCCAGTTGTGTCCCACACAACTAAACACAGGCTGATATTGCACTCCGTTCGGCCCCCGGCCGGTTGGCTACACAATAGTGTACCGCGGAGCAGGGTTTGTCAAACCCTCAGTAGATCTACCCAACATCCCCTCGCTTTCCAGATCATCAGTACTAAGTTGAGGATTTTAAGTTTTAAAGCATTCCTTAGAAATCATGTGATATCATTTGGTTTAGACTTTAACCTACACTAGTCATATTTAAAACGTTTATTCTGGATTTCATCCGAAATCCCAAAAAGAGTTTAAGTGTCACAAAAGTTGTTTCCGGGTTTCAATCGGAACCCCAAGGATGGACAGTTGCAAGTGCTCCCCATAAAACACTCCAACTTCCATAACAAGTATCTCGTTTGGCAATACCTCAAATTGTCAGCGTTGTTTTCTGTTTAGTATGTTCGTTGTGACCCAAACGGGCTCACAATTAAAGGGTTTGTGAAACTCACCTTAGGTTGCTCGGCTTACACTTGCTAATTAATCCAATTTATGTTTGCTTAACGAAGACCTAATAATCACATTAAGGTCTTAGGTGTTAGGTTGTGTCTAAACTTTAACTTAACGTCACTATGGCCCATAACATAGCACGTTGCAACTAAGACTCGACATACCGACACACGATACCTGATGGTTGATCATAAACAAGGGTTCACATATTACAGAAATCAAACATGTATCATCATGGCATAATCATGTAAGTCATGGCATAGCATATAACACTTAGCATGGTGCAACACTTAGCAATTTCTATACAAACAGGCAGCAGTTTCGCTAGGCACACAACAGTTTCGCTAAGCTAGTTTCGCCCGGAACTAGTGAGGCTCGGACTAGCACAGTTTCGCTAACTAGTTTCTCCGAAACTGATGGCTCAGTTTCGCTAGTTAGTTTCGCTGGAAACTGGCATAGTGTCGCTAGCTAGTTTCTCTCGAAACTGATTTGAACTTTCGTTCAGGGACATTGGTCAAGGTCTAGTTTCGCAAGCAATTTCGCAAGTAAATCATGCACAAAAATTCACGGCGACACTACTAGTTTCGCTAGTAGTTTCGCCGCATACGATTTCAAATAGTTTACACAGTTTCGCTGGTTGAAGATTGCCTTAGTTTCGCTGGATGATCATGCAGTTTCGCTAGTCGCGAAAAACATACGGATTTGCCTAAAAATCAACCTAACAGCTTCTGATCTTACATGCAATTCATTATTTAGCATACATAGGCATTTACCAACATAAATCAGCAAGCTTTAACACCTTAAACATGCATTTTGTCATCAAATCACCCAAAATACATATAAAACCCTAAAATGGCTAAAATAGCATAAATCTCTATCATGGTTGGATTTTAAACATAAAGTTGCTAACTTTATGATAGATCTAGCATCCCTAAGCACTATCTCAGAAGCATACAAGATTTCATGAAGGTTTGAGCATACTTTATAAGGAAAACACATAGAAGAAGCAAGAAACATAGTTTTGGGACTCACGGTTGATTCTAGAATCGATAGATGAGATGAGATGATGGTCTAGAGGCTGAGATCTTGGTCCTTGGGTGACTTTCTCGGCTGACCAGGTTCCAGAGAGGAGTGTGTGTGTGTTTGTTGTGTGATTTGAGCAAATGAGGCTATTAGGGTTTATTAAGATTATTTATATCAGAGGCTAGTTTCGCTGGCAGTTTCGCTGGCCAGGCGAAACTAGCTCTGGTCACATGTTGATCGAGTAGTTCAGCTGGCTACCGGGCGACACTACAGTTTCGCCCGGTAGTTTCGCTGGCGACCAAAAAGACAAGTTTTCCACATAATCAAGTATTTACAATTTGTCATGCAATTCACAATACTAAGTCATGTATTTAAATCACATTGCACATAAGGACAATAAATAAGCACATAACACACCTGGGCGGGTTCGGTGATCAACCAAAGGTCGTGGACGTATTCGGCCTAGTTATGCATTAGTTACTTAAGTTAACACTTATGACGTAACTAACGGAGATTGTCTAACGGAAGTTAACCTTGGAATTCTCGGGTGTCACAAAAAATCAATGAGTTTAAAACTCAATAAACTCAATAAAACTCAGTGTTGCGTTTAAAACTCATTGTCTTAAAATGTTCGATTTTTAATGTTTTTTGTTTTTTTTTAATTTATTTATTTATTTAAAATTTTGGTTCTTAAAAGCTTATCGTAATAAAAAAACCAAATTTACAACACTGAGTTTTATTTTTATTGAGTTTTATAGGGGTCTACGAGGTCTACAAAATTTAAGGGGTCTACACGGAACCCTTCCCACCTGATAATAATACGTATATTGGCATTGAATGTGCATTATTTAAGGAAAAAAAGTTATGACTTTTGTGGGTTAATTTTAAGAAAATCCATCAAGATTTTGACGGGTATTTAATAATACTGATGTGAGCATTGAAAATGAATCTGAACATCTTATTGTCCAGTGGAAGAATTCCCAGTTTGTTGGCTAATTGGCTACTGTCACAATGCACAGTCCTACTGGCGGAACTAAAACTAATCGCGCTAAAATAACTACAGTAGTTTTTAGTGCTAGTTTTGAACTCCAAGGTCTTGCATTTTATCATCCGATTATCACAATATGAAATGGGAGAAGCATATCAAAACAGTATCTTATACGGACCGTTTCATTATAACCCCTTTTTTAGCTTGGAAAATTATGAGAAGTAAACTTACCATCTGTGAGGTTGCCACCTAAGGCCAACAAAATGCAAGGGCTCATAGCATCCCTGATACAAACGAGAGAAGACATTTCATAAGTAAATGGGTCAAATTTGCCACCTAAATCTATAACAATCATGAAAATTCACCAGCACCAAAGTACTTGTAGCTAAATATTAGTGACATTGAGAATCACTCACTGGTCATGTATGGAATGTGAATGGCTGAGGTATATTGTATAGAACTCCCGTTTCTCCAAACCTTTCTCCTGACACAACCTTTCCTATGATCTGCAAATTAACATTTCAGAAGTAAGGTTGTTTTCTTGTTTTATTAACACGTAGCAGCAACATTACAACCAGAAACAAAATTACACACACAAAGCAAATTTTAAATGCTAGCAACTGAATGAGTTAATTTCAGTAGAGAATTATACCAAAATATTAAATATCAATCAAAATCAGTGAAGAATCAAATTTTATGAGTTGACCCAACCACAATACCTATAGGTTTATCTATTCTTTTGTAAGTTCCCTCTTCTAGCTCCAAAATCAGTTAATATAACACAAAATTTCTCAATGATCCACGAAATGACCCATTTTCAAAAAAAAATTACTGATTCAAAATGACCAATTTCCAAAAAGTTTCTCAATGATCCACAAAATGACCCATTTTCAAAAATTTTCTCAATGATACACAAATCAGTTAATATAATACTAACCCATCTTGTGTTTCTTTTAAGTCTACCAACTTATAATAATAAAACTCAAAGAAAGGCTACCTAGTTAAAATATCAATGAAAAGGTTTATATACGTAACTTTCAAACACACTTGAAGCCTTCATTTTAACTTGCAACTTTTCATTAAAAAAGTCAAGATAAAGCATAGCAGTTTTAGAAAAAGGGCTTACAGATTGCATAAAGTGCCTCACAAACAGCATACTAATTCTTGTCCATATTAGTTACTCTATTTATATGCATTAGCATCTTAATTATTTCTTGTAAAACACCCAATAACTAAAAAAAGAAGTGTGATCACTTTAGAATTGCTAAACCAATTTAAAGACAGCCAAAAACAATTCATGCACTTTCAATTTACAAATAAGAGAGATCAGCTTTGAGCATAGAATCACTATAACAAAAATGAGAACAAATATGAGCAGATTTCTTATATCCAAACACATTCAAGCATAGCAAACAGATTTCACATATTGGAATCATAGCAAACATATTTCATAGCAAATAGATTAAAGAGTGTGTTTTTCATTGTTAAGGATATTTATTATTTCATAGCCACAGATTTCAAGCATATAGCAGATTCAAGCATAGAAAAAACTCATGTTTACTTATTTTATAAACAAATCTTAGATTCTTTTACCATTTTTGTTATAGTGATTCTATGCTCAAAGCTGATCTCCCTTTCAACCCCTGAACCTACAAATTATTAACCAAACAGCCCCTGACCTTGTTTAATATCACTTTCGGTAATGACCAAACAGCCCCTGAACTTATTTTATAAATATACAAAACCTCCCAATTAACTAATCACTTTCTTAAGTGACTTGTTTAAACACAACAAACAAAGTGCTTTAAACAGTTTGCTTAAGATAAGACCCAATAGCATCTATTTTGGTGTTTGTTTTGTTTTAGGACTCTTTTAAATGACTCTTTTAATAATCAGATTATCAGATTATGCAAGATCAGTTTAATATCATTGATTTTCTAATTCATCTTTACATAAACAGGACAGTTCTAGAATGAAGACACAAAACACAAAACTACACATACTACACAAACCTGTTAAGATCACTTTTAGTTATGTAGGAATTTTTAGCAAACATTTATTATGAATGACACACTAAGAATTTATTCAAACATATTCTAAAGTACAAATTTTACAGTACTCTACCAAAGATCCAAACAGTGATATCACACATACATGAATACATAATCCGTTTACATAGGTTAAAACACCTACACTTATGTTAAAGCATTCATACTAAACCAACACCAAGAATTTATTGACTTAGGTCTATCATATCAGATTTATGTAATCAACCCAATTTATTAGGTTCTAAAGCAGGCTCAAAACAATAATTAGGTGCTAAAGCAGGCTCAAAGAAAGAAAAAAAACAGCAGCAGCAGAATACAAATGGAATACCTTGAAAATATGAATTCTTCTTCTGGTTTCTTCAATCAACAAACTACCAGTTCTTCAAACAACAATCCAAACCTTGCACATACAATTTATTAAGTAAATAAGAATTCAAGACTACAATTAAACCAAAAAAAACATAAAAATATAAGAAGTAAAATCCACTCAATTAGGGACTCGGACTGGAAAAAGTACATAAAACATATAGAAATTAACTTTAGTAAATCACCAAATATGTAACATACTCTTTGTTTGTGGAGAGCCGCAAACCATACAGGTGTTGGCACCGATAGATGCTTGAATTGCAAACCTGAAAACAAAGATCATCCAAAATAGACCAAACTATAAACAATTTAATGTCCACAATAACTTATATCTGGCTATTTCCAAATAAAAAACAGAAAAATATAAACATTCAAATCAAGTATTACCAGAAACTGAAAGGAAAATTGAAAGCCGATTGATACGGATGATGAATCTTGCAGTGACTTATAGCATGATTCACAATTTGACCTAGGCTCCATCCTCGTCAAAATCATAGACGAATCCGTGTGAAATACACAAGGAAACCGTCGGATTAGGGCTCCAAATGAGAGGACCGTCAGATTTGTGTTTCTTCAACATTTGTATGAAAGATGGTTGAATTAAGGTCTGTGTAAAAGAAGAAGGAAGAAATACGGACCGAAACTTACCGGATATGGGTGAGAGATGAGCGCAAACAGTGGAGTTGGGAAGGAGAGCCTGCAATCGTTTGTTTCTTTGCCTGCAATCCTGTAATCGTTCTTCATTTAGGTCTGAAAAGGAAAAGCGCTGCTCACAAGGTAACCTGGTTTGAATAAGAATACCCAACCCAGATTAGGGATCCGATTCTAACTTTAAGAGATTTGGGCTTTAGGTACTTGTACATGTAGCCTTAAAGATTGTACCTCTTAATTTTCACTTGTACCTTATGCATAAATAAGTTGTACATCTTAATTTTCAACCACTTGGATAGAATATGCATAATAAGATAGTATAGATATAAATATATTTTATTAAAAAAACATATAAAAATTCCAAAAAAGATTAATCGCGATTAATCCCTAGGCTCTAACCCAACCATTAAATGTCACCCAATTTTTCAATTTGGATGATCATATTACATGTTAATAAGAGATAATGTAAAGTTTCATGTCACTCGAATGTCGGTTGATAAGGTTTCCTTGGAATCATGACTCCAACGCCTTGTCGGGTCCATCGACACGATCAAAGTGCTCGGTCATGACCCGACACCCAATTTTTCAATTTGGATGATCATATTACATGTTAATCAGAGATAATGCAAAGTTTCATGTCAATCCAATGCCGGTTGATAGGGTTCCCTTGGAATCATGACTCCAACGCCTTATCAGGTCCACCAACACCATCAAAGTGCTCGGTCATGACCCGACACCCAATTTTTTTATTTGGATGATCATATTAATCAGAGATAATGCAAAGTTTCAAGTCACTCCAATGCCGGTTGATGGGGTTCCATTGGAATCATGAGTCCAACGCCTTATCGGGTCCACCAACACAATCAAAGTGCTCGGTCATGACCCGACGCCCAATTTTTCAATTTGGATGGTCATATTACATATTAATAAGAGATAATGCAAAGTTTCATGTCACTCGAATGCCGGTTGATGGGGTTTCCTTGGAATCATGACTCCAACGCCTTATCGGGTCCACCAACACCATCAAAGTGCTTGGTCATGACCCGACGCCCAATTTTTCAATTTAGATGATCATATTACACGTTAATCAGATATAATGGAAAGTTTCATGTCACTCCAATGCCGGTTGATGGGGTTCCCTTGGAATCATGACTCCAATGCCTTATCGGGTCCACCAACACCATCAAAGTGCTCGGTCATTACCCGACGCCCAGTTTTTCAATTTGGATGATCATATTACATGTTAATAAGGGATAATTCAAAGTTTAATGTCACTCCAATGCCGGTTGATGGGGTTCCCTTGGAATCATGACTCCAACGCCTTATCGGGTCCACCAACACCATCAAAGTGCTCGGTCATGACCCGACACCCAATTTTTTTTTTATTTGGATGATCATATTACATGTTAATCAGAGATATTGCAAAGTTTCATTTCACTCCAATGCCGGTTGATGGGGTTCCATTGGAATCATGAGTCCAATGCCTTATCGGGTCCACCAACACAATCAAAGTGCTCGGTCATGACCCGATGCCCAATTTTTCAATTTGGATGATCATATTACATGTTAATAAGAGATAATGCAAAGTTTCATATCAATCGAATGTCGGTTGATGGGGTTTCCTTGGAATCATGACTCCAACGCCTTATCGGGTCCACCAACACCATCAAAGTGCTCGGTCATGACCCGCACCCAATTTTTCAATTTGGATGATCATATTACATGTTAATAAGATATGATGCAAAGTTTCATGTCACTCGAATGCCGGTTGATGGGGTTTCCTTGGAATCATGACTCCAACGCCTTATCGGGTCCACCAACACCATCAAAGTGCTCGGTCATGACCCGACGCCCAATTTTTCAATTTGGATGATCATATTACATGTTAATAAGATATAATTCAAAGTTTAATGTCACTCCAATGCCGGTTGATGGGGTTTCCTTGGAATCATGACTCCAACGCCTTATCGGGTCCACCAACACCATCAAAGTGCTCGGTCAAGACCATATCCGAATGGTGCAAATAGTTAATTAATGAACATGGTCGTATATCATCTAATTAACTCCTTCCTAATTTTTTCTCAAATAAATTAAACCTTCCTTCCAATTCCAATTTCAGTTCCCCCAATTCCAAAATAATCGTTGTGTGAAACAATCACAATTCGATATAGTGTTTTCGATAATTCCGATTTCTGTTCACTCCCAATCCCATTTTCATTCTCCGTATACGGAAACAATAATCGGTTCTAGGTCATATCGCGCTGATCCAATCAACTGGGATCTGATCATCGGCATGCAATCTGCATCACCTAGAAATCAGTAACGTCTATCAATTAGCATTTCTTCAATCATCAAGAATTATTTTGTTTCATGATGTTGTCACTAGTTAATTTTTTTCCATTACGCTGTCACTAGTTAATTTTTAGGTTTTGGTTTTGGTTAATGAGTTGAGGATGATCTGGGGCGTGGATTGGGTGCTTTGATTCAATGGTTATTTGTGTTTTAAGAGGTTATAGATGAATCTTTAGTTCGTTCATAGGTTGTGTTTAAGTTGTTTGATGAAAACTATACTTCAATCATCAAGAATAATTTTGTTTCATGATGTTGTCACTAGTTAAATTGTTGTTTATTTTTTTGCATTATGTTGTCACTAGTTAATTTGTAGGTTTTGGTTTTGGTTAATGAGTTGAGGATGATCTTGGGCGTGGATTTGGGTGGTTTGATTGAATGGTGGTTTGTGTTTTAAGAGGTTATAGATGAATCTTTAGTTCGTTCATAGGTTGTGTTTAAGGTGTTTGATGAAAACTATACGCATCTATTTCATATCAGTTTGTTGTAATACAATGTTGTTGATTATTGGAAATAATTGAGTTATCTCTTATGAAAGCCAGTACACATCTAATTCTTCACCATTGAACATGTATACAATGAAGCTAAAAAGCGGTAAGTAAGTTCAAGGTGTAAAAAACCCCATGACTGATTACGAGAAAAAGAGACAACTGAGGGTTCCAAAATTTAAAGAAAAACAAAAAGCACTAGGAATTACGAACATTTCAAAATCTTTAACAAGTTTAGTAGATAGTAAAGGAAATAGGAAAACAAGATTATCATCAACAAATAGCAATGATGGAGATCCTGACTTTACATACGATATGGAGGAGGAAGTATCCAAAAAGGTAATTGGCTTACCAACTTTTTTATTATCTTATATTAATACAACTATTCTCTAATGATTATACCTTTGTTGTAGAAACATCGAAAACAATACGTTGCACCAATGTCAATGAAAAAAATCTCGGAATTAGCTAAGGAGAGAAAATTAATTACCACCAGGGAATTACGCTCACAAACAGAAGGGTCACAAGGGCTAAAGGAGGTTTTAAAACAAAATATGAACAATGCTAATTGTATTGCACGCGGAGCTAAGCCGCAGTTTAGTCTTGTTGATGAGGATGAGGAGGATGATGATCATGATGAAGAAGATGAAGATACTACTGAGGATGATGATAGGTTTGAAGGTATTACCTTATGGATGTTATATTTTGGTGTATTGACTAGTAATTACAAAGGCACTAATAAAACTATATTTTATATGCTTGTAGTAAGTTACAGAGGAGATAGAGTACTGGATGATGTGAATGATGCTGATGATAATGATGACGCTATTATGAGATCTCAAGGTAGGTACTTAGGCTCAATGATTCGACTAATTCCTTGTTCTTATATTTTTATTAATTGTTACTTTTAAATGTCGTTATTATGACAGGATGATGTTGGCCAAGATGATGAGTATGAAGAACATGAGGATGATGGCGATGATGATTTTGAAAACGAGGACGATGTGTTAGTTCAAGATGATGTTGGCCAAGATGATGAGTATGAAGAATATGGCGATGATGATTTTGAAAACGGGGACGATGTGTTACTTCAAGAACAACTACAACGCCCTGAGTTAGAAAAGGCAACAGGTACAGTCTTTTATACAAGTCAAATGTTCTTTAACTAGCACAAATATCACACATATATATATATATATGTATATATATATATATAGTTTAATGATTTTATTAGTATATCCTAATTACAACAACTATGTTATTGGGCTGGTAAATCCTAAGGACCCAAAAGCTGTTTAATTTATAAATTGTATATAGTTCAAATATGTAGTTGTTTTGTAATTAATTTTATTTATATAGATAATAATATGATGGTATATTATTTTTGGAAACTAATCACCATGATTGGTTTTCTCCTAAAAGTTAGCTCCAATCACGCTGATTGGATTTCTCCTAAAAGGTAGCTCCAAAATATAGGCGCTAAAACCCATGCTTCTTCCCGCTATTTTTTATTCCTCTCCCCAATGATCTACTCTGTTTAACATCTCTATTTATATTTTTGATCTCACGTCTTTCTCAGGAGATTTCGGTACAACACTACCATCAAGCCAGATTCATCAATCAAAGTACTAATTTTGACGACCACTCTTTTTATCTTCAACTGTCTTTGTTATGGTCGAGAATTTATGAAAAACATTGTTTCTTTTGGTATAAATTTGATATGGTATTCACGTTTAAATCTAGTATTATATGTTGACTTGATAGATGCTTATTTTTTATAACTATTAAATACAGCAAAATGTAAAGACGAGGCGGGATATTTAGAAAAGGTGGATACCATAAAGAAGATGGACGACGTACTGGTATTTGTGACAGCTTAATTTCTTTTTATTATTAGGTACAAAGGGGTGTGTATAATCCACTTTTAAACTGTAAAACCGTCAAAACCGCTCATTTCGTAGAATTTTCTTACTTTTACTTGGTCAAATAAAAAGTTTAAACAGCACTGAGTGGTTTGCTTTGCGGTTTATTTTAAGTTCGGTCATATAAACTCAATCAAGAATGTAATATTAGCTACGCTAATTTTTGTGTATTTTTAATATTGCTAGTATTTATACTACTTTTGTAATTTTATTTATAGACACATCAGACCTGGATTTCTATGCAAGGCAATCTCAAGACCTAGAGCAAGAACAACAACCTCGACTACCTATTAGTAATTATGTTCAAATTTACTTGTTAATACTTTATGTAGGTAATGTTGTAATAGATATCTTCTTGTATTTGGTTGTACACAAGCAATCTAATATCAATTCTATTGGAAATGGTGTGACAATCAAAGAAAGTGGCAATACGTGTCACAAAGGAGCTCGAGAGACAATATTGGGAAAATTAAATTATGCAAACAAGTCCTCTTCACTTGCAAGGAATCAACCTAATCTCACCTCTAATATATCAGGTACTAGTTCACTAGTTTATTCATTTATTCATACTAACTAGTTATTATAATCTTATAAAATGCGTTGTGAATAGACTCATCTCTAAAATATGTGGTTGTTAATACAGATCCATCTGGAAAACAGAAACAATCTCAATTACATGGTTAGTAAATATGTTAGAAAATACTTGCTAATACTTGGTGCATGTAATGTTCTTAATCTTGATGTGTTTCGTTACCTGTTTGTAGCCATGACAACTTCTGCAGACACAGAGCAAGAAAATGGAATAACTAACCCTATTAAAAAACGTGGTGGAACGTGTAGCAAGGGAGCTCGAAGCATCATGAGAGCATGTAAGACGAGATTGCCAGTGACGTTCAATTTTCAAATGAGGAAAGCAGTTTCTGATAACGAGTCCATGTTCATGTTCGAGTGTGGCTACATTTTGCGCAAAAATTATAGCTTTGCTTATAAAGAGTGGAGGTCTGTACCAAATGAAGTTAGGTTGCCTTTACGCCACAAGCTAACTGTAAGTTTCTTATTGTAGTTCGGTATGCTTTTAACATCTACATTTACTAACGAGTTAATATATTTGTTACATGTGTTGTTTAAATACACTATTTGACATTGATGTGGAGGATACGGAAGTTTGCCATGTTATCGATAGCTACATGGCAAGGGCATGGAGAGGTTATCGAGCTGAGTTGCATAAGTACTTAAAAAGATGGAAGGATCGAAAGATCAAACAAATCTAGCAAAGGCGAAGGCCACACGCCCTTCCGATGTTGCCAAAGAAGTAGATTGGGAATATCTCTGTGATATGTGGCCTGATCTAAAATTCTTGGTAAAGTTTTAACAAAGTATTACATATGTTAATTGTATTATTCAATATTTCTGAATTCGGTCAAATATTTTATGTTGCACTATGGTTGTACTTTTTTGAAGGAAACTACAAAAAAGAGGGTTGAGGCACGTGGAAAGCGTAAGACAGATAGTAGAAATGGTTCGAAGAGCACTGTATGTTATCACCTGGAGAGTGGACAAGATTTGGATTTATCGTTTGGTCAAATTGAGACGTGGAGGGTTACCCACTGGGATGCAGAGAAGGGTTCGATATCTGAAGATGTGGCTGCGATTTATGTAAGTGTACTTTAATTTTCTTCTGATTTTACAAACTTGTCAAAATTAGTGGTGAGCATATATAGTTTAGTATATGAACATTAATATAGTTTATTGTTCCTCATGCAATCTTGTTCCTCTTGCAATCTTAGAAGTTTTTATGTCTAAAGAAATAATCTTGTGTACCAGAGCTAATGTCATCAATACATTGCAATGCTTATGAAGGGAAAATGAGACTTTTTGCATTTGTTGTTAAATGCACTTAATAATAGTACTTTAGGTTAACCCAAACTGACTTGTGCAATAGTTACATATTTTGACCCGTTACACAGCTCGACCAACCCACCACATTGCCAACTCTATAAAAGATAGAACTTATGTGGAAATAAACATTACGCTTTGAAAACTGTTGTGTGTATCTTGTAATTTAGGACAAAAGCACCCTTTATTTTTTATGATTAATCATATAGTAGGTTATTATACAACATGGATTGTACTAATTGTCTAATATGTTTCGCTTACAGAATGAGATGATGAATATGAGAAAAGAGAATCATGATCTGGGATTGATGAGCGACAAGTTGATTCTTGAGAATGTACTCGGACGAAGCTTTGTTTGTTTGAATGGGTGGGGACATGATCCTATTACAAAGGGTACTACTCAGAAATCAAAGCGCCCTTCAAATGACGATCTGGTGGATGAAGTTCAATCGCTGAAAGGTTTGTGTGCAACAATGAAACAAGCATAGATTGATAATAATATCTTGCCTCCACTTTTCACACCTGGAGCTTCTCAAGTTAATGGTTTAGACTTTGATGAAGAAACCGAGTATGATGTTGAAGATGAAGATACAATTGTGCTTGTCAAGTAATTTGGTGACTGATGATTCTATTTATTTAACTTTTAGTGACTTATGATACAACATATTGTGTTTTGTTTATATAAGTAGTTGGTATTTGTGGATTGAATGTAAATAATGTTTTTTAGATATTATGCATTGGTGATTATGGAATTTAAAGATCAATACCTACATATATTGTGGCTTAGATGTACACATAACTATATTTATACCAACATATGTTTATTTCTATCTACACATAATGAAATCAATACCTACATAAAAATTAATGTTAACTACACATAATATTATAATTACCCACACATTTATTTAAAGAAATTGCAATGACTTAATTACACATAATAATAAGTTTTACCTACACATATATTTTGTGGGTATATCCTACTATATACCTACACATAATATGTGTAGATAAAATTGTATATACCATGTCAGCATCCACGTTAGCTGCCACATCACTATAATATACCTACACATAGTATGTGTAGGTAAAAATGTATCTGCCATGTCAGCATCCACGTCAGATGCCACGTCACTATTATATAACTACACATAATATGTGTAGGTAAAAAACTCTGCCATGTCACCATCCACCACACGCCACGCGCTTGTTATTTGAAGAAAATGTAATACTTTTACCCACACATATTAATAAGAT
>JBCNJP010000012.1:27954200-27978200 GCA_039602395.1 Deinandra increscens subsp. villosa | reverse complement strand
TTATGTTGGCAGGTTTCTAAGTGGGAAGAGATCATCACAACTTCAAGTCTTCTGAAGGTTGTTGATAAAAAGATTACACACGATGCAATATCAAGTATTCAAGATTGAACTCATCGTCAAGATCGAGGAAGAGTTTGATTGAAGATACAAGATACAAGTTTGAATGGAGAAGATGATACTGCACATGCCGAGGGGGAGTTTGTTGATACATGGTCCTTGATCGTCATGTGAAGTATCGAATACAAGACGGATTCACACAAGGATGCTGAGGTCCGAACTCAGGCCGAACCTGGAGTTCGGACATGGCCGAACGTGTGGCCGAACCTGAGGTTCGGCCAGTCGTATTTCAACTCTATATATATGTGTTTCATGTGTTGTTTTCATTAGAGGTTAACAGTTTATGCTTCCGCGTCATATATTCTCTGTGTACTCTGTGGTTCTCAGTGGTTAATACAAAGTTCATTTGTATTTACTCTTTGTGTTTCATCTCGTATTACATTGATTTCATTACGACTAAGTAGAAGATCGGCACGCTCACGCACTTTCAGCAAAAAAAAAAAAAAAAGCTAAGACATCCAAGACTTGCTACACGTCATGGTTCAAATATTCAAAAGCACCAAAAGCATCACCTGAGAAAATCATGTTGCACTCAGAACACCAATCACAGACATCCGCCTCCATAAAAGAGAAAACTGAGCACCTCAATCGAAAAATTATCCATGGTGTGATCTCCCGTTTTGTGAGCACGATCAAGACAAGTTCCCCATTTCTTCCTTGATTTTCTGATTCAAGTCAAGGAGCAGTAGTCTTTATTTACTGTTTACATTACAAACACCACTTTCATAACAAGGTACAACCAAGGCCTTGATTTTCCCTATGCAACAGAATACTTGTGGTCGTTAACCCCTAACCCACTTGATCATTTGAAGGAGCTTCTAGTCAACCCAACCCATCCCCAACACGAGCAACATGCAAATTTGACACATGAACTCGCTTGAAATCTGAACCCGGCTCACTGCGAGCAACCCCACAAAACCCCCACCCAGCAGAATAAGAAAAAAAAACGCCATAAACACACACGAGAAGAAAGTACACGAACCGAAGTTCCATCAATCCTCTAGACACCCGGATTAAAAACTCACACACAAAGAGACTACTATTCCCTTTGCCCCCAGGTTAAAACGCACACTGAGACACACGCCACCCCCATAGACGATTAGTGAAAACGCACCAACACACACACCAACATAATTTCCGAAGATCCCCCACTAATGAGATAATTTTACCTTTTATGCCACCTGAACCTAAATTTCCTCGGCCATCAAGGACACAAACTTCCAATTCATGAAAACCCCATCAATTTTCTTGTCATCAAAAGACCAAAACTCCATCCTACATCCACGCAACCCCCACTTTTTTTTTTCTTTCTATATTTTTTTCTCTTTTTTTTCTTACCTACAATCCACAAGTCCACAGCCATAGAAGCCAACACCCCCTATAGGCATCTGAACATGATGGCATGAATCATCCCATTTTGTTAAAATGATCTTGAGGCACCTGTACCTTTGCACCTTTAGAACTTTTGCAGACCTCAACCATCTCCTTTTTTTTCTTCATTTGAAACTAAGTGCTCCATAATGAACCATCCCATAACCCCATACACAACACCAAGGCCATTTTTTAGTTAACAAAATGGTAATTGCTTTTGAATAGAAGCATACCTCCAGATCTCCATTAGAGTCTGCGATGCTGGAGGAAAAAGTGAAGTAATCTACAACCAGTGATCCATCTTCACCACTAGACTGGATTTTATTATGTTTTTATCTCTAATAAAGAAAACTTTATCCAATAAAGATAACTGTAAATCAATTCAATTCAAGGTACCTTTTTAGGGTTGTCGGATCCACGACCCATTTTAATAACAAGATGAGTGTATCATTTTTCCAACAAGATGAATGCATGTATTCCAGGCCGCTTAGGTGTTATAGGCTAGTTTAGCATGGTTTATGTTGGCTCAAACTCAAATTTTAGATGCTTCAAATAAGTTTTAGTAGCTTCAGATCTGTTTTAGATCATCAAACTAATTTCACACCTCTTCAAATAAAAAACATAAACAACATAACAGAAATGATAAGTAGAACCTTGAATACGATAAACATCTTTAATTTCATTCAGACAACCACAACCCATAAAAATAACCACAGAAGAAATTTTAGAGAAGTAGATGTAACTAAACATAACAAAAATCCCAATAATCTAAATGCGTATTAGCCCCTTAAAACATCATGTTCAATAACAAATGCAAAAGAAACACACACTAAAGAAAGTCTAACAATTTTAAAGCTACTAGTGAATATCGTGATCTTCAAACTAAAAACGAAAACAATAAAATAAAAATTTGCATGAAAAGAAAAATAGTAGAAGCATACGAACAATTAGCATCATAAACCGTTGAGCAATTTGCATTGTACCATTTGATCTTACATTGGTTAGCAATGTATCTCTCTAATGTTAGATATACCATTAACATTCTGAGTACTAGCTGCAACTGTATTATGTTATTATTTATTTTTGCTGTACATAGTTGTTTAATAAAATCTTTTCTAGAAAGTTATATTTAAACTTACTTATAAATCTTTTTAACAACCAAACTATAAAGCATCATCAATACTATGAAAAATGTCATTATGCTCTGTAAAATGAGCCCCTGCAAGCTACACAACTACATAATTTCAAACAAGGGCACACTAATTGATTTCACATATATAATAGGAACTTAGTGAAAGACTCGTTTCAGATAAATAATTCTGCAACAGGGAGAGCTGCGAATAGTAGAGAAATAAATACCTTGAGAATCAGCATACCATCTATATTCCTCGCGTCACCAGGAATGTTGTCACCAACATCTCTTTCTAACAAGTCAACATATAAAAGGAATCAAAATCAGCTACTTCATACGCATACCTCTCCAGCTTTGACCAAGATAAACGATCCAACTTCCAACTCATTAACGGGGACCTTATGGTATTTCAAATCAAGTAAATTCAGTAACTTTTGGTTGTTAACTTTCTAGAACATATTTTATTAAACAACTGATGATGCTTTATAAATCCTCATGGATTCTTCTCAGTTACCTGCAAACTATAAAGCATCATTAATGTTATGAAAAATGCCTTTATTATTGTTCTTAAACTAATTAAGACCAAACATTGCTAAAAAATAAAAAACCAAGTTAAATAAACATACTTGTTGATATCTACAATCTGAAACTTCAATTATGAGAGTATGATTACTGTTTACACCTGCAGATTGATAGTCAATTATCAAAGGGCTTGGAGAGGAACACCACCAATATTGTCTCTATCATAAGGTAAGAAAATCATATTTTTGTGCTAAATTCGGTATACACAGGACCCACCCCATCCATAAACCCTTATATGCATTTGAAATCAATCTTTAAACCCACAATCTAAGTTGCAGAAACAAGTAAGAACGGTATGTATTGCAATTAGGATAGCCGAACATAAGTGATTAACGAAAGACACAGTGGTTACCTTAATAAGCACGGCTAAAACGGATGTACTCCGATATCCATAAACTAGTTACTTTCTCCATCGTTTATGAACTTCAAGGGTTTTAGATTCACGCTTGTCTCCTTAGTGCTGATTTTTGTCCATAATGAATTAGCCTATGCTCTAAGCAGGTACATCACCTGGAACGATATCAAGATACCAGAAAAAATAGGTGACTTTCAGATACAAGTTAGCATACACAGAGTCTGGAATCGAAGTCATGCTGGACAATTTGTAGTACCTGAGATCGTGGATCCGACTGTTTAGTGAGCCTCCACGGCTGGACAGTGGTGACGGCGACGACATAGGCGGAGTGCGTGCAGCAGCAACATTCTAGGAGAATAATAGAGTGTAGACCAAAGACACCAATCGGATAAGGGTTTTTGCGAATTCAATTGCGTGCGAGAGGTGGAGGGTGGTGCTCAGATTCATCAGTATGTTAGTGGGTGATGGATTTGGGTTTCGATTGAGAGGTGCCATGGATTAGGGTTAGGTTGTGGGAAGAAAATGACTAGATGATGGTTGGTGAGATGGTGAGGGGTTCAGATTTTTGGGGATTTTGTTCCTGAAAGTCTTTAAGCGGAAGAATAAAACCTGGTCAAGCGGGAGAGTGAAAATTTTGACATGCGGGGAATTGAAATTTTTAGTCACGTTTTAGAATTTGAGTGTGACTATAAGATGACTGTTTTTTTCTTCTATTAGGTGGATTATAAACATTACTCTTTGGTCACGTATATCAGTATAAGTGGTTATATTTAATATGTTTTGGTCACATAAAATTAATAATCAAGCAAATACGGTGGCAATTTGGTGCATTTCACCACTCTTTTTAAACATAACAAATAAATGTCACATTTTTTTTAAACAGTGGCTGAAGCCTCTGCACATGATTATTGTTGTCACATAAACAAAAAAAATACGTGGCTAAAAGGGTCCAAAAGCTATATATTTGGTCACGGGTACAAAATATGTGTGGCTGAAACTAGTGTTTCTTACCTTTAGTCACGCTTTTCTTTTAAAACAGTGGCTACATGTTTTAAAAAAAAATAGTGGCTAAAGGTCATTTTTGACGTAGTGATATATCTTTCTAACCTGCAAGTTTTTCTGAATTTCTAAACTGACATGTATCCGTGTTGGTTGATCAATTTTCTTTCTTTATGTTTTCGTTTGATAAAATCCAAAAATAGAGTCTTTTTTTGTAAAATGAAAATCTAAAAATAGAGTTTTAATTTTAAGAAGGAGAATTGCATGTAAGGGGGAGAAAATGCATGTTATGGGAAGAAGGTGAATACATGCACAATATATAAAATTTTGAGAAATTGATCATTGGGAAATGATGGTACATTAGCTTACGTATCTGACTCATGAATAGAACAGATGAAAGGGCCATAAGATCATTGTTTGATATGTTTGGTAGGCTCGGCAAATCAGAATGTATTCAGATGTGATATACACTAAATACTAATGCTTAACCATGTGGATAACATCTTGATGCGTATTTCATGAAAAAAAAGTAAAAAATAAATGTGAAAAACAAAATGAGAAGTCACTGTGTATACATGTGTTCATTTGGCAGAGATTTAAACTTGTTTGATTTTGTTATTTTATCAAACGATCGGACTTTCTTTGCGTATCGAAAGATCGACCTGATTGTTGTTCGTTTGATTTTCTGCTTTATTTTCTCTGGTGTTTCGTATAACTCATCGGACTTTCTCTGCGTGTACGGGAGTACCGACCTGATTATTGTTGGGTTATACAATTTCAACTTGTTCTATGTTCTTATTTTGTTAAATCTAAGGCCTTATCTGCGTATCGAAGATCGACCTTAAGGTAGACGAGTTAACATTCTTATTTCTCTTTGCATGGAACACAGTTGACAATATTATGAAAATATTATGCTTTGTGCTAATCACAAGTGTAATCACACGAGAAAAGGAAGAAATCACACAAGAAAAAGAAAATGTCTGATTATGTCTGATAGAGTGGGATACACTGGTCAAAGCAAATCTAATCAATACCTTAATATATCCAGATGTTATGAGTATGATTTTGCCTGAGTTTAAGATGGAAAAATTATACGGGCAATCAGCATGACTTATGTGTTTCAATTAGTTGAATTTAAAGTGTATTTCAGTGCGTCATGTTTAATATGATCCCGTATAGTGATCTTTCTGATACCAAAAATAGAGTTTGATTCTGTATTGCAATTTCATTTCATTTCAGAAAAGCACAAAAAGATTTTTGGTGTGTTTTAGCATAAGTTTGAAGAATCAAAAAACTTTAGGTTTGTTTTGATTTAAACTTTCCAAAAGCCAAAAATATTTTGTTTCTGCTTTATTTTCGATCTGATCAACACAGGATGCAAAATTCAAATTTTCAAAATCATATCTTAGAGTCTCGAAGAGACGTTTTGCGCCAGGATTATTTAAATTTTGGGCAGGTTGCTAAAGTGAATGTAATCACAACTATAAGTCTTTTGAAGCTGCTGACTGAGGCATAGATACACCAGACATTGTCAAGTATTCAAGATCAAGCTACGATCAAATTGAGGAAGAGTATGTTCGAAGATTCATTTCATTGGACGAACTGATTCTATATTTGAGTGGGAGCTTGATTGAAGATACAGTTTTGATGATGTTAAAGAGATACTGCACACGACAAGGGGGAGTTTGTAGATACAAGATTGCGTCGTGTGAAGTATCAACTCAAGAAAAAGATCAAGATCAAGACAAAGATAGCTGCCAGCCGAACCTGGTCCGAACCTAAGGTTCGGATAAGACGAACTCAAGTTCGCTTGAAGTTCGGTCAGTCGCTATATACAGTGATCTTGTGCTTTGTAATCGGTAACAAAGCATGTGAGAACAAGTGTTAAGTGTATGTTTGCAAAGGTGTTTTCTGTGTCTTAGTTCTGAGTATTTACTGGTTGTAATTCTTCATTTTGATCAATAAAACAATCGGTTAATTACTTGTTTCGTATCCGAATTAGCTAGATTGAGTAGACGATTCGATGCTCACGCATTTTCAGTGAAGCTTTTGTGGAACCATGGAGTAGGAGTAAGAGCAAGAAGAATAAGGTAGTTTGTTGACATTTACATGATGCTTGTTGACCGATGAATCCCGAATAACGGGATTATTTTGATATGTTCTAGAAATTGCAATTGATAAATCTTGGGTTGGTTGTAATTTTGAAACATGTATCCTGATGACTACTTGACTATGACTATGTTATGATTAATCGTTATTGTCTGCTTAGATTAGTTTCTATTCTCGTAGTTAGTTTAAAAATTATGTCATAAGCAGATTTGAATGCAGGTTCTGGCATTATATTCTGATTCGGACCATAAGGTCACGATGTCTGGCGTGGTAACCATTTTGCGGGACGCAATGTCAGAAAACAGAGGAAGTGCTGCCAAAATTTTCCAAACCCAAAACTATTTTTTATTGTCATTGTCTCTAATTTACTAACGTACGGGTACATTGAGGACAATGTACATTTTAAGTGTGGGGACGGGAAAATTATGGGCGAAATTTTTTGAAATTTAAACAATTGCTTTGTCCGATATCGAGCCTTACACAAAACTTTTTCAAAATAAGCCTTGATATCTTCCCAAATTTTTCAAAACTTTGCTGCCCAGAATGGAACGATACATATAAAAGTTTTTCCTCCCGAATTTAAATGATTTCAAATTCCATTGAATTATAAATAAATTTTCTAAATATAAATTGAAATATTCCTTTATGGAAAAATGAACTGATATTTTTTTAGAAAAACTTATTTTTCCTTACCCCATGTCAGTGAAAATTTGAGCCTAAAATATAGCATAATCACCTATATACATGCTCATTCCCTAAATCATGTGAAACCCGGTGATTCGAAAAAGGTAGAACTTGACATATGTATGCGTCCCGAGATGGACAAAATTGGGAACACTTATGTAGATGACTAAGACACCTAGGATTTCCCGTCATCCGCTTCCATACCCCTTTTCCTTCACTCCACAAAAGTTCCCTAGTTAACCCCTTTGAGCCTTAGCCTTTCATTTCTAAACCCCTTTTATTTTGCAAAATCACACACTGCTGCAAAATAACACACCCTTTTTTTATTTTCTATTTTTGTTTTTCGTAAAAAGCAGGTCTTTCATGAGAAATTTAACCCTGTGACTTTCCCCAAGCAAGATAAAGCTATGATGTTGATCCGCAGGTCCTGGATCTACATTTAGATGCCGATACCTTGTCTATGAATATATATATATATATATATATATATATATACTATTTGCCAGAATAAAGGGGACTCACAAGCCATAATTCTCCGTGTCAAAGAGCACAACTCTCTATAGATGTAGTTCATTCTTTTGAAATTCACTGGCAAAAGAAGTAAAGTCTCTGAAAGAACCGCTCTTTTACAAGTTTTTACCCTTTTTTCCAAAAACCTATCCAAACCCTACCCCAAACCTACCTTTAAAAATCCCTCATGATACTTGAGATCTGTGGAGATTCGATCGCATGTCAAGCCTATGTTGTCTGCTCGTCTTCACCCAGGTATAAGTGTTCGCCCAAATAAACGGATACAATCCCTGAGAGTTAAGTGAATATTTGTGAGGTCAATAAGTTTAATAAAAATAAACTTTAATAGGTTTGCCATAAATTTTTGTATTTCAATTTAAAATAAAGAAACAAAAATAAATTGATGGAATAAGCTATCCAAAAATGACGGAGGACTACTTTTATAAGATTAGATCTATAAGGCGCAAACAAATGCAACGTTTGGGACTGTCATGATTATTCTGTAAAAAAGTTTGCCATAAATTTTTGTATTTCAATTTAAAATAAAGAAACGAACAAAAATTGATGGAATAAGTTATCCAAAAATGACGGAGGACTACTTTTATAAGGTTAGATCTATAAGGCGCAAACAAATGCAACGTTTGGGACTGTCAGGATTATTCTGTAATAAGTTTTGCTTGAGGACAAGCAAACGTTTAAGTGTGGGGATATTTGATAAACATCAAATTATACATACTTTATACCAAATATCCTTCACAAATCGGCACAAATCTGATTTACTAACACCAAAACAAGTCTGTTTTGTTTTCTTTTTAGTTTTTTCAGGTTTAAAAGGGAAAAAGTCACAAAAGGAACAGATTACAGTAAAAAGCAGAAGAAAAATGCAAAGTTCCGAGACCAGCACGCCCCATGCCCACCGTCTGACACAACACAGGCCGTGCCTCCCTTAGCACGCCACGTGCCTCTGAACACAAATCGTACCGACTGACACGACACACCCCGTGCCCACTTTAGCATGCCCCGTGCCGCCGCATAGTTGCAGGTTCATACACATCCCCTGACACAACACGCCCCGTGCCCAACCTAACACGGGTCGTGCCTAAGTCTGAAATCTACCTATAAAATTCATGCTCTCCTCATTTGAAAACTCGCTTAATTCTTCACTTCTCTTCCCATGTTTGAGTCATTTGGTCGTTTTTTAGTCTTGTAATCAAGTTTGTAAGAACTTTAACTTAAGTAAGAATCAGTAAGCTTTTGTCTATGAGATCTTCTCCTTCTCTTAAGCAAATATTTAAAGCCATGCTTGACAAAACTTTTATACTTACTTGGGAAGTAACAAACCTTTGGTGGGTTGGTTAACAGCCTTATAAACTCACTTAAGGTGTGTTTAATGACTTTATGAAAACCATTTTTTATTGAACGATTATTATTGAATTTCTGAACCAAACGTGTTCTACGTATCACAGACCATTTGGGGAGTCAAAATCCCAAAGGCCGGACTTGTGACACCCGGTTGGCGGACGATGCATGATCCGAAAGGTGACTCGCGCCCCATGCTACATGATCGTTCTAGGTCCTTATGTCTATGTAAGCAAACTCGGCTGACCACGCAAGTGCAGGATGAAAGTATTTTGTTGGGAATGGGGGTTGGTAATAATTTTGTCACTTCACGGAAGCCGAGATGGTAGTGTTTGTGAACTTGGCTCTGGTTACGCCGAACGTGCATGCGCGAGAGCGGTGCACGGAAGAAACGGACCTTAGTCTCTTAAAAAGATCATTATCATAATAAAATAATCCAGCACGCAGGGTTGTTCCCCTGCTGGTTCATGATGGCGTGTCGAGTACGGTAAGTCGGCCGGTTTGAGGGACCCCGTAACTAAGTGGCATTACATCACTTTGTTTTTTCACTGACAGCACCTTCCCTCGGAATCCGTACTCCTCGTAGACGATTAGCAGTTGGATGGTGAATTAGCCTAAGATTCTGAAAGGTGGTTGGTCTTTTGCCAGTGAACAATCTTAAGCAAGGATATAAGTGCCTGTCAAATCCTCTTTAACCACTGGTGAGTTCTCCCATGTAATATTAACTTCGATTTACAATTCTCTAAAACACCATCTTATTTTCTTTCTTTCTTTTATTTTATTGTATTTTTATTTCTTTCTTAAAACTAAAAGTTAGACCTAGCTAGATGATAACAACGGACTGAGTATTCAGAGTTCTCACTTTTCATTGCATCCTGATCGACCCCGATTCAACTTACCGCTACTATACTGCCCACGATGGGTATACTTGCCCGTGTAATGTGGTGAAATAGTGGCTGTCAAGTAAATCGGGTATTATAAATTTAAAAGCTTAAAACTGCTAAACAAGTTTGAAATTATAGCCATATTTTAAGTACACTTCAACACACACCACGTATTCCCACATATATATGTTGGGTTACGACAGTGGCATTCGGGTCTCGGTAATAGCAATATTTTTTTTTATTATATGAAAATAATTATTTACAATAAATAATTATTTAATCAATTACCGAAGTAATTTAAATCAGATAATTAAATTAACAATTAATTTAACAGGCATCGGAAAACGTTCTAATTTACTAACGCGAAAAACCAGATAATTAGCGTAAGCCAAAACAACAGGATTCGACAATCACCATACGCGCAAACACCAAAACGCATTTATTTAAAAACGCGACATTTCATAAAATAAATAAACAATTAAATCTAAACTAATAACAAGTTTAGATATACCTGAGCGGTGATTCAAACAGACGTTCGAGACACCAGAAGTCAACGGGTGACGCTAGGGTTTCGCAGAATGTGATTCGTCTAACGAATCTGACTTTCCTCGCGGATACGGATTTACTACGCGGTGAATCGGGCACCGAGAAAATCTCGTACGTCGGATCGGGCGCGAACTAGGGTTTGCGGACGACGACGGAACACGCGGGAGACGCGGTTCGCGGTTAGGGTTTGTCGGCGGTGAGACCGGCGACGGCGAGGAGTGGCGGCGGCCGACTCGGGCGGCGGCGGCGAGCGACGGTGACGGCGGTGGTGTGCGGCGTTCGGCTGCGGCTGGGCTGCAGACGGCGGCGGCTCGGCTTCTCCGGGCTGCTGCGGCGGCGGCTTGGTCGCGGCCTGCTGCGGCGGCTCGGTGGCAGACGGCTGCGGCGGTGCGGCGGCGGCGGCGAGGGAGGAGGGCGCGCGGCGGTGGCTCGGTGAGCAGCGGTCGGCGGCGGGACGATGGGGCAGCGACGGTGATCTAGGATTAGGGTTCTCGTGATCGGATCGCCGGAGAACAAGGGAGGCGGCGGCGGCGGGGTTGCCGTCGGCGTCGGAATCGTGAGAGGGAGGAGAAGGGAGGGGCCGAAAATCTCACCTTTTGGATTAGGGTTTCGCCTCCCTTAATCAGTTATATTTATAACTGATTTAGTTTCCGTTTATCCCCTTGATTTTACCTAATCCTTAATCGAACCTTTTTAATTTCCGAAATTAACATTTAACTCTTTAAATGTTTGTCGCTTGCCGAATATTAGTCAAACTAATAATTTATCGATCTTCGTCCATGACGTAAATAATATTTAACGTCTTTTGTCGCTTAATTAATCTTAATGATTAATGGTAATTAACTAATTAATTATTTATCTATTAAACCATTTAATAAACAAATAATTAATTCTTCTGCGAATTTGTCGGTTATAAAAGTAAGCGGACTTTTAAAAAAACCCGTTGCCTCCGGTGTAACTCTTACGGGTCTTGACCGGGTCGGGTACTTGATTTAGTCGGGTCTGGACACCTAAATCCAACAGTCTCCCACTTGGACTGAGCGCGACTATAAATCAAGAAACAATCAGAGGTGCTCTAGCTACACGTGGCTGTCCCAACCAGTCATGACTCTTCAAGTCAAAACAACCAAGGCATATCAGTAAACTTGTGATATAGTTTAGACTTATGGTATTTGTAAAGTCATCAGATCCTTTCTGTATGAGACATCAATCGAACTAGAGACATGGATTTATTCATTCTCTATCATGTTCGATCATTGTATTTCTCGTTGTTCTGTTCGAAGTGGTCCAATCAAACACACAGTAAGTTTGGGTAAGGCCTTACACTTAACACTTGGAACTAACGAGAGGGCCCACGATGTCAAACTGTTGCAATATTAATGCAAGAGCACAGAATCCCATATTGACTACATACAGCTCCCACTAAGCTTCAGATCCGTTCCCAAAAGTAACCGTTATGGCTGGCAGTTACGCGACAGCGTTAAGCTACAATCAAAGAACGTTCTTTGGCAGACGGGAGGTCGCTCATGTATCTCAGGTTGAAGGATACCGTTGAGTATACCATCAATCAGAATTGTCTTATGATTAAATCCATGAAGACACTCTGATGCGAGTTACGTCCTGACGTCATTCTCCAATGAGGCCTTGTGAATCTGGAAGTCAACACCATGAGTCCAGAGTCAGAATAGTCTTGCTTCAGGCGTTGCTCCCGCAATGTCTGACCGACTACGGACCTTTAGAATATTGACGAAATATTCATGGATAACAAAAACGTATAAAATTCGAACGCGTTACGCAGAATTCAAAGTCCCGTCTAACAGCTTAGAGGAGATCGAATGATATGGTGCAAACGATAGTGTTCGACATCCAACACTAAAATCGAACATCGATATGATGCAGAATTCATGCACTATCCAATAGTGTTATTTCACTGATCTGACCTGATCATTGAAAACTATAAACTTGCAATCATTTCCTCGAGTTTTGTTTTAGGATTGCCAATATCTGTTGTTTCTTAAGATTCAGTGTTTATCTTGAACAGTGAGTCTTCTTAAGTGAATTGAACTTGTGATAATGTATTGCCCTTGGTAAGCCCATGTACGACTGTGTTATCACTTGAGCATGTTAA
This sequence comes from Deinandra increscens subsp. villosa, assembly GCA_039602395.1. Taxonomy (NCBI): domain Eukaryota; kingdom Viridiplantae; phylum Streptophyta; class Magnoliopsida; order Asterales; family Asteraceae; genus Deinandra; species Deinandra increscens. The sequence continues at coordinate 27,965,424 of JBCNJP010000012.1, read as the reverse complement.
CCGACTATTTACAGAGTCGAATTAACTCTTTGAATGTCTTACGGCATTCTTAGTTCAGATTCAATTAAGGTGGCTATCAATGTTCAACGAGCATAATAGGTACTCGGTTAATGAACATATATATTCCTTTTCATCAGTGTTTAGTAGTGATGATGTGATTTTCCATCTATGGTCATGGCGTAACACTTTACGGCAGCATTCCATGCAATATCCAAGTATTGGATTTATTTTCGGATCACATTTAGTATGATTCGAATCGTTTCAAGAGATTGATCGTATTAATGGTTGCTCAGGCATTTGATGATCAATACTTAATTTAATCTTGAAACTTATCATTAATTGAGGTGTCATTTAAAATTTTACTCCTGTAAATTTAAATGATCTTTAGATCGGCACTTGATCGTTATTCCGGTAAGGATCAGTGGCGATGCTCCCACTTGCTTGAGGCAGATTGACATTCCCTTTCATCATTCTTCTTTCAAACCGTTTGGATATCAAATTTGCATGAAGAAAACGTGATAGCTAAATTTCGTTTCCAAGAACGAAAATGTTCGACTCCGTAATATATGGTACGGAAATCGAATGCTTAATATCCAGATGTTATGACTTACTCATAAGTTCAAAGACGATTGTCAAAGTCCTTTCAGAGTTTGATAGCATGAAAATGCGTTCGTCTATGATCGTTTGAAAGTATCTCGTGGTGGTCGAGATGATGATTTATTCTATCGGATTCTCGAGTCCGATGTTAGAGGATGTTTCCCTTATTCGGGTAAGGTTAACATACAAACTCTAATTAGAACGTCATTATGTTTCGTTAAGCAGCAATCCACTGTTGGTGAAACATTGTTGGTCTGCTCGTCTCGTTTAGATGCGAGAGTTGCATTACATGATCCAGCGACTTATCAGAATCACCTTTCTCTAGATATTTAAAGATCTAGGTTTGGACATGTAATTACTAAATTCCATCTTCGCAAGATACTGGTCTTGGGATTGGAAGTTAGTTATGCAAGTGATGTGTGAAGGGGCGTTATGGTTACAGAAAGTCAAGGGCTTTTGTTGTGGCAAGTCATCAGTCTTGTGTTTATTGGTTTCTAGATGAAACAGTGAATCGTTGTACTAAACCTTTTAGTGCATGTCGGATTCAAAACACACGTGAGTACAACAAGTGTAGTCTAAGACTTCCAAGATGTGTGTAGGTATGCACATTTATTTGTAATGGTAATGTGCACCAGAATTGGTGTGACCATTCTACAACGTTATAATCATCACGTGATTACTCCTGTAGTAATTCGGCTGGTGAATCGAACTTATATGAGCAAACGTCCACTTGAAGCAGAGGATTGATATGTTCATATGGTTGTAGATTGAAAAGTCGATCTTCAATCGGTTCGACTTGATTTAATATTCTTGACGTCGGATGGTTCAAAGTCATAGGACTTTATGAACTACCGTTATGTCGTGCGTTGTCTCGTAACAATTACGATATACGCTTAAGGCATTATAGCTTTGATGGGATATGATAACTAAAAGGGTATCATGTCGCATTTAGGCTAGCCTTGATCAAATCAAGTGCACCAGGCTAGAAGGTATGTTGTTATGGGATTTTGAATTTTTAATCTAACAAAAGGTTGAATCAAATTCAAAGTAGATTAAAACCAATCATGTATGTTTCGAAAATCAACCATTGTCAAAACATGTCATAATCAAAATCCAAAGGAAGCAATTTGTTCATCCTGGAAAACAGCCAGGGAAAACCAAACAAAATAAGTTGTTTTAAAATTACCAAGAATTGTTTTAAACCGAAAACTCAGGACACGAACTTTATTTAGGTGCGATAAACGCAGGGTAGCTCAGTGTCGTCTTGGATTGCTTCCTTTCAGCTTCATGCACCTACAAAATGTAAAGTATGTCAAACATATATTTTGTAGGAATAAGTGAAGCATCATACAACATGAACTTATGTGTATACCTGAGGAATTACCCGGCTGGGCTTTTCCGCTTTTCACCTTGGCAAGATACTCTGGGCAGTTCCTTTTCCAGTGCCCCATCTTGTGGCATTCAAAACACTCGCGCTGTTCAGGCGGCGGTGCTTTGGTTGCCTTAGGCTTGCCCTTTTGGGAGCTTCCAGACCCTCTGGTAACAGCTGCCTTGCCTTTCTTCTTGTTCCCACGCCTACCCTTCTTTACCTCGGGCTTCTTGACGCCTCCTGATCGGATCGTTAGTACATCGGGTGCCTTGCCGTTAACAAAATTAACTTCAGCGGTCTTAAGCATACCGTGAAGTTCAGTCACTGTCTTTACCATGCTATGCATGTTAAAGTTTACCCGGAAAGGGGTGAAGGCACTGGACAGTGAGTGAAGAATCAGGTCGGTCGCCATTTCGGCGGGGATGACGTAATTCAGTTTTGCTAAGCGGTCGATGTAACTCTTCATCTTCAGGACATGAGGGCTGACGGGAGCGCCTTCGGCCATGCGACAACTAATGAGTGTCACAACGGTGTCATAGCGCTCTTGTCGGGCCTGAGTTTCAAACATGCCCCTTAGATTACCGATCATCTGAAAAGCCGTCCTGTCAACCATGTTCTTCTGGATCTCAGAATCCATGGTGGCTAGCATAAGACACGCGACATTCTTGGCATTTGTTCGCAGTGTGTTATGGGCGTTTCGCGCCGCGGCCGTGTCAGCTTCAGGTTCCTCAGGAACCTCAGCTTCTAACACGTTTTCCATGTTAGCCATTTTCAGGACAATTTTCAGATTCCTTTCCCAATCAAGGAAGTTGGCGCCATTAAGTTTCTCCTTCTCAAGGAGAGACTTGAGATGGAAAATCTCTTGGTTTGCGCGGTTAGCCATCTGAAACAAATAGGCAAATGTTTTAGTGTTTCGATGTTTGGTTCGTATTCAAGGATGGCAAACTAATCTTGAATAGGAATTGGGAATTCAGTTAGTTAGACAATTTCTCCAGACAGCGTAAAGTGCTTTCAAAATTTCTAAGTAGCTGAATGGACAACGATTGTCACTTGTGACTGTCACAACTCCCGTTATGGGGCTTTCGCGAACGGATCAACGAAATACGTTTAGCCCCATCTATGCCCATTCTGTCCACATGCCGACCAGAGGTACGGTGTTGAAATACTCCAATACCAAAGGTGCGTGTAAAGAAAATAGTAGTTGTCCTAAGTGGTCAGTGTGTGCGTACGGTGTTGAAATACTCCAATACGCTCACCTTGGAAGATACCCTAAACACCACGTGCGGTGTTGAAATACTCCAACACGGATGTATCGGTCAATATGTTCCAAGTTAGACTTGACATAGGATGGCATAGACTACTGGTTTTAGGTTTACCAGATAGGATTATTAGGTCATATTTTAATATTTAATGTGACGACAAATTTTATTAATCCTATCTCACTCGGGACGATCATTTAAATAACCTAAGTATTAATGATCTATGTGTCGCGAGACGATAACCAATTTTATTAATGTTCGATTACTTTATCGAAAAATTCGAATTTAATGTCGAATTAAATTGGTTAATAAATTTTATGAAGTCGTAATAAAATTAGGACTTTTATTTAATCGATTGAAAAATTAGTTTTATATTGATAAAACTAAGTTTGGATTTTAGTTGGCGCGTTAATCAAATTAAGACAAGCAACCAAAACAAGCAAACACACATGTACATATTCGGCCATGCAGGGGCTTCGATATTGTCAGAGCCTATGACAATATCGAATAAGGGCAAGGGACATAAAAGTAAATCAACCACGAGAACAGAAAACTCCCTGATCGACTTAGTTGCTCCCACTGGCTTCAACAAGCTCCTGCGCGTCATCGGGAGACGTCGGTTTCGTTTTGACTTCTAGCAATTTTCGAAAATCCCATAAAGGTATAATCTCAAATGGGTCCTTGTATCAAGCTCTTCTTGTTCGTCCAGGCGAAGGTGAGCGATAACAAATTAAAATAAAACTATTCTATTTTAAATAATTACAACTTTGAACCCATTAAAATTGGGCCAATCCAAAACAAAACAACATGGGCCTAATGGGCCAAACCATAACGAATCCATGACAAAATTAAATGGGGTTGGGTCGAATATGCACGAAAGATAATTCAATCAATTATATTGAATCGGGTTATGTTTAGTGTATCCAAATCGACTAAACATATTAAAAGGCGATTCATTCAATTTCGCGACTTTCGGGTTCAGAACCCCAGTTCGCGAAAGCACACCGGTTTATAACGACCGGTTTGGGTTTGCGTGTGGTGATCAAGGCTCTGATACCACTGTTGGGTTACGACAATGGCATTCGGGTCTCAGTAATAGCAACATTTTTTTTTATTATATGAAAATAATTATTTACAATAAATAATTATTTAATCAATTACCGAAGTAATTTAAATCAGATAATTAAATTAACAATTAATTTAACAGGCAGCGGAAAACGTTCTAATTTACTAACGCGAAAAACCAGATAATTAGCGTAAGCCAAAACAACAGGATTCGACAATCACCATACGCGCAAACACCAAAATGCATTTATTTAAAAACGCGACATTTCATAAAATAAATAAACAATTAAATCTAAACTAATAACAAGTTTAGATATACCTGAGCGGTGATTCAAACAGACGTTTGAGACACCAGAAGTCAACGGGTGACGCTAGGGTTTCGCAGAATGTGATTCGTCTAACGAATCTGACTTTCCTCGTGGATACAGATTTACTACGCGGTAAATCGGGCACCGAGAAAATCTCGTACGTCGGATCGGGCGCGAACTAGGGTTTGCGGACGACGACGGAACAAGCGACGGAACACGCGGGAGACGCGGTTCGCGGTTAGGGTTTGTCGGCGGTGAGACCGGCAACGGCGAGGAGTGGCGGCGGCCGACTCGGGCGACGACGGCGAGCGATGGTGACGGCGATGGTGTGCGGTGTTCGGCTGCGGCTGGGCTGCAGACGGCGGCGGCTCGGCTTCTCCAGGCTGCTGCGGCGGCGGCTTGGTCACGGCCTGCTGAGGCGGCTCGGTGGCAGACGGCTGCGGCGGTGTGGCGGCGGCGGCGGTGCGGCGGCGGCGGCGGCAAGGGAGGAGGGCGCGCGGCAGCGGCTCGGTGAGCAGCGGTCGGCGGCGGGACGATGGGGCAGCGACGGTGATCTAGGATTAGGGTTCTCGTGATCGGATCGTCGGAGAACAAGGGAGGCGGCGGCGGCGGGGTTGCCGTCGGCGTCGGAATCGTGAGAGGGAGGAGAAGGGAGGGGCCGAAAATCTCACTTTTGGATTAGGGTTTCGCCTCCCTTAATCAGTTATATTTATAACTGATTTAGTTTCCGTTTAGCCCCTTGATTTTACTTAATCCTTAATCGAACCTTTTTAATTTCCGAAATTAACATTTAACTCTTTAAATGTTTGTCGCTTGCCGAATATTAGTCAAACTAATAATTTATCGATCTTCGTCCATGACGTAAATAATATTTAACGTCTTTTGTCGCTTAATTAATCTTAATGATTAATGGTAATTAACTAATTAATTATTTATCTATTAAACCATTTAATAAACAAATAATTAATTCTTCTGCGAATTTGTCGGTTATAAAAGTAAGCGGACTTTTAAATAATCCGTTGCCTCCGGTGTAACTCTTACGGGTCTTGACCGGGTCGGGTACTTGATTTAGTCGGGTCTGAACACCTAAATCCAACAATATATTCATCAAATGAATATTTCACATGCATTTAAGCCATTAGAATATATATATATATATATATATATATATATATATATATATATATATATAGTCAAAAGTTCATTGTAGACCCCTTAAAAAGTGTAGACCCCGTAGACCCTTTATTGTTCTATAAAACTCACTAATATTATAAAACTCATTGTTGTTGAATTTGGTCTTTATTTATTTATTTATTTTATGTCATATTTCTATCTTTATATTTTAATTTAGGGTATATTTCTTATGTCTTTTAGTTTGTTCTTTATCTTTTATTTTCTTAATTTGAAAATATAATTTTTAGTGAGTTTTATAGAACGTCGATTTTTTAAGTTGCATTGAGTTTTAAAACAACAGTGAGTTTCAATCTAAAGAGTGAGTTTTATAATTTGTAATGAGTTTTATAATTTTCAATGAGTTTTAAAGAACATCGATTTTTAAAGTTGTAGTGAGTTTTAAACACAACAGTGAGTTTTAAAACTCAGCAATGAGTTTTATAATTTTAGTGAGTTTTATAGAATAATATACTTTTTTCAACAACAATTATATTTTATTGTCTCCAACAACTTTCTAGGTTTTCTTTTTTATTTTTAAAAACTTATCGCATAAAAAAAACCAAACCAACAGCAATGAGTTTTATAATTTTTAGTGAGTTTTATAGAACAATATAGGGGGGTCTACGGGGTCTACACTTTTTAAGAGGTCTACAATGAACCTCAACCTATATATATATATATATATATATATATATATATATATATATATATATATATATAGGGTCAGGATCATGCGAAAACTCTTTTTTTTTACGAAAACCTAAAAACTAACACTAAAACCTTCATAACTTTTACATACGTTAATATTTTTCTATGAAACTTGCACCAAAAATCTTAAAATTCTATTGTCTTTGATTCTGGAAAAGAAATTGATATTTCGAAAAGAAAAAAAATAGTGCACATGTGTATTATTAGTGCACATGTGCACCATTTTCATTAGTACTATACAAATGAGAATTGTCATGCGAAAACATATTGCTTATCATGCGAAAACATATTGCTTAGGTTAAAAACATTTAAAAAAACTAAAATATTTATAGAACTAATGATAATTCTACATATGCACTATAACTATTAGTTATAGTGCACATGTGTAGCATAAAATTTAAAAAATTTTAAAATGTTTAATATATTTTTTCAGAGTTAAAGATAACACAATTATAAGATTTATGGTGCAATTTATCTTTTAAAATATTAATGTATACGACACATATAAAGTGCTTTTTTATTAGTGCACATGTGCACTAATAAAAAACCACGAAAAACTAACAAAATTATAACGTATTTGATGCGATTTTTCTAAAAAAACATTAACGCATACTATATGTATGAGTTTTATTATTAGTGCACGTGTGCACTAATAAAAAAACGACGAGACGTTAAAGTTTTTTTTTAATTTTTTTCCAGAATTAAAGAACTCATAATTCTAAGGTTTTTTGTGCAAATTTTTTAAAAAAATATGATCGTATGAAAAAGTTATGAAGATTTTAGTATTAGTTTTTAGGTTTTCGTAAAAATATGTGGTTTTTACATGATCCTTACCATATATATATATATATATATATATATATGTGTGTGTGTGTGTGTGTGTGTGTGTGTGTATCCTTACATATATATCTAACATAATACAATCGCGTAAATGTATTTTCCTCCGATCATCATTTATTTCTATCATATCAACATCTAAACACATAGTTCATTTTGATATCATATATATCAATTATCATCGTTATAAAACACATATTTATTTCATTTCATCAATCAACACCTGTATTATTCATATAACCCTACCTTTTATTAATTCCTTACTCCTTAATGGGTAAACATGCATTTTTGATACGTTTCATCACGTTTGGCTATAAACTACCATTCCAAATCTAACTTGTGCAGCTGATCATCATCCATCTATTTTAAATCATCTGAAAACATACCAGAATTAACAATTTGACTGAAAATTGACCCAGAAGCAGATGATATGAAAGCAAAAAATAGTACAGCTAGATCTTCTGCTGTTTGAACAGGAATAGAATTGGTTGTTGATTTTTTATGAATACTGAAACTGCAACTTGGAGAATAACTAGAACGTTCAGATTTTCCAGCAAGAAACACTGTTAATGGTGGGTTAACACTTGAATGAGAATGTGACTTTGATTTAGCATTCACAGTGGCTGAATTATCTCCATAATACAATTCTGGATTCTGATTTAAAGCAGGTGTAGATCTTTTCACTTTCATTTCTAACTCACGAGCTTGCAATTTTCCTGTTAACTTGCGAAAAGACCATCCAGAATAGTCTTTATTATGTGTCAATAACAGAACTTAGTTTTCCCAGCTATTTGGTAATGCCTCCAAAAACTTTTCTTTCACATCATCATCATCTTTAGTATTTTTCAGTTCCCCAAGTTCACTAACCAGATGTGAAAACCTAGAAAATAAGTCTGAAATACTTTCTTTTTCACAATGTTGAAAGTTATCAAATTCTTTTAACAAAACTTTCTTTAGACTTTTCTGATATTGATCATTTCCTACACACCTATCTTTTAATGCATCCCACAAGGTTTTAGATGTTGTGCAATTCTTAAATTGATGCAAAAGATCTCTCGGTAATGCCATTGTGAGATTTTCATATGTTTTCTTTTCTCGTGCATAAACTTTCATTTCATCTTCATCAAGATCACTTCGCATGACTGGTTCTCCAGTTTTCGTAGGATATTTATACCCTTGCTCAATGGGTATCCATAAATCAATATCAAGAGCACTGATGTATGATTCAAATCGTTGCTTCCAGTTGTGATAATCTTCCAATCTTAACAATTTAGGAACTTTTTGATTTGTTCTGATTTCATTATCATAGTTCAACAAATTTTGCATTGAAGATTGAATAGCTGACAATGCATGAAAATCGCTCATTTTGAAATAAAAAATCAAACGTGAAAACTTCGAACTCAAAAACGAAGGTCTTCCGAGCGGATTTTGGAGGTCAAACCGGAGGGTACTGGCCGCTAGGCCATTAAAAGTATAGATCTCATCCCAAACATTTTGGCTAGTATTAGCTCCCGTAACTCTTAACGGAACTCAAGTTACGTCAGTTTTAGTGAACACAACTATTCTGCCAGCGTACCAAATTATTGACTTCCGTACCAACAGAGTGCAACGTACCACCAGCGGAACAAAACTCCAACGTACCAAAATCCGGACCAGAAATCACAACGTACCAGATCAAGCAGCGTACCAATTTGGTACTGCGTACCAGAAATAACTGTCGTGTACCAACGATGAAGATTTCCTAGCGTACCAACAACCAGCGTACCAGAAATGTATGAAGATAGCCTAGCGTACCAGTATGTTCATCCAGCGTACCATCATCATCATCAGACGTACCAGTAGCGTACCAAACTGAAATCGACTGATTTTTCGAATTTTTGACTTTTGGGACTGGAATTTGGAACAGTAAGGTGCGAAAACATTCTAGGAACGTTCAAAAATCATTTTTGACCTCAGAATAGGGAGAAATTGATGAAAAACGACTCAAACCCAAACTTTCTCTCACTAGGATTTCGAATCTGACCAAATCAAAGCAGTAGAGCAACCTGGATTGCTCTGATACCACTTGTAAATAACTCGGAAGGATCTTACTACTGCATGATATGGTAAATCGATAACCACGAGAGTAAATAAAGCTTTGCTTTATTGATTCACTTAGAGAGAATACAAGGATTCTAGAGAGAGAGAGAACACACTCAGTTTACACACAGTTAAGAGTATTGAAAATGACAGACCTAGTTAGCTCTCTCCCTAACACGAACAATTTATAGTGCATAACATATCACTGGCGGACCACCCAGCGTACCATTGGTACGCCCGTACCAATGGTACGGCGGACCAAGTGGTACGACCACATTGCTATGCTGACACTAAGACTCACACAAACGCTCTAATCTAGATACAATACACGAGACACATCGTAGCATAGGAATATTCTCTAACAGCTTAACTCGCTCGAACCGATCTTCCGTTGAATTTTACGTTGATCGTTAACCCAAACGGTTGACTTTTCCAGAAAACATCTCCGGTCCAAACTTGCAAGCCTCGTTCATCACAACCCGCGTCTCTGAATCAAATCACAATGGATTCTTCATTCGAATGCTTTGGTGAATAGATTTGATGGCGTCAGTCACAATGATAAATAGTTCCAATAAAGTCAATCATAGATTTTCATAGAGTTACAGAACATTCATTCCTAGAGCATAAAATGAATGAAATTTCACATCAGCAGCTAAACCTGATGACCCTTTATATCCTTATTTATCTTAAAATTCATAACTATTCTCAGTGATTTGCCTTTTAGAGTGTAGATTCTTTAAATGCACATTATTAATTTTCTTAAACAAACCATTTATGTATTTGATTTTCAGAAGCCCACTAGTCTGTTGATGGTTTTTGATAGTGTGACATTGAATATCCATAAAAGAAGATTGGGATTGAGGTGAGCAGTCGATTTTGATGATAAATTTAGAATCAAGTCCATCACATAAGTCGATCCCGTCAATCTTCAACCATTTCCCCTTCTGTGGGCTCCTCCAACCACCTACTCCTGTCGCCGCCACTGCCACCAACAACACCTCACTGCCTCCATCCACCATTCAAGTCTGACCGTAATTTTACCATTATTACTCCAATCCTTGTACTTCCTCCTCCACCAAAAGAAAAAGCCGATTCTGTTGAATACGGTGACGATTCATATTCAGTTCCCGAATACTACTAGATTTTTTAATAGTGTGGGTTGTTCAGAGAGAAACAGGAGAAAGGAAAAAAGGATTTTTCAATGAAGCAACACAGCGCCAGGCTAGCAATGATTATGAACGACAGGGCGGTGAGGTTGCGACTGAGTAGGATAAGGGAACCAGTGACATTGTTTGGTGAGTGAGAGATGGAGAGTATGAATATGTTGAGGATGATCATAGCAAAGTCAGACTCGGAATGGCATTTAGAGAGGCTGATCGAAAGTTTTAGAGGAGGGAGAAACGTCTTTATATAGTATTAGTGGTAGTAGCGGTAGTAGTGGTAGTAATGGTAGTGGTGGTGGTGGTGGTAGTGGTAGTGGTAGTGGTAGTGGTATTGGTAGTGGTAGTGGTAGTGGTAGTGGTAGTGGTAGTGGTAGTGGTAGTGGTAGTGGTAGTGGTAGTGGTAGTGGTAGTATTGTTAGTGGTAGTGGTAGTGGTAGTGGTAGTGGTAGTGGTAGTGGTAGTGGTAGTAGTAGTGGTGGTAATAGTGATAGTAGTAGTGGTGGTGGTAGTGGTAGTGGGTAGCTGTAGTGGTAGTGGTAGTGGTGGTGGTGGTGGTGGTGGTAGTGGTAGTGGTAGTCGTGGTAGTAGTGGTGGTAGTGGTGGTAGCGGTGGTGGTAGCGATAGTAGCGGCAGTAGCGGTAGTAGGGGTCGTAATGGTAGTAGTGG
>JBCNJP010000012.1:27936700-27953700 GCA_039602395.1 Deinandra increscens subsp. villosa | reverse complement strand
AGCGCAAATTAGTGTGATGTTTATTTGATTTAATTTGTGTTCTTATTTTACTTTTCCAATCATGTAGGCTTTCCTTATGTGACATCCGGTCCAAAAATCAGGTCAAACCCTCTCTCCGTTGACTTTTGTTGACTTTTATTACGTTATAATTATGTGATTTACTGTTTTAAACCGCATGATTAACTGTGTTAATTAAATGATTAACTGATTTAAATATCGCGCAAAATAACTATGAAATATGAAAGTTTCATATTTATTAATAATACAATAAAATTTGAAGATAAATAGTACATTTTTTATTTTTCATACTATGGCCACATGACTTTGGTACTTTGACGTTTTCTACCCCTAAACTTTTACAATTAGTTTTTTTAACGAAATATTAAACTTTTGGTTTTCATAGTTTGGCCATATATGTTTCATACTTTTACGTTTTGTACCGTTTAACTTTTAATTTTTTTTTATTTTAAGTTTTGTTGTCTTCTATTTTGGCCACAAAACTTTTAACTTTTCTACTTTCGTTTTTAGTATATTTTTATAGTTTTATACTTTCACTACAAGACTTTTAGACTTTTACGTTTTATACCTCTTAACTTTTTTACCCTCTAACTTTTAAACTTTTTTTTTTTGTTTTAAGTTTTGTTGTCTTCTACTATGGCCATAAAACTTTTAACTTTTCTACTTTTGTTTTTAGTATACTTTTATAGTTTTATATTTTCACCACAAGACTTTTAGACTTTTACGTTTTACACTCCTTAATTTTTTAGCCCTCTAACTTTTAAAGTTTTTTTTGTTTTAACTTATTTTGTTTTCTACTTTGGCCACGAAACTTTTAACTTTTATACTTTCGCTTTTAGTATACTTCTATAGTTTTATACTTTCACCACGAGACTTTTAAACTTTTACGTTTTATACCACTTGACTTTTTTTACTTTCGTTCAGTATACAAATTCAACCCCGCAGCAACGCGCGGGGAGGGTAAACATCTCGTTATTATTAATGGAATTTTAATAATAGGAAATTAAATATAAAATTTGATATTTTATATTTTATCAAACTGATTCAAACTGTTAAAACATTTCATGAACTTAAAATGTAATACGAAACGTTACGTTGTCAAGACTTAGCCAAACAAATAAAACCGATAAACCTATTGGGCTCGGTAAGCCCAATAAGCCCAAACATGTCCAGATCAACCCGAAAATTTACCTGGAAGTTCACCTCGACCCACTGAGTGTTCGGACCAAATCAGAAACCCGGCCCGAGGTCCGAAACGTATTGGGCCGAACCCGGCCCAAAGCTGGTTCTCTTTTCTCTCTCGGCCCACTCAACAAACCGGCCCAACCCGGTTTCCCCTCCCCTCGCGGCCCGACTCCGAAACCCGGCCCATCCTCCAAAACTTTAACGGGCTTCGGCCCGTTCAATTTATAAAACCCGACTGGGCCTCGGCCCATTCTTCTACCCGATTTGCGCTACGGCCCATTCTCAAAAATTAACGGGCCTCGGCCCGTTCCACCATTAAAAACCGTAATGGGCTACGACCCATTCTCCTATCAACTTCAAATGGGCTTCGGCCCATAACCCCTTTTCCATTCCGATTGGGCTTCGGCCCAATTGTTAACAAATTGATTAATTGGTTATGCTCGGCGGGAGATGTTTCCACATATGCTTTTGTGGCATCAAGGGTCCAGTCGTGGGGTTTGCAGGACCACATTCTTCGGGGGTGTGGCTTTAATGGGATGGATTCTGATTTCGAGTGTGCGTTGGGACGTGTACGTGTTTCACTTCCTGAATTCGACTTCGGCGGGTTTTCTTGCAGGGACACCGCCCCCCCTAAAACTCAGGATACTTTGGCGAGTTCCCTATTTAGCAAAATTGCCCAGAATTTGGAAGTGAACTTTGCCCTATCCCCCCGCCAAAAAGCGGTGTTGGCTTGCCTCCTTGCCCCCCATGCTCAAGACTTCCTGTCCGTCATTCCCATTGAAGGTTTAGGTCAGCGCATGTCCGCTGTCGAGTACCGGGCTATCCTCAAGTACAGGCTCATGATCCCAATTTTTCCTAATGATGAGGCATGCCCCGTCTGCCGCAAGGCCTGTCTGGACTCCTTCGGCGAGCATGCGGTCCACTGTAAGGAATTGCCGGGGTTTAAATACAGACATGACTGGGTCAGAGACGTGTTGTTCGATGTCCTGAAGCGTGCTGGTATCTCTGCTAAAAAGGAGGCTCCTGTTAATTTTCTGACGGATCCGCTTGAAGGCAGGTCTACCTTAAGGCCGGCTGACGTGCTTGTGGTTGGATGGGCAGGGGGAAAACACGCCTGTGTTGACCTCACTGGCGTGTCTCCTCTTGTTGGGCTTATGGACAACGGGTTCGTCGCGGGGCAGGCTGCGTAGAAGGCCGAGGCTGGCAAAGTCGCTAAACACGAAAGAGCCTGTCTCGAAAATCAACACGTGTTTATCCCCTTTGCCTTTGATACTTTTGGGTTCCTTGCGCCGGAGGCGGTCGATTTCCTACGACGGGTTCAGCGGGTCGTGCACGGCAATTCGGCATCCCCTAAGGCTCATAACTTTGTATTTAGTAGAATTGGGTTTGCTATCCAAAAAGGGCTCGCGGCGCAGCTTGTTGCCCGCTTACCCGCCTCCTCTTTGTAATTTGTTGTTAGGATCTTTGTTAATTAAAAGTCCCGAACCCACCCAATTATTTCAAAAAAAAAATTAATTGGTTTTAAACCCACTTATTTTATAAAATAAAACACACTAATGTTTTTATAGAATTTGGGCCAACAACCTTTATGAAAATAAAAACCACCATTCAATTTGATTAATTATACTTGGATTATATTTTATAAAGTTATTATTTTTATAAGCTCTGAGCCCTTCATATTTTATAAAAGGTTCAAAACTTTTATAAAACTTATAACTAATTAACCAAAAGCTAGAGATTATGAGGAGGTGACAACACATAATTACCCAATGGGTAATTAGCCTAATCTAGCTTATAAAAGAAGAGACTAAGCTCACTTGTCCCCCTTGCACCAACACCCAACTCTCTCCCTCTTGTCTCCCTGTAACCGACCGGCCACCACCATCTCCACCACTGCCGCCGCCGACCGGCCCTGCCCCGCCGCCGCACCACCTCCGCCGACCACCACAGCCCCGCCGGAAACCGCCGCCACCCTCCTTTCCTTCTCGGTTTTGCTCACAACCTCTTTGTGAGTCTTCTAAACCCCCTTTTTCCTATGTTTCACTACCCAAATGAACCACCAAGTCTTGACAACTAACCACCATAATCTAGATCTTTTCTTTTGGAATGCTTGGTTTGCAAAAACAACTAACACAACTCTTTCTCTTAATCTCCATTCTTTCAAGATCCATTCTCTAGGTGAAACACATTGTGAACCCTCATGGATAGTAGCACATGTGCACCTTGATCTTGCTTATGAAATCCAAGGATTTCATAGTTTTTTTTTGGGTAAAGAAGGATTTCATAGTTAGTTGCTTGCAAATTTTAAGCCTCTTCATGTTTAATAAAATGGGAATCTAAGACTAATAATATTACATGTTTAGTATTGTTGCCTTTGGTCCTAACATACATTTATGTTAGTAGATTTATTATATTTAAAAGTCCTAACATATGAAAATATGTTAGTAGATTGTCATTTAAATTTCCATGTCCTAACATATGAAAATATGTTAGTGGATTGTTGTTATGTTTAATTACTTTTGGTCCTAACACCTAAAAGTGTTAGTAGATATGTTTATGTTATATATCTACTTGTTTAAATTTGGTACTAACACATAAAATGTGTTAGTTGATTTGGACATAAACATTTAATTAAGTGGACTTACCATGTTTAAACATAATAATAATAAATGGCAACTAAAAATAATCAAGTCATATGATTATTTAAAACTACTTGGGTTAATAAAAATAAATAAAAGTTAGAAGACTTTGACATAATTTATTTTTATAAAAATCCACCTACAACTTGGAAATATTAAATACTTGGTTAAATCCATGACTTCTTTTATCGAGGTTTTCCAATAATTAGAGGGTTTTCTAATGATCCTCTTCATATATATATATATATATATATATATATATATATATATATATATAGGGGAAAGATCAAATAAAAACAAGATGTTATTGCGAAAACAAGAAAACAAATATTAAAACCTCTATAACTTCCTCATACGATAATATTTTTTAAAAAAATTTGCACCAAAAGTCTTAAAATTATGTCACCTTTAATTCTGGGAAAAAAAATTAAAAATATAAAATTTCGTGTTTTTTTTTATTATTGCACATGTGCAATAATACGTCTTAATTATATTACACATGTGCAATATTAACAAATAAAAAAAAACGTTGAATTTTTTTTAATTTTCTCCAGAATTAAAGATAACAGAATTATAAGATTTATGGTGCAATTTTTTATAAAAAAGTTTAACATATGAAAAAAGTTATAAAGGTTTTAATATTATTGCATATGTGCAATAATAATAATAATAAAAATTATTGCACCTGTGCAATAATAATTTTTAAAAAAATTTGATTATTTTTTAAATTTTTTCCCATAACTAAAGATAACATAATTTTAAGGATTTTGGTGCAAAATTTTTATAAAAATATTAACGTATGAAAAAGTTATAGAGGTTTTAATATTTGTTTTCGTGTTTTCGCAATAAAAGTTGTTTTCACATGATCCTTACCCTATATATATATATATATATATATATATATATATATATATATATATTTATATATATATATATAAATCGAGCTGGTAGGGATGGTGCTCTCCGACCACCCATTTCCGGTGAGTCTTGGTTGCAGCTGACCAGTCACATCTGGTGACCGATTATCGCAGTCGTCTTTCCTAAAATCGCGACCTGCTTCCTTCCCTCCTTGCTTTAGGGTCTAATTTATGTCCTCATGTGCTTCCGACTTATTCAAACGTCTCTTTACAGCAACCAGAGAGGTTTTCCGACGCCATCTTGTTGCCGACTCTGATGGATAAATACTGTTCTGTGAATCCGTGAGGAATATTGTGACAAATAACAATGAGTTCACTAATGACTACCAAACTTAGTTGTTGATACCTGATCTGTGCGTCGTGTGAAGTATCGAATTGATTCAAGACAAGTTCAAGTTAAAGACAAAGTTGCTGCTGCCGAACCTAGTCCGAACCTGAGGTTCGGTCAAGCCGAACTCCATGTTCGCTAGGAGTTCGGACGACAGTCTATAAATAGTAAGCTTAGTCTTTGTTTTGTGGACGAGTTTGTACGGGTGTTTAGCAGAGTTGATCTTAAGTGTGTGTTTACCAAAGTATTATTTGTGTCTTTATCTGAGTGTTATTGATTATAATTGTTCCTAGATCAATAAAACAATCAGTTAATTACTTGTTTCGTATTCTGAATAGCTAGATTGAGTAGACGATCCAACGCTCACAACTTTTCATGTGGTATCAGAGCTTTCAGGTTCATTCTACTAATCCCGTGGTTGCTATTTTCGAAGTTTTTTTCGAACGAAATGAGTAGTTTTTGGTGATTTTTGAGTTTTTTTATAAATTTTTAATCACTTCGATCGAGTCTTTTGTGAAAATTTTGCTCCTAAATCATTTCTTATCATTTTTTCTGATCAACTGCTGCAAATCTCGTCAAAATCAGTCCAAAATCGAACGTTTTGAGAAAAAATATGTTGAGGTTCGGAGGATACTGGTGAGGTTCGACCCAACTGCTTCGAAGTCCTAGTTCGGACAGAGTTTGGACGAGTTCGTTTTGAGTTCGGTTATAGTTTGGTCAGCGTGGACATTATTCTCATTCGGTAGTTGTTCGAAAAAGGTTCGGACTAGATCTGTGTTCGGAGACGCTTCAGTATGAGTTCGGTACAATTTCGGACGGAGTTCGATGTTCGTACGGCATTGTTAAGGTTCGTTTGAAGTTCGGACTATTGTTTGAGGTTCGGAGAAAGTTCGGAACAAGTTCGGATCACAGGGTTTCGGATAGGGTTCGGACGATCAGAATCTTAAAATTTTCATCGATGTCGGAATATCAAGATTTGCCGCGATGTAGAGTGCAATGCAGACCATGATGAACTTTGATAACGAAATTGGAACAAGTCAGAAAGTTCCCAAGTTATTGAAATTGGAAGATTATCAGAATTGGAAGCAACAATTTTCTGATTACATAAGCACGAATGATATCGATTTGTGGATTCCGATCAAGAAGCTTTATCAACATCCGACTGATCAAGGAGATTTCAAGGAAGTTCATACCTTCGACATTGCTAAAAGGAAATCATATGAGCTTGAACAAAAAGCTTTTGGTTATCTTACGATGGCATTACCCACTGAGTTGCTACATCAATTTAGTACTTGCAAAAATCTAAGCAATTGTGGGCTGCTCTCTCTGCAAGATGTGAGGGTAATGATAACTACAAGAAGAGTCGGAAGAAAGTGTTGAATAAAGTGGGCTGCTCTCTCTGCTCTTGTTTCAAGGTTTTCACATCTGATTAGTGAGTTAAAGGTAGTTGGAATTGAGAAGACTGATGCTGATTTGAAGGAAAAGATTATGAAAGCTTTGCCTGAAAAGTGGGAGAACTATGTTTTGCTGCTCACTCATGATAAAGAATACTCTACATTGACTTTTCACGAGCTTACTGGAAAACTTCATGCTCGGGAAATGGAAAGGTTAAATTCAAAGAAGTCAACTGCTACTTTACAAAATCCTGAGTTATATCATGGTGAGAATATTTCTAGCATGAATGCTAAAGCAAAGCCAAATTTGAGTTATGCATCAAGTGTTGCTTTTATGGCTGGAGTTTCAGGAAATTCTGATTCTTCAAAAGTTGCAGTTTTACCATTCCAAATTTCACAAATCAGAATGCTTTGTCTGCTGAAACAACCGATGATTATGCTAAAATGATTTCTGCTTTAATTACATCATCTTTTGGGTTGGTTATCAAGAATGTTGCTGATGCAAAGATCACGAGGGATGATCTTGATGAACTTGATGACGATCAGTTGAACAAATTAGATTTAGCTTAGCAATATGCTATGCTAGGTCAACGATCAAAACGGTTTTTCAAGAAACATTGCCAGAGTTCATCTGATTTCAATAGCAAATTGGGATTTGATAAATCCAAGTTGAAGTGTTACAAATGCTCAAAGCTTGGACATTTTGCTAAAGAATAACAACAAGCTCATGGAAGCAAACCCTATTTTACTCAACCATCGTCCAGTAATTCAACCAGGACAACAACTTTAACAGTCCAAGATGATGGTGTTTATGATTGGGGGTAAACATTTTGATTCATCTGCTTTGATTGTCACTCATGATCAACATGAAGATTATAATTCAGAAACAAATTCAGACACAAGTTCCACACCAAGTTCCTATGAATTGGCTGAAAATTTGTTGAAAGAGAATGCTTCGTTATTAGTTAAAATTCAAAAGCTTTCTAAGGAATTAAAGTTGGTTAATTCAGAGTTGTATATTTCTAAGGAACATGAGAAGGAATTGGTTTTGAAGAATGAATGTTTGATTACAGAGGTCAAGTTGCTGAATGAAGTGTTAGAGATAACATGTAGGATCGTTATTAGTTAGAATTAAACTAAAAAAAAAGCCCTTTACTTGCAAATATAACCCTGCGAAATTAAAGTTATATTTCACTTTACTTAAGCGATATTTAGTCTTGTGTATAATGTAAATGCTTGATTTGCGGAAAGATAGTAACAACGAAGTAATAAATACTCTGCACTATTTGCATTAACTCAAAGCTACACTATTACAAGTTGTTCAAGAACAGATGATGTGTAAACTATGAGCTAACTAAGCTATATATAGTGCTGATGAGATCAATGACAGCCATTGATCTCATGCGATCTAATCTAGACCGTAAAATATAAATTCAAATACAAACTACCAAAAGAATAAACATCGACATTTGGAATATCTTGCGTGTTGGTAGCAACATACTACTTTAGGAGAGCGGCTTGAATCAGATATAGAAGCATACGAGAAGCTTTTGCAGGATTGGACTTGCTGAAAAGACATCTCAAGAAAAGTCCGGTTGAACTCATTATCTGGTGGATAATCGAGTTCACCCGTAATATTCACTAAAGGACAAGACTGCTTCTTTCCGCTTGAAATGCCAGTTCCGCTTGAAGTGAGAATTCCGCTTTAACTTCAACTTCAGCCGGAACATAACAAAATTGGCATTCAGCCGGAAATCTTCCAAGCGCAATATTCCTTACATAACAAAACAAGATAAAAGAAATGTTGAAGTTACAAATGTAAAGATTTGTGAAGAAAAGGATGAGTTGGTGAATGCAGTCAAGAAATGGAAGAATGAAGCGGAGGATGCTGCTAATGATTTTCAAAATTTGGTTGAAAAGTCAAAAATCAAGCTTGATCTGCTGACAAAGGATGCTGAAGAATCTGATGGTAAAATTGCAAGTTATCAAGTTGTGATGGAGAAATATTTGGATGAAAAGCGTGAATTGGTAAGTGTGAACAAAGTTCAAACTGCAAATTTGGAGATCCAAAAGAGAAATGAAGATAAATTAAAGAAAGAATTGTTTGAAGGGCTAGAAAATCGCCGCATGCAGAAATTTGAGACGCATAAGGTTGCCAAGCGTTTGATTGCTACTAAGAAGGAGTTGGCTGAAGCTCAAAAACAAATTTTTGAGTTGAAGATTCAAGTGATTGATGCCAATCGCTTGTTGAATAATATCTCTAATTCTCAAGTGTTCACAAGCTTTTTGGCTAAAGATGAAAATTTTGAAAGGATGTTTGATAAAACAGCTTCACCTCCTGCTCATATCAAAGAAGCATTCAAAGAAGTGAAGGAAATGGTTGAAGATTATGATTATTCCAAGGTTTCATCATCTGCTGCAGAAGAAGATAAGATTGTGAAAAAGAAGAAATCCAAGAAGAACAATAAGAAGAATGGAAAGAAATCTGAGGTTCCTCCTGCTCCTAAGTTTGTTTCTGGTTCATCTTCTGCTAATGATCTTCTTTGTAATGAAAAATCTTAAAGATATCAAAGCTGAGTTTTCAAAGTTAGCAAAGGATGGACAGCAGAATTTAAAGTCTGAGGAAAAAGTTTTTGGAAAGCATGTTGGTTTGGGTTTTAAAGTAAAGAATGTTAACGCTAAGGAGGTCCCAGCATCATCATCCCAAGATTTGAAGAAACTTAAGATGAAACAGGTGAAGAAGGAAGTTTTTAAAGCTGAGAAGGTTCAACCTGAGCGTTTTTACAAACTCAAGGGTTCGGAACAGATATTCTCCGACAAAGAGTTTCCTCTTCATTGTGTCGATGCTCGGAAGATTTCCAAAGTTTTTAAAAACAAGGATGCTACAAAAACCTTGAAGAATCAAACCGCCAAAAGTTCTTCTGATGGTTCTTATTCTCGAAGCCCAACATCTAAATGGGTTCATGATCATCGTCGACAGGTATATGTTTCTTTTTCTGATCATGTTTGAGATATCCATGTTTGTAAATCTGTGCAGGCACCTAAAAGGTGGGATAAATCTGAACGTATATGCTACGTTTGTCGCCAAAAAGGGCATATGGCAAAAGATTGTCCACTTCCTGCTGAATCGAATCAAAAGTTTTGTCAGAAACTAGTTTTTGGTAAACCTACCAAGTCAAAGTTCTTTGAGAACAAGGCAGAGTTTTTGATGAATGTGAATCTACATTCTTTATAAAACAAAAACGTTTTGTTCCTAAGATTCAAAAGGTACAAAATGTAGGTTCTTCATCATAGTCACCTGCGACTGATTCATTAAAAACTAAATTACCAAAACCACAACAATGGAAAACAAAGGTGGTTTTGAAGCAAAACAAGGACACTGGTCGACCGGAAGTGATCCGCTTCGGGTCATTTATGAACTAATCAGTTTGACCAGTGTGCAGGTACTTCTAGAAGACCTATCGACGATTGCAAAGTTGTTGATGGAGGAGTATTTTGCTTAAATTAAATTGATTGCAAAATATTTCTCTAACCTGCAAATTTTTATGACATTCTAAACTGCAAAATATCCGGGCTGGTTGATCAATTTTTTTTATGCATTTTCAATTGATAAAAACCAAAAATAGCGTCATGTTTTTGTAAAATGAAAATCCAAAAATAGAGTTTTCATTTTAAGGGGGAGAAATGCATGTAAGGGGGACAAATTGTGAAAATGCATGTTATGGGAAGAAGGTGAATACATGCCAAATATATAAGGAAGATGAATACATGCACAATATATAAAGAAAGTGAATACATGCAAAATATATAAAATTTTGAGAAATTGATCATTGGGAAATGATGGTTAATCGGCTTACGTATCTGACTCATGGATAGAGTAGATGAAAGAGCCATAAGATCATTGTTTGATATGTTTGGTAGGCTCGGAAAATCAGAAAGTATTCAGATGTGATATACACTAAATACTATTGCTTGACCATGTGGATAACATCTTGATGAGTATTTCATGACAAAAAGAAAAATAAGTGTGAAAATTAAAATGAGAAATCACTGTGTATACATGTGTTCATTTTGAAAAGATTTAAACTTGTTTGATTTTCTTTATTTTGTCAAACGATCGGACTTTCTTTGCGTGTCCACAAGACCGACCTGATTGTTGTTCGTTTGACGTTCTGCTTTATTTTCTTTGGTGTTTCGTATAACTCATCGGACTTTCTCTGCGAGTAAGGGAGTACCGACCTGATTGTTGCTGGGTTATACAATTTCAACTTGTTTTATATCCTTTATTTTGTTAAATCCGAGGCCTTATCTGCGTATCGAAAGATCGACCTTAAGGTAGACGATTTAACGTTCTTATTTCTTTTTGCATGGAACACAGTTGACGATATCATGAAAATATTATACTTTGTGAAAACACACAAGTGTAATCACACAAAAGGGAAAAACAAAAGAAAAGAAAAAGAAAATGTCTGAATATGTCTGATAGTGTCGGGTACACTGGTCAAAGCAAACCTAATCAACACCTTAACATATTCAGATGTTATGAGTATGATTCTGCCTGAGTTTAATATGGACAAATTATACCGGCAATCAACATGACTTATGTGTTTCAATTAGTTGAAATTGAAGTGTAGTTCAGTGCGTTATGATCAATATGATCCCATATAGTGATCTTTCTCATACCAAAAATAGTGTTTGATTCTGTATTGCAATTTCATTTCATTTCAGAAAAATTCAAAAAGAGTTTTGGTGTGTTTTAGCATAAGTTGAAAAAATTAAAAAGATTTTAGGTTTGTTTTGATATAAACTTTCTAAAAGCCAAAAAGATTTGTTTCTGATTTATTTTCGATCTGATCAACATGTGATACAAATTCAAATTTTCAAAATCATATCTTGGAGTCTCGAAGAGACGTTTTGCACCAAGATTATTTAAATATTGACAGGTTGCTAAAGTGAAGGAAATCACAACTTCAAGTCTTCTAAAGTTGTTGATACAAGACCAGAGAATCACCAGAGATCATCAAGTATTCAAGATCAGGTTACAATTAAGTTGAGGAGGAGTTTGTTCGAAGATTTATTTCATTGGACAAACATATTCTACACTTGAGGGGGAGCCTGATTAAAGATACCGATTTGAAGATGTTGAAGAGATACTACACACGACGTGGTGGAGTTTGTTGATACCTGATCTTTGCATCGTGTGAAGTATCAAATTGATTCAAGACAAGTTCAAGTTCAACACAAAGTTGCTACTGCCGAACCTAGTCCGAACCTGAGGTTCGGACAAGTTGAACTCTAGGTTCGCTAGGAGTTCGGACGACAGTTTATAAATAGTGAGCTTAGTCTTTGTTTTGTGGACGAGTTTGTAAGGGTGTTTAGCAGAGCTGATCTTAAGTGTGTGTTTACCAAAGTGTACTTTGTGTCTGAATCTGAGTGTTACTGATTGTAATTGTTCCTAGATCAATAAAACAATCAGTTAATTACTTGTTTCGTATTCCGAATAGCTAGATTGAGTAAACGATCCAACGCTCATGACTTTTCATTAGTGTCTTAGATGGGTGTTTGAAAGTATTTAATTCCTCAAAGTCTAAGATCACGAGCTCGATCGGATTTCCGAATTCTCTTATGTCTGTAACGTTCTCACCGGCTCCTTTTCTCTATAAAATGTTTGTGTGTGGTTGTTAGAGAAAGATTTTATAACAAAATAGTTTAATTAAATAATTGTTGTGTATTGACAAAAATACCCCTAACTTAACATATCAATTTAACACAGTTAATGATAGAGGACCTTTTCAGAAAACAGGTATAAAACATAAAGTATGTCTAATGCAGTTAGTTAAGTTAAAGGACTTAATTCAAAATTTTGATAGAACATAAAGGATCTTTTATGTAATTTACTCTATTTTTAAAGACCTCAAAGCCAAACTCAAAATTATAATAAATGTTGAAAATATAATAACAGGAACACACTTATTATAAATTTTGAGTTCAATTTCACCATTACTAATTAACTTCTACAAAGATGGAAATATTATTCTAACCACATCTGTCAAAACTTCAAAAAATACAAAAAAGATAGATAATCTAATATAAACCACATGCAAATAAAGTCAAGAAAAGTACCTAAAGAGTATATCAACTCCAAATGTTTCAGCAAGGCTGTATACCTATAAGCTGCAATACACTACCAACTAACAAATTGCATTGCATATAAGCAAAAAATAAAATAACATACATGGAGCAAAAAGATTTTTCAAAAAGATTTTGGTTGATGATGCTCAACTGACTGAATTGGATCTATCTTGGAAATATGCTATGCTGAGTCATCGATCCAAAAGATTTTTCAAGAAGTATGGAAAATCTACTTCTGATTTTAGTGAGAAATTAGGTTTTGATAAATCAAAACTGAAGTTTTACAAGTGTTCAAAGCTTGGACATTTTGCTAAAGAATGTCAACAGCCACATATTAGCAAGTCTGGTTTTCCTTTATCACCCAAGCCTGGTTTTACTCAACCATCTTCTAGTAACACAGACAAGGCAATAACTTTAACAGTTCAACATGATGTTGTTTATGATTGGGGTCAACGGTTTGGATATGATTCATCAGCCTTGATTGTTACTCATGATCAGTCAGATGATTCTTGTTCAGATACTAGTTCCGATACTAGTTCAACACCAAGTTCTTATGAATCTGCTGAAAACATGGAGAGTTTGATGAAAAAAAACGAATCGTTAAAATTCAACAATTGTGTGAAGCATTCAATTTCATTAATTCAGATTTGAAAATTTCTAAGGAGCATGAGAAGGAGTTGGTTTTGAAGAACGAATGTCTGATTACCGAGGTCAGGTTGTTGAATGAAGCTTTAGAGAATGTTGAAGCTGCAAAAGCTAAGATTTTTGAAGAAAAGGAAAAGTTAGTTCAAGAAGTTAAGAAATGGAAATTTGATGCAGAAGATGTTGTTTCTGATTTCAATAATTTGTTTGACAAGTCCAAAATCAAACTTGATCTGCTTACAAAGAATGCTGTAGAATCTGCAGCTAAAATTGAAGCATATCAAGTTGACATGGAAAAGTTGTTAGATGAGAAGCGGGAATTGGTGAGTGTAAATAAAGTTCAGAAAGCAAATCTGGAAATTCAGAAGCGAAATGAGGATAAATTGAAGAAAGAATATCTTGAGGGTATGGAAAATCTTCGTATGCAAAAGTTCGTAACACACAAAGTTGCCAAAAGATTGATTGCTACTGAGAAGGAGTTAGCTGAAGCTCAAAAGCAAATTTCTGATCTCAAGATTCAAGTCATTTATGCTAATAGATTGCTCAACAATGTTTCAAATTCTCAAGTGTTCACAAGCTTCTTAGCTAATGATGCAAATTTTGAGAATATGTTTGATAAAACTGCATCAACCCCTGCTCAAATCAAAGAAGCTTTCAAAGAAGTAAAGGAACATATTAAAGAATTTGATAATTCAAAGGTTTCATCATCTACTTCTGAAGAAGAAAAGGTTGTTGAGAAGAAGAAAAACAAGAAGAGTAAGAAGAAGAAAGGCAAGAAATCTGAGATTCTTTCTGCTCCAAAGTTTGTATATGGTTCATCTTCTGTTGAT
Source organism: Deinandra increscens subsp. villosa (assembly GCA_039602395.1). Taxonomy (NCBI): domain Eukaryota; kingdom Viridiplantae; phylum Streptophyta; class Magnoliopsida; order Asterales; family Asteraceae; genus Deinandra; species Deinandra increscens. Next base: position 27,939,615 of record JBCNJP010000012.1, on the reverse strand, counting down.
AATGAGAAATTAGTTACTTCAAGTTACAAGATTAGGTTTCAACCTGAATTTGATGAGAAGATCTTTTTTGATCAGAAAAATGTGTTTGAAGTGAAAGCTGAATTTTCTCGCTTAGCAAGGAATTGAGATTCTACATCAGAGGAGAAGGTTTCTGGAAAGAAATTTAGTTTAGGTTTCTCTGGAATAAATGGTAAAGCTGAGGAGGTTCCAGCATTTACACCACAAAACTTGCAGAATCTTAAACTAAAGCAAGTGAAGGAGGAGGTTTTCAAAGCAGATAAGGTTCAACCTGAGAGATTCTACAAGCTTAAAGGTTTTGATCAGCTTTTCTCTGATAAATAATTTCCTCTTCATTGTGTTGATGCTCGGAAGATTTCTGAAGTATTTGTGAAAGATAAAGTTTCTTCTGATGGTACATTATCTCAAAGCCCAACTTCAAAATGGGTACATGATCATCGGCATCAAATATTTGATTCTAGTTCTGATCATGTTCGAGATATTCTTGTGTGCAACTCTTTGCAGGTATATCAAAAGTGGGACAAAACAAAACATATATGTTATATTTGCCACCGAACAGGGCATATGGCAAAGGAGTGTCCACTACATGCTGATTCACCCCAAAGGTTTCATAAGAAACCAGTTTGTGGTAAACCTGCCTCCACAAAGTTCTTTGATGAACGAGGTAGAGTTTTTGATGAAGTTGAACCTACATTCTTCGTAAAACAAAAACGTTTTGTTCCATTGTTTCCAAAGGTTCAAAATGTAGGTTCATCATCACAGTCACCTCTGATAATTTCATTAAAAACAGAATTACAAAAACAACATTGGAAACCTAAGGTGGTTTCAGAGCAAAACCAGGATACTGGTCGACCAGAAGCGATCCGCTCCGGGTCTTATGAACTAATCAGTTTAACCAGTGTGCAGGAACTTCTAGAAGACCTATCGACGATTACAAATTTGTTGATTGAGGAGTATTCTGCATAACTTCAATTTCATGATCAAATTTTCTAAATCTGCATAATATTCTGAATTCTAAAACTGCAAAATATCCGTGTTGATTGATCATTTTTCTTTGCTTACAAGTTTTTCTCAAAAAGCCAAAAATAGAGTCTTGTTTTTGAGTAAAATGAAAATCCAAAAATAGAGTTTTCATTTTAAGGGGGAGAATTGTAAGTAAGGGGGAGTATTGAGAAAGAGCATGTTATGGGGAGAAGGTGAATACATGCCAAATATATAAGGAAGGTGAATACATGCAAAATATAAAATTGTGAGAAATTCATTAGGAAATGATGGTGCATTGGCTTACGTATCTGACTCATGGATAGAGTAAATGAACGGACCATAAGATTATTGCTTGATGTGCTTGGTAGACTAGGAAAATCAGAAAGTATTCAGATGTGATATTCACTAAATACTAATGCTTGACCATGTGAATAACATCTTGATGCTTATTTCATGATATAAAAAGAAAAATAAGTGTGAAATTCAAAATGAGAAGTCACTGTGTACACATGCGTTTATTTTGCAAAGATTTAAACTTGTTTGATTTTCTTTATTTTATCAAACGATCGGACTTTCTCTGCGTGTCCACAAGACCGACCTGATTGTTGTTCGTTTTGACGTTCCGGTTTATTTTCTTAGGTGCTGCGTATAACTCATCGAACTTTCTCTGCGTGTACGGGAGTATCGACCTGATTGTTGTTGAGTTATACAACTTCAACTTGTTTTTATCTTTCTTATTTTGTTAAATCCGAGGCCTTATCTGCGTATCGAAAGATCGACCTTAAGGTAGACGATTTAACGTTCTTATTTCTTTTTGCATGGACCACAGTTGACGATATCATGAAAATATTATGCATTGTGAAAAATCACAAGTGCTATCACACAAAAGGAAAAAGAAAGAAAAATAGAAAAATGTCTGAATATGTCTGATAGTGTGGGATACACTGGTGAAAGAAAATCTAATCAATACCTTAACATATCCAGATGTTATGAGTATGATTATGTCTGAGTTTAAGATGGACAAATTATACCAGCAATCATCATTACTTGTGAGCTTCAATTAATTGAAACTGAAGTGTAGTTCAGTGCGTCAAGACCAATATGATCCCATATAGTGATCTTTCTCATACAAAATATAGCGTTTGATTCTGTATTATGATTTTATTTCATTTCAAGAAAGAACAAAAAGATTTTCGGTGTGTTTTAGCATAAACTTTGAAAAATTAAAAAGATTTTAGGTTTGTTTTGATATAAACTTTCTAAAAGCCAAAATGATTTTATTACTGCTTTATTTTTTATCAGATCAACACGTGATACAAATTCAAATTTAAAAATCATATCTTGGAGTCTCAAAGAGACATTTTGTGCCAAGATTATTTAAATGTTTAAACAGGTTGCTAAAGTGCAAGATATCATAACTTCAAGTCTTCTGAAGCTGTTGATAAAAGACCAGAGATACACTAGATGTCATCAAGAATTCAAGATCAAGCTACGATTGAGTTGAGGAGGAGTTTATTCGAAGATTATTCATTTCATTGGACGAACGGATTCTACACTTGAGGGGGAGCTTGATTGAAGATATAGAGTTGATGATGTTAAAGAGATACTGCACATGACGAGGGGGAGTTTGTTGATACCTGATATGTGCGTCGTGTGAAGTATCAAGTAAAGTACAAGTTCAAGCCAAAGTCTCATTGGCCGAACATGGTCCGAACCAAGAGTTCGGACTGGCCGAACCTGAGGTTCGGACAGAGATCGGCCAGCTGCTATAAATACCAAGTTTGTTCTTGTAATAGTTAGTTCTGAGTGTGTGAGATTTCTTAAGTGTGTGTTTCTGAGAGTGTTTCTCTGTGTCAGTTTCTAAGTGTTTTACTGATTGTAATCTGTTCATTTGTGATCAATAAAACAATCGG
>JBCNJP010000012.1:27881757-27936200 GCA_039602395.1 Deinandra increscens subsp. villosa | reverse complement strand
GTCTTAACGAGGCACAATTGAACTTGTCGAGCTTCAGTAATTGGATAGCTAGTTTATCTAGTCAAACGTGCACTGATTTCTTGAAAATAGCCTAGCTAGCTGTTGATATATTATCTGGATTTTAAACTGAACTTAAACATGAACTTCAACTGTCGATGACAGTTGTTTTACACTGAACTAGGACTGTTGTTGAACAGTCGATTTATATCAAACTGGAATTGTTTACGAACTGATAAACCTGTGAACTCACCAACCTTTGCGTTGACACTTTTTAGCATATTATTCTCAGGTTACAGATGTTCGAGTATCACGAGTACGCATGCATGAGACTTCGAAACCCTTTTAGTGTCTTTGAACAAGCCACGTCACCTTGGGTGACGATGTTTTTACATAAATAATTTAATTGTATTTACGCTTCCGCAATTGTAACACTCTGAATTTATATTTAATGAAATATGAAACGTTTTTATTAATTACTGATCGTTTGGTGTAACTAATGGACTGCGATCCTGGTTTGTCACGCTCCTTGCGGTGCGTTATCGCTTGTGGGATTTTTGGTGGTGTGACACTAGGCCACTAATTTTTAAGGGGGGGCCACTCAAATTCATGAGGAGGATTTTCTTATATATAACTAGTGGCTTAAAATGGTTCTCAAAACCATTTGGTTCTCAAATGATCCTTTCCCATATATATATATATATATATATATATATATATATATATATATATATATATATATATATAGGGTAAGGTTCATGTGAAAACAACTTTTATTGCGAAAACACGAAAACAAATATTAAAACCTCTATAACTTTTTCATACGTTAATATTTTTTAAAACAAATTGCACCAAAATCCTTAAAATTATGTTATCTTTAGTTCTGGAAAAAAAATTTAAAAAATCAAGTTTTTTTTTTAAAAATTCTTATTGCACAGGTGCAATAATGTTTTTTTATTATTACTGCACATATGCAATAATAATTACAACCTTTATAACTTTTTCATATTTTAATTTTTTTTATAAAAAGTTGCACCATAAATCTTATAATTCTGTTATCTTTAATTCTGGAGAAAATAAAAAAAATTCAACGTTTTTTTTATTTTTTCAATTATTGCACATGTGCAATAATAAATTATTATTGCACATGTGCAATAATATTAAAACCTTTATAACTTTTTCATACGTTAATATTTTTCATACAACATTACACCATAAATCTTATAATTCTGTTATCTTTAATTCTGGAAAAAGTTAAAAAAAAAATAACGTTCTTTTTGTTGACATTGCACATGTGTAATATAACTAATACGTATTATTGCACATGTGCAATAATAAAAAAATCACGAAATTTTAAATGTTTAATTTTTTTTTCCAGAATTAAAGGTGACATAATTTTAAGACTTTTGGTGCAAATTTTTTTTAAAAAATATTAACGTATGAGGGAGTTATAGAGGTTTTAATATTTGTTTTCGTGTTTTCGCAATAACATCTTGTTTTTATTTGATACTTCCCCTATATATATATATATATATATATATATATATATATATATATATATATATATATCTGTGAGACCATCCCTAGTGGGCTGAGGACGGCAGATTTTGATCGGTGGTGAGTCGGAATCGACGTTGTGGACTTCTGGTTGTGAGTCGGTTGACAGCGTGGTGGGTGAACTTTGACCGGCGAATGGGTTTGTCAAATTTTAATGTTATATTAAAATAGGGGATAGATTGATGAAAATACCCCTGACTTAAAATGACTTAACAGAAAAATTTAACACAGTTAGTGATTAAGGACCTTCTCCGAAACAAGTATAAAACATAAAGGATGTCTGATGTAGTTACTTTAGTTAAAGGACTTAATCTAAAATTTGGGTAAAACATAAAGGACATTGTAAATCCACGGAACGGATCTTACTAGTGCATGATTCGGTCAATCAGATAACAAAAACGGTAAATAAAGCTTTGCTTTCTTGATTCACAAAGAGGTACAAGCTAGAGAGAGAAACACACTCAGATACACACAGTTAAGATATAGCAAATGACAGAACTTCTGAACTCTCTCTAACACGAACTATTTATAGTTAGCAACTTACCAGCGTACCAACTGGCATACCATTTGGTACGGCACCTTGGTATGTTGCAACTGTGACTCACTCAAACTCTCTAAACTAGATACAATACACGAGACATAACGTACCATAGGAATATGCTCTAACAGACCTTTCTGTGTAATTTACTCTTGAAAATATATGTTGTTTAGGTATCTTTTTAAGTAGGAACTTGAACAACAGATTTGGAAACTAGATTTTATCAACAATTTCATATTGAGCAGATATGGTAACTGTGCTTAGTTTTAGATCGAACGAAACACAGAGTAAGATTGAAAGTCTCATTTTAATCATCATTGATTTTATTACTTCAAAGAATTGGTATGAACCAAGATCTATTTAGAAGTTGCTTTGTGAATGAATAAGAACCTAAGAATGTGGGAATTTGTTTTGGGATGATAGTTAGATAGAGACCTGCGTTTCTTTGAATCAACAATGATGTCTATTTTAAAACTCAACATTTCCTTATCCTGACCCGCATACGTTCTAACCCGCATTCATCCTGACCCGCACCCGTCATGACCCACAGCCATTCTGACCCGATATCTAACCCGACCCAACCCGAACCGACCCGCCTACTTTTTCCAAGTTTAAGCAAGATGGATGGTTTGATTCTATAATTTCTATTTCTTTGGACAAATGATTTAATTTTTGTAGTTTCTTATTTTCTCTTGGGTCATTTTACAGGATTTAGTTTAGTTTTTTATGTCTCAGTTCTAATTATCTTATATGGTTTATATTCTTTGTAGCGGTTGGAGTGTTTGTGTCTTTTTGTTTTTGTTTTTGTAGTAATTGTTCTCTTTCTCGTTTTCTCATAGTAGCAGCCCATGGTGAAGACCAAATCAACGAAGAATAGCAGAACAAGGAACCAAGCAACAACAAGTAGCCTATGATAATGCAGTAGTTAACATCTTTTGAAGTACAACAACTTCTATTGTATGTAAATGTTGCAGTTGCCAACTTATTTTGTACAGCAAATGCCACAACTGCAATATGGCAAGTTCCTTTGTTGACTAAAATACCATGTAAACATATCTTTTGTGAAAAAAAGAAGAAGGTAGGGTCAGACAATAAATAGTACTATGGCAACCATAAGGCTGCTACTCTTACTAAGCATCTAGTTCTGTTTGTAAATTCCGTTTGAACACTTTTGTTTAGCAATATAGAATGGTTTGCAACTTCTGTCTATGCACAAGTACCATTTCGGGCATGAATGCATAGTCGGTAAGGATGACATCAACAATGGCTTGTAGCAAAATCAAAAAGAACCGTCGCGAAGCGCACGTTAATACATCTAGTTATACTATACAATATTATATTATATTATAATATAATTTACATATGAATTACAAACTACTTTTGGTTAAATCTCATTATTTTAATCATTTAATATTATTTTTAATTAGATAATATTATTTTATTTTGTGACGCCCACTCCTAAACTTGACACCAGGAGGGGTCACTAATCAGATTTACTCATGAACACATGGTACAACAAAGATAACTAAGCAGTGGAAATTAAAAACTTTTCATTTATTTATAAGCCAAGTACAACAATAAGAAAGATACAACATAATCTAACAACTAGATCTTATCTATGTCTATGCCAGTACACTACCGAGTCCTTGTAGGTCCAGAAAATCTATCAAGTCACGATATTGAAGTCACCAACGAGTGCGGAATCCTCGTAAGTGATTCATCCGAGAAGAAAGTAGATGAAAGAGATTTGATAAACAATAAAGATCAAATCTTGAATGAAACACAAACTTTCTTGAGAAAATTGAGACTGATCGTAAACACACAATAAAGAGAAATCGGAATCCCAAAAAGCTAGGGTCAATCATAAACTAGTGAGCTTATATACTACTCACTTACAAACCCTAATCCAATCATAAACACATAACCGGCCCACATGGCCCAAATCGTAAACTATTCTAAGCCCATAAGCCCAATAATAATCAAGCCCACATCTAATGTTCATGCCTCTAATATGTAGCCCAACAATCTTCCCCTAGGCATGAACCATTAGTCCGTCTATGGCAGCAACAGATCAAATCTGAAAGTATTCTGCACATTGCTCGACCACCATTCGTTTGCTACAATCCGGTTTGCTGTTCCATGGAAGATCCCCACCCGTATAGCATTCTCAAGGTCATTCTCATCACCGAGAATTGGTTGGGAGGCGAGGAGCTTGATATCTTTTTCACCAAACCTAAGCAGGTCAACCGGATCGTAGAATCAGAACTGCCTCATCTTCTTGCAGAGCACCACCACCTCATGTGTCGTTGGATCATAAAACCAACAGTCAAAGTTCTTGACCAAGGTATCGTCTTCAATTTCATCCAACATGTTTATCACTCTTGTGCTTTTGGTAGGTGGTCGCCTTGCTTCACCTATTGGATCACCAGTTACTGGGTCAGTTCCAGTTTCAACCCATCTCACCTGCCTCAGATCGAAATTCACAAAATTTTCCGCCAAGTGGCTCATCAGATTGTTCCGAACTAGGTCTCCTTCTGTGCTACTCCATCTGTTTATGTATGGAGCTCTCAACAGGCTTCTGATCTCAGGCTCAGTCCAGGAGTGAAATTGAGTTCGTGTTCTGTAATATTCCACTGGACTGTAGCCATCACGGATAACAACAAACAGCTTCTTTTCGGAGTCATAGTGCCAGCACGGAATTGCTTCACGACTCCCCCTTTTGTCGATTGAGCTTTCACCAACATCAATGGTGTATTGAGTGGGGGCTGGTCCTTGTAAAAATTCCTTGAACCAGTTGTCGTGACCTTCTGGCGCTTTAGGGATGACTCTTCCACTTCGTGCATAGTCCGACATCTCAATGGTGTCATTTCCTTCATCTTCATTCATAGTCTCTGTACGTTGCACAGCCTGAAATGAGCTTTGACCGGGGTCACCTGAAGCACTTGACACCACAACACCTTTCAATTCATTATACTTCTTTTTCAAATCCATCAAGGTCTCACACAAGTACTTAAACCTATTCTTGTCAGCCACCTCCTTGTCTTTTAGTTTTCTGTTCTCAGCCTGGAGTGCTTTTATCTCAGTCTCTCTAATTCTGTTCTGAGACATCAGAAAGTTAATGCGAGGGTCTGCACATATTCTCATCTCAATAGGGAGCTCAGCAGCTTGTTCATTTGCCCGAAAAGGCCTGAAGCTAGGAACCGCAGTAGGTTGACTAGGTACTGAAGGGACACTCACTTTCACTGGGCTGGGCACAACAAATGAGCTTTTAACCTCTAGAAATTGCCTTTCCTCATGCACTGGGCTATGTACATGGAGGATAGGACTCTCAGTCTGCATAGGAGCTGGTTCTTCAACAGTAGCTTGAACATCGGCTTGAGATGAGCTTTGACTGATTGCTGATTCATTTGTGTTATCAGTCTGTTCATTTCCCTCTGTACGATCAAACACCATTAGGCTCGAGCTGGTCTTCAAGAATTTGAACCTCAAGGTTCTTGGGTCAGCCTTTTTCCTTGGAGAAGGTTCACGAATTGGGATGGGTTCTTCAGTCACATCCTCTTCGTGCAGAGTCAGCTCTGGAGGAGTTTCATCACTGCCTAAAGATGTGATCAGGTCATCCCTTCCTCTCTTGAGATTGATGGGCCCCAAATCTCGATAGATGTCATCTTCAAATGTTTCGTTCTCAGGGAAGATATCATTCATTATGTTGTCTTCATCAGACGACACATTTTCAGGTTCCCTTTGAACATTAGCAGCCACATCATGATCTTATGCCAGACATGCATTGACTGGGTGCACCTCTGGTTCATCATCAGATTCTTCTTCAACTTGTTCTCTTGCAACTTCAGGAAAGGCACCTCTTTTGGTCCATTCAATCCTTCCCTGAAAGCTTCTCTTACCTTTTCTGTCTTTGGTTTGCAACCCGAACACTCCATTATCCATGAACTTGATGTCTAACTTCTCTATCCCTTCTTCGATCATCGGATACTTCTTCATAACTACCATCTGTATAAATCTTGGAGTCATAAGGAACTGTTCTCTTGCACTCAAATCTGCATTCCCAACCCAATCCAACATCATTATTTTTTAGAAGTTAAAATCCCAGTCTAAGGCAAGTGCTACAAACGCAGTCCCATGTAGCTTGTTCAGCTGATCAAAGCTTGTCCTCTTCCCCAAGAAGGACTTCTGCAGGTAATAAGCCAAGCACCTCCAGTAGTGCGGCAATAACTTCTTGAAGATGGGAGGGAACTTTCCTTCATATCCCAACGTCTGAGCACCTTCTAATACAAGAGTCTTTGAGTACTCTATTGGATCTTCAGCTTTGTCATTGATGTTCAATCCCTGGCGGATGTCTTCTTCGAGTATCACAATTTGATGATTCAGAATTGTTGCGGAGATACTCGTTTTGTCAGCATTTGCTCTCGCTGTTCCCCATAATTCTCTTACAAGCTGCTCATCGATCAGCACACTTGTTCTTAGAGCATGGTTTATCTTGCATACGTTCAGCCCCGCCACCAAAGAGTAAAATAGCTGCATGTGCCTCTCTGGTGGGTCATCAAGATATGCCGGGATGCAGTGGTCTCTCTCAAAATGGATCTCTTCATCAAGCATTTCGTCTGCCATCTGAGAAAACGAGACAAATGCATCAGGCTTAAATTCATCAAAAAGAAATTATGTTTGCCAACAGTATCTTGAAGATCAATTGATTAACACATTTAACTTGATAAGTTCTGTAAATCTCAATTTAAATGTTCAAGAAAAATATTTGATTTTGAAGCACAAATTGACAAACACCATTGATTTTAACTTATGAAACAATTAAGTTTGATGAGATTTTGATAAAAATATTAGGTGTTTATGATTTTTATTCAAATATAAGTGAGTTTATGACTTGAATATTGGGTTTACGATCCTATTATGGGTTCACGATCGGGTTAAAGTCAGAGTCCAGTCGTAAACACTCAGTCCAATCGTAAACATCGCTAACAACCCTAAGCCCGATCGTAAATGCCGAGAATCGTAATCACTGGATCATAAACTCGGATCGTGAACAACGATCGTAATATTGGATCGTAAACAACGGTCGGAAACCCGAAAGGTCGTCTTCAACCTCTCGACGATCGTAATCGTCGAGACCTCCATTAAAGCACCTGCAACAAAACTCGTAAACCCATTAAACACCTCAATCTTGTAAAATGAACATCTAGCACTACCTTTTAACAGTTTCTAACACAAATCCGACTTCAAATCTCGAGAAAATGGACCGAAAAATAAAGAAAAATGCAGTCAATCACCGAGTGAGGTAAACCCGCGATTTGGGGTTGAGAATCGAAGAGGATCGGACGATTGAAAGGTGGTTTATGGTCGCAAAGAGATTGTGAACACGGTGGAGGGTTCGGGTTTGACGAAGGGTGGACGGAAGTGGGTGAGACTGGTTTTTCCGGCGAGTAGTAGCGGTGGTTAGGGTTTCTGCGTCGGAGTCGTAAACGAGAGAGAGAGGAAAGGGTCTGATCGTAAATACGATCGGAAATGGGTTAATAGGTTTTTATATCTTGAAGATTTTCATTAAGTCCCCTCCAACTTTCAAAAACATTTAAAACCTCCCAAACCTCATATAAATGTAAAACCACTTGAAAATTTGTTAATTTTGAAAATTTTGAGAATTATAAAACTTCCCCTCAGACTCATACCCCGAGTATCTGATCATGATCATAAAATAAAATAAAAAAATTTAAACATTTAAAGACTTGAAAGATAAAATAAACCATAAATCAATTAAAACCTAATTATAGAAATTAAAAATTCACTTGCCTCGAAGCTGATGTAAATTCATGGATCAAACCAGACAAATCTTTAACTGAGGAACCCTTTTTAGCTTCCGTTACTCGACGCTCTAGACGATTGCCCAAAATTTTTTCAACCATATAAACTCACATCTAGTTAAAAATTTTAAGTGCTTAATTGTGGTACATAATTACCGTCATGTTTAACCGTCCCCACACGCAATCGTTCATAGCAAAACCTACCCAAACTCAGAGTTTATCGAGGATTCACAAACCCTCAACTTGAGGAACCATGCAACACCTGCTATGACTACCACTTATTCTTAATTATCAGTTGGTGATCAGGTCGGCCGCATAAGCACGCAGAGAAGACCAAACACAATAATTTATTTATTTTTATCATCATTTTTTATTTTTCTTTTTCTTTTCATTTTTCTTTTTCTTTTCATTTTTTTTGTGGTGTAGTCATAACAGCAGAAACATGGCGTATGAGAGAGTGAATACTAGGTGAATACCACTCTCAACCCGTTTTTGCTGGGACTCAGTCTTTTAAACTATGTAAACCAGAATGGAAAACTAAACATATATAGAAGTTAAGTTTACTGCACTTACATGGATGATCATAGTTTTTGATTTAGCTTACCGAACATCATCTTTAAGTCGTCTTTCACTTCTGCCTTACACGTGTCAGTCTCCGATTGTCTTGGAAATTTATATCACTTCCTACCAACTCAAGGCAAATAAAAGACATCATAAAAACCTCAAACAGATATTATTTTTTTAAAGATTTTCTGAAACAACGATATTTCTTCCCTTGTTTTTATGAGGCTTTTGAAAGATAAACATATATTTTTTTTATTTTCTTAAAAGATATTTACAAGAAATTTTGATCAGATCATTCCTCGAAGGTAATCATCCTTAGGCCTTCGACACACATTTCAAAATTGGGACGAGGTAGGGGTTTTGTGAAAATATCAGACACATTCTGGTCTGTGCTCACCTTTTGGAGCTGAATTAACTCCCGATCATAACAATCACGAATAAAATGTACCTTGATGTCTATGTGCTTTGTTTTTGAATGATGAACGGGGTTTTTCACAATTTCTAGAGCAGCAGCGTTATCACAAAAGATAGGAGCGTTAACGAATTCCATACCGTAATCAGTGAGCTGATTTTGTATCCATACTACCTGTGAGCATCCAGCGGATGCTGCCACATATTCAGCTTCTACAGTTGACTTTCAGACGGTATGCTGCTTTTTGCTCTGCCAAGAAATGAGTCTATCTCCCAGATACTGACATCCACCAGTTGTTGATTTCCTGTCAAGATCACTACCTCCATAATCACTGTCAGTAAATGCAAACAATTGGAAATCAGTGTTCTTTGGGTACCAAAGTCCAAGCCTAGGCCTGCCCTTCAGATACCTAAAGATACGTTTAACAACAATTAAATGTGAAAGTTTAGGATTAGCCTGATAGCGGGCACACAGACACACTGCATGCATAATATCTGGCCTGCTTGCTGTCAAATACATAAGTGATCCAATCATCAAGCGATACATGAATTCACTCACTGGCTCCCCATCTGCATCTGCTGTCAATATAGGTCTGGATGCCATGGGAGTTGAGATTGGCTTGGAATCTTGCATTTTGAATTTTTCTAGAATCTCATTCACATATTTTGCTTGGTGAATGAGAATCCCAGATTCATCCTGTTTCACTTGCAAGGCTAGGAAGAAGCTCATCTCTCCTTGATCACTCATTTCAAATTTCCTTCTCATTATTTCTTCAAACTCAGTGCATAATTCTTCGTTTGTTGACCCGTAGATGATGTCATCTACATAAACCTGCACCATGATGATGTCATCCTTCACCCTCTTTCTAAACAGAGTCTAATCAACCACTCCTCTTGAGTATCCATTCTCTACCAGATGAGTTGATAGTGTCTCGTACCACGTGCGAGGAGCTTGATATAGTCCATACAAAGCTTTATCCAGAAGATACACATGATCTGGATGCTCCTCATCTATGAATCCCGGTGGTTGAGTCACATATACTTCCTCATTCATCTCTGCATATAAAAATGCCGTCTTAAAATCCATCTGGTGAACTGTGAAGCTTAGATATGATGCAACTACAAGGAATATCCGGATAGCCTCCAATCTGGCCACGGGTGCATACACCTCATCATAGTCAATTCCATGAATTTGTCTGTGGCCCTAAACAATCAACCTTGCCTTGTTTCTGACAATTATACCCGTTTCATTCTTCTTGTTCTTGTATAACCAACGTGTGGGTATAACCTTCTTGTTCTCTGGCCTTTCCACTAGGCGCCACACTCCCAGCTTAGAAAACTGATTTAGTTCATTGTGCATGGCCTCTATCCAACTTGGATCTCTGAGAGCAACCATCACATTAGGAGGCTCAATCTGGGATATGAAGCATGAATACATGCAGAAATTAATGTCTCCCGTGCGGCTTCTAGTGGTAACACCTGCTGAATCTGGTCCAAGTATATTGCTAATCAGATGGTCTTTGTTGATTCTTGATACTTGAACATCTGGCACAGAAACAGAAACAGGCAGGTTAGCATTAACAATATTATCATTCATACCTTGGTTTTGAGAACTTTCTGAATCATCATGAGTTCCCGAAGATCCCGGAGCATCTGCATTGATATTTGTGGGAACTGAATCTGGTGCTTTCTCACTAATTTTTTCAACATGAGGTCTTGGTTCAGATGATTGAGCAATAATGTCTTCTTCTTCACCTAAATGATGGAAAACATTTAAAAAATTGAACCCTTCAAACAGCGACCCATAATCAAAGATCCAATATGGTCCACTCCCTGCATCTGTAGGATTATCTTCAAGCCAGTCTACGTTATATGCCTCAATGATAACTTTGGTGGTTTTGTTAAAGACACGATAAGCACTATTTGCCAAATAACCCACAAAATAACACTCATCAGCCTTAGCTTCGAATTTCCCCACATCGGACTGAATCAGAACCGTGCATGGACACCCGAATGTCTTGAAATATCCCACCGTTGGCTTCTCTTTATAAACAATCTCATACGGAGTCTTCTCATGACGCTTGTTTAAAAGAACACGATTCTGTACGTAACAAGTCGTGTTGACCGCTTCAGCCCAGAAGAAGATTGGCAGTTTAGCTTCACACATCATTGTCCTTGCTGCTTCAATGAGTGTCATGTTTCTTCTCTCAGCGACTCCATTCTGTTGTGGAGTGTAGGGTGCACTGAACTGTCTCTCTATCCCCTTCTCTCCACATAACATATTTAACTCAGCATTTTTAAATTCTGTTCCGTTTTCTGTTCTAATAGCCTTGACCTTCTCGTTCAGCTGATTCTCTATAAGCATGACAAACTGTTTCACTAAGATCGGAGTTTCATAATTGTTTGATAAAAAGAAGACCCAAGTGAATCGTGAGTAGTCATCCACAATCATGAGACAGTAAGAGAATTTGCTGATGCTTTGCACCTGCATTAGCCCAAATAAATCCATGTGAAGAAGTTGTAAAACGGATGACATTGAATTTGCTCTTCCGATAAGCCACACATTTTTCTACAGTAGAGAAGTATTTGATAGGCAGTTTTCTCACATGTTCTCCCTTTGCAAGCTTGGTCAAATTCTTCATGTTAGCATGCCCCAGACGCCTATGCCATAGAAGAGCTAAGTTCTCATTTTGTTTGGATATAAGACAGGCTACTTCTGAGGTTGGAGGTTGACCCATATTAAGCTGATAAGAATTTGCTCTTCTCGGAGTACGCATCAAGATGCATTCCTCTGGAATTTTGACACCTGGCTTGAGTATGATGCATTCCTTGCGGTTGAACAAGAGTGAATATTCCCTATCACAGATTTGTGACACACTGAGCAAACTGTGAGATAATTCCTCCACATAGTGCACATCAGAGAATGTCAAACTTCCACTTCTCACTACTCCTTTCTTGCTTATTCTTCCACCTACACCACCTGCAAATGATACACCTCCGCCATTGAAGTCTTCCACATCTTCCAAAAGGGATAAGTCTCCGGTCATATGTCAGGAGCAACCGCTATCAACGTACCAGCGATTGTTGATAGATCTTCTTGGCTGTCCCTACACAAATCAGAGATCAGTGAGATTTAGGTACCCAGGCCATAACAGATATGGGCACACCTTTGGAATCAATGTAATTAACTAATTGGAGGGTCATTTCTGGATTTGATTCAGGTACATTCACATTTTGAATGTTGACTCTTGGTTTCCAGGTGGTGTTTTTTTTGTGGTTTAAACACATTTGATGAGTTCTTGACAGACACAGGTTTCTTTTGCGGAGATGTGGCCTTTTTACCAGATGGCTTTTTAATAGGTGTCCACTCAAGTTTCAGTTTTGTGTAAACCAGTTTTTTTGTTTGAGTGACATCTTTTTGTTTTAAAAACTGTTGCTCAACCTTTGCTTTGCCATTAGGTTTATTAACTCTTTTAACTTTAGCCACTTGTTTCTCAACAAATTCTGGTTTTATCTTATCATTTCTTCTGTAAACTCCTTTAGATACATAAGTTGGTTTTGGAGTTTTGGCCACATTCTACTTATCCACAACAGGCTTTGTTACCGGTGCCTTTGTGTTCGAAACCTTAGACTGTTGAGTCTTCATTGGTTCTAAACACTGCTTCCCCTGAAACAAAGCTTGTTGCTTTTGCTTTTGCTTTTCTCCTATCATCATTTTCTCCAACATACTAGTCCGTGGGTTTTGCGGATAGTATGGTTGAAATGGTCTATTCACACAATTAGCAGCAAAGTGTCCTGGTTTTCCACATTGAAAACAGTTCATAAGCCTAGGCCCATTGACATGACTACAGAGGTATGAACATCTTGGGTAAGACGACTTCCACTCTGGCTTATCATCCCATTTGTGTATAACATGTTTTGTGGCTTTTTCTGGTTGTGTGATTAAACAAAATTGTTCTGATTTAGACTTGTTTATTCTATTGAAAGTTGACACAACCTGGGGATAAGCAACAAAGTCTTTGGGCTTAGTCTCACGACCAACCTTAGTGTTAGGCACGCGAATTTTAAAACCATTAACTTTTTCATTGGAATCAGAAAGATGTTTTGATAACAAAGGTACAACTAATTGTTTAGACTTGGACGTATTAAGTTCTGACACAGATGCCAGAACATCGTCCTTGGGTAAACCAGACATTAAACTACTAGACACATGACATTCATTGACTTTCAAACATTAAGCATCCTCCCCAGACACATCTTCATTACCTACTTCATCTGCACATGAAACAAAGCCATCAGCAGGTTCAACACTATTGTTTAATGACTCCTGGGACGGACCCGATTTACTTGTGGATGACATTGTTTGGTTCTGATTACCCAACCCATAGATCATGTGTTTTTCATTTTCAAATTCCTGATCACTCATAGGTGTCACTCCTACTAGAACACTATCTAAGGGATGTCCTATCTCATGTGTTCCTGTTTTAGATCTATCAACCTGATCCTCCTCAAAGATTATTCCTATTATGTCTCTAGTCTTATCTTGAGGAACATCATTCTTGTTTTTGTCTGAGAAGCTAATTCCTTTTCCACCTTTGTCCTTACCCATTCTAACATCAGTTATGCAGGTGTTCAAAGACTTACTAGCCTCTAGCATTCTTTTGCTTCTCATATGATTCATATCAAGTTTTACTTGTAACTCATTGTTCTTATGCTTAAGTTCATCTATTTGCTTACTCAGTTCAGCTATTTCTAACATAGCATTGTCATACAGAAGAGTTTTCTCAGTAGCAAGTTTTTGATATTTCACAATGTCTAGTTTCTGAGCTTTTACCTTCTCCTCATTCTTTTGCCATCTACCCTTAAAAGAACTCCTCTCGCATTTTATCTCAAACAATTCTATCTGATAATTTTTACAGATTTGTCTAAGTCCAGGAATTATACGAGCACAAGTGGGATCAGGACATACCTTGATGTTATCAACCTCAGCAGCAAAGGCTTCCTTGTCTTCCACTGGAATCTCTTCAGGTTTTTCATCAGTTACAACAAATGCATGCTCTTCCTCATCATCCCTTTCCATAGCAGCAATCATTGCATGTGACAGGCTAAACTCTTTTAACTGAGAAGTCCAGTCATATCCACCTCCTTCCTGCACAACCAAAGCACTTGACTCTGCCTTTCCTTTGCTATCACCTGCTTTCCTTTCTTCTGCTTTTTCTCTCCTCGGCTTGGTACACTCTCTTGCGAAATGCCCGTACTCGTCACAGTTGTAGCACCTCAGCTTGCTCTTGTCGAACCCCATTCTGATCTTATCTTGGTCCTTCCACACATTTCTCCCAGTCTTTGCCATGAACTTCTTTGCTCTGAAAACAGCCATTGCTATCTGCCAAGAAACATCCAGCATCATTACATCTTCAGGATCTATCTGGTTTAGCTCCCCCGACAACATCTCAGTAGGCACTAAAGTTCCTGCCATAAGAGCATGATAGCTGTTCATAAATCCCATACCGAGGGCAAAGTTAGGATCATTTGTAGCATCAGGGTTGACACCTCCTCCTGCACTTGATTGAGGTTGTGTCACAAAAGTAGTTGACTTTGTGACAGAGCTCGGTCCACTCACAGTTGACTTTCCATCTTGCTTAGAATCCATTTCTTCTGACATCAATGCTTGGTTCAATTTTCCCGCCAAACTAAGGGAGCTTATATGGTTCAATTCTCTCTGCTTGTCATCAATAAGTTTTGACTTCAGTTTGTTGATCATCTCATCAAGAGATAGCTCACTCAGCTTGTTGTTGTCCTTAATGATGGAGATGTTGGTATTCCAGGATTTGGGCAAGCTATTCAGCAGTTTCAGATTCTTATCTTCCAGATCCGGTTCAACATTGTAGCTTGACATTTCTGCCATCAGAGACACAAACCTTTGCACCTGTGCTTCAAACGATTCTCCTTGAATGTGGTTGAAGAGATTGAATTTCTGCTTCAGCATTTGCTTACGACTTGCTTTTATGTCTGGATTTCCTTCATATGCTACTACCAAAGCATTCCAGAGTTGCTTTGCATTCTTGCAGTGCTTAAATCCTTGTGCAATATCAGGTGTTAGATGCCATAGTCATAATAGCAAATGCCCTTTCAACTTTGTTGCATCTTTCCCAATCATCATCATCAAACTCGTCTTCCTTTTTAGCCTTCCCCGCATTAACTCCTTCTGCGTGTGTAGGCGTGTATGGTCCATGCATTACTGCTCTCCATAGTCTTAGATTAACACTCTTCAAGTGATTTTCAAACCTATATTTCCACTCTAGAAAATTATCCGCCGATGTGAGTCTTGGTGGACGAGTGATGGATCCAATCTCAAAATCCAACTTCTGATACATACTTGGTTCGAAATCCATAACGCAAGCTTAGGAAAACTTAAATCTAAAGTCCAAATGTCCAAACAGAGAGATTACGATCGTAAATGCCTGATTACGATCGAGAACACCTTATTACGATTGAACAGAATCGTAAACTCCTAATTACGATAAGAGGTAACAAAGGATCGTAAACAAAAGAGTCGTAAACACCGATTCCGATAAGAGCAGATTCGTAAACGCCGATTACGATCGACGATTCCGGTAAAGAAAAATCGTAAACTCACGATTTCGATAAAGTATAGTCGTAAACACCAACTTTTGGGTTGTAAACACGTGAAAATTGAAGCTTGAACACGTAATCACGTTTCCGATTAATATCTTCAAGAATCAGCAGTCGTAAACACGCGAAATACCCAAAAAATAATCGTAAACCCACAAACCCAGCTGCAAACCAATCGCAAACCTGAAGAACACCTTCAAATCTTCAAAAACTCAAACCTTATTCCAGAAAACCTCGAATCCAATACCGTGAGAGCCTCGAATCAGTGATTCTTGGCTCTGATACCAATTGTAGGTCCAGAAAATCTACCAAGTCACGATATTGAAGTCACCAACGAGTGCGGAATCCTCGTAAGTGATTGATTCGAGAAGAAAGTAGATGAAAGAGATTTGATAAGCAATAAAGATCAAATCTTGAATGAAACACAAACTTTCTTGAGCAAATTGAGACTGATCGTAAACAACACAATAAAGAGAAATCGGAATCCCAAAAAGCTAGGGTCAATCATAAACTAGTGAGCTTATATACTACTCACTTACACACCCTAATCCAATCATAAACACACAACCGGCCCACATGGCCCAAATCGTAAACTATTCTAAGCCCATAAGCCCAATATGTAGCCCAACAGTCCTTCCTGATAGCTTGCCCACCTAGTCTGTCCTCCCCAAAGCCCTTTCCTTGCTACCTTAAACACCATCATCACCTGACAACATATGTTTTTTGAAGGTCATCTTACGCTGGTGAGTTCTACGTTTTTCAAAAAGTGTTACCTTTGCCTCGAAAGTTTATTCCAACGCTTGGGCCTAACGGCCCCTTTTATCAAACATTTATCAAGTATAAAACATAACAGAGTTATACTATAACTTTAAAACCATTATCCAATAAAAATTTATTAGGAATAATCATTATACAAGAATATAACCTTTAAACATTTACCAGGTATAAGACATAACTGAGTTATACCAAAACATATAACCAATTGACCATTTAATCATTTAACCATTTCTTCATTTAACCATTTAATCGTTTAAACATTTTACAGGTATAAACATAACAGTACTATACCAAGACATAACCTTTAAATCATAGAAAAATCATTTAGTACTTATAGTACTTTGGGTCTCCTAGACCCTCTTTTGTGCAAATAACCATTAGGTATAAAACATAAAAGAGTTATACGAAATATTATAAGCACTCATTATTTACTAAGCATTGTCTATTGGAACCACGTTAGTTCCTCAGGCAACCGTCGCCACCCGAATACCTTTTCAAAGTAGAGTAACTGTCGCTACTCCGGAGAACCGTCATTCCCGCTTCTAGTTGTACAACCACCATTTCCCTTTTCACTAGATAATATCCACTTAGATTAAAACCTTTTCAACCTTTTAAACCTTTTCAGCCTTTCCAAAAGGTCCATTTCAATAACCTTTATATTTGGACTCATAACCTTTTCAACACCAGTCTATCACCCGTATATGGAAATAAGCTTTTTATACATATAATGTTATGGGTCTTGGTAAACTTCAGTGAAACCTACACTGGACTGATTCTATAACTTTCCCTATTGTATTACGGGTGTTATATATAGGAAGTACCGCAGCATATCCACCACACCTTAAATACAAAACGGATATGATAGAGAATCATCCCAGTATAGATTACATCTTACAATCATAACAAGGCTAATAAGTTCATATTTACCCGACACATATTCACATACATAAGCTTAGACCAAAGATTCACGTTTTCCATTTCTCAAAACTTTATTTAAAAGTTTCATCCTTTATATTACCTGTTTTTAGACATTTCACCCGTAACTATTATCATAACCTTTTCACGTATATTTCAAATCAACAGTCATTTAATAGTTTAATACTGTAAGACATTTCATCAATAATCATTTTCATAACCTTTCACGTATATATTAGTCAAAAACCTTTTAACAATTCTAACAGTTAAAATAGGCAATATTTCAGTTATAAACCAGTTAAACATATTTTCATAACATTTGTATGTATATCAGCCCGAAAACATTTAAACCTTTAAAACATTTAAGAGTGGGCTCATAGAACTCACCTTATTCTCTCAAGCAGTTAATTCAAGCAAAACCTCCGCTATGCCTTCCAATTAAACCTAATCGCATATTGTATGACGTTAACGCAAGGTTTAATATAATAAACACTTTATATGTTTATTTTAATACTTTATTATCTTAATAATATTCAATTATTAAGTTTATCTCTTTTAAAGGGTCAAAATGACCAAAATGCCCTTTAGGCGATTATCCTTTTCTTTTAACGATAATACGAAGATGCGCATTCCTATAAGTAAACACTCACTCCAGGATCGCCCAGTGAGGTATGCCAGGTCCCAGTTAGGATTTATGCGACACCCCCGCTTTGCCAGAAACCCTAGTGTACACGCGCTTACCCTTCCGGTCCGCACGAACTTCTAAATATCCGATTAACTCGGTATCTTTAATACTTTATTATTTATCCATTTTAACTTCATATATACTTACTATATATAAAAACATGTTACTATACCAAAAATCAAGTCCTCATACCTTCCGGATTATTTTATATTAAATAATCTAATTTCGAAACCCTAATTTCCCATTTTTCTTGTTTCTTTATCAAAACTATTTTTATTCGAAACCGACTTAGGTATAATCCATTATAACATTTATAATATTCTTTAGAATATCAAAGCTTAGTTCAAAATCGTTTACTCAATTTGGGCAGAACAACGTTACGAAGACCCTAATTTTGACCCGTTAACAAAACATTTACCAAACCTTTTCCAATTGTGAAATAAACTTAGGGATTTCCTAAAAAAAAATATTTTAGGATTACCTACAAAATTCAGACCCTAATTCCAACCCGATTACCCAATTTTAGCAAAACAAGTTCAAGAACCCTAGTTTTTACACATTTTTAGAAATCATACATAGAGACAATATTATCAAAAACTGAAAGAGGTTATTTTAGATCATACCAAATAAAGAGGAACTGCAAAGTTTCAGCCTTTAGCTCCTCGTCGTTTGCTCGAATTTTACAGATGGAGTCGCTGGTTTGAAAGAGGGTTTTTAGTTGAAAGAATTGAGGAATTGGTAAGTTAGAATTGATGTTAGGGGTGCTATTTATACCCATTAGCTTCGTCTCGGTCCCCTTCAGGTGTCTATGGTGACTAGCCATTCAAAAATGACGCGTAGAGATCGATTTGGAGAACAAGGCAAAACGTGGCTGAAAACGAGCAAAAAACGATTCTGGTCTGTTGCTGGTCTTTGGGTATCGCCTAGGACTGTAGGTCCTTCTGCGCGATACGCCTAGGTGCACGTTTCCGGCCAGAATTTTGTAATTTACATTTCTAGTCCTTTTTGTTTAGCCCTTGAACTTTTACCCTTTTAATATTTTATCCACCAAAACATTATGGGACCTATGTCTAATATTTTTAGGGCTCGGGACACGTTCGATATTGTATATGTACATACGTATATATATTTATATATTTTTATATATTCCATTGACTTATGTTTTAGCCCCTCTACATTCATATACTTATTATATCATGTTCCGAATCACTTTAGGATACATTTATAATAACTCCTAAGCCTCGGGACGCGTATAATAAATATGAACACGTATAATACTTGTGTACGTTACGTTTATTTATTTTTGGCAATCCATTTAATGTAAGGATACGTTCTTATATATTTTTCACATGTTTAATTATTTTAATACGTATTGATAAACATCAAATTATACATACTTGTATACCAAATATCCGTCACAAATCGGCACAAATCTGATCTACTAACGAAGACCAGCACGCCCTGTGCCTGGCCAAGCATACCCTATGCCCACCGTCTGACACAACAAAGCCCGTGCCTCCCTTAGCACGCCACGTGCCCCTGAACACAAATCGTACCGTCTGACACGGCACGCCTCGTGCCCACTTCATCACGCCCCGTGCCGCCGCAGAGTTGCAGGTTCTTGCAGACCCTGACACAACACGCCCCCGTGCCCAACCTAAAACGGGCCATGCCTAAGTCCGAAATCTGCCTATAAAAGCCATGCTCTCCTCATTTGAAAACTCGCTCAATTCTTCTCTTCTCTTCCCATGTATTGAATCATTTGGTCATTTTTGAGTCTTGTAATCAAGTTTGAAAAAACTTTAACTTAAGTAAGAATCAGTAAGCTTTTGACTATGAAATCTTCTCCTTCTCTTAAGCAAATATTTAAAGTCATGCTTGGCTAAACTCTTATACTTAGTTGGGAAGTAACAAACCTTTGGTGGGTTGGTTAACAACCTTATAAACTCACTTAAGGTGTGTTTAATGACTTTATAAAAAACCCTTTTTATGGAGAGTTTATTATTGATTTTCTGAACCAAACGTGCTGTACGTATCACAGACCATTTGGGGAGTCAAAATCCTAAAGGCCAGACTTGTGACACCCGGTCGGGGGATGATGCATGATCCGAAGGGTGACTCGCACCCCATGCTACATGATACGTTCGAGGTCCTTATGTATATGTAAGCAAACCCGGCTGACCACGCAAGTGCGAGCTGAAAGTATTTGGTTGGGAATGGAGGTTGGTAATATTTTGTCACTTCACGGAAGCCGAGATGGTACGTGTTTGTGAACTTGGCTCTGGTTACGCCGGACGTGCATGCGCGAGAGCACCTTCCTTTAAAAAGATCATTTTCATAATAAAATAGTCCGGCACCCAGGGTTGTTCCCTTGCTGGTTCATAACGACGTGTCGAGTACGGTAAGTTGGCATGTTTAAGGGACCCCATAAGTAAGTGGCATTACACCACTTTTTTGTTCACATGCAACATCTTCCCTCGGCATTCGTAGTCCTTATAGACGATTAGCAGTTGGATGGTGAATCAGCCTAAGATTCCGAAAGGTGCTTGGTCTTCTGCCAGTGAACAATCTTAAGCAAGGATATAAGTGCCTGTCAAATCCTTTTTAACCACTAGTGAGTTCTCCCAAGTAATATTAACTTTGATTTACAATTCTTTAGAACACCATCTTATTTTCTCTCTTTCTTTTATTTTAGTGTATTTTTATTTCTTTCTTAAAAATAAAAGTTAGACCTGGCTAGATGATAATAGCAGACTGAGTATTCAGAGTTCTCACTTTCCATTGTGTCCTGATCGACCCCGATTCAACTTACCACTACTATACTGCCCAGGATGGGTATACTTGCCCGTGTAATGTGGTAAAATAGTGGTCATCAAGTAAATTAGGTATTATAAATTTAAAAGCTTAAAACTGCTAAACAGGTTTAAAAAATATAGCCATATTTTATGTATACCTCAGCACACACCAATCTTTTTGGCGCCATTGTCGGGGACACTACCGAGGATTTGGAAAAAAGTCCAAGTTAGCAGCCTAGCCAATAGTTTAGATTAGTTTTTCTTTTTTTTTTAGTTAGATTTAAAAATTTGTTTTATTTTCCATTTCTACTTTCCTATTTTTTTTTCCTTCATCTATTTTTCTCTAAGAAATATTGCAAGGATGGATTCAAATACAATGATGGATGGCCTCAATCTGTTTGGTGCAGAATCTACGATGGTCCCCATTACTCTCGGGGTTGCTACTTATTAGCACGAACGCCTGCGTTCTTACGAGCAGATGAACCACCAGCTGAGTCCACCAGTCATCATTGTGGTTCTTTTTCTCAATCGTCGCAAAATAATAACTTTTATCAAAACATAAATCAACCTGAGCTTAAATAGAATTATTGGCAAGAAAATAATAGAGCGCGGAATTTTGAAAATGAACCAGCAACATCAACCTCTACCTCTTGTTCCCATGATTTTTTCTTTGTCTGTATGAAATGTAAAGAGCAAAATTCCCAAGGCACAAACTTTTCTCACACACCTCATACAGAAGTACCCCCTTATATACGTCCTAAGTCAGATCTTGAAGAAACCATGGAACGAATGCTAGAACATATTAAAGTTCTCAAGGACTACTTTAGCCGTATAAAGGAGGAAGAAAAAGAAGAAATCATAATCAAGGAAATTCCTCCAGATCCCATCGCTCCAGCTACCATTTCAATAAGTCCTAAAGCAAAGAAGTTGGATGCAATTCCTTCTCTTCAGATCCCGTACACCCAAGCCAACAAACTAGAGCAGGAAGCAGAAGTAATGCGTAGACCTAACGAAAGAACATGTAATAGTAAGAGTAAACCTCTTCCAAACCAGATACGCATTTCTTCACCTTCTCTTGAAAGTATTTCTAATGTGCCAACTAATGCTAGATTTTTCAAAGAATTATTCACTTCCCCTAAACTCGAGGAATTGCAGCAAGTAATATTTACAAAAGAACAGTCATTACACTTTAAACAACTTTCTGATAAAAATTTTGTGCCATGCTTTATCAAAAAGAAAATACAAAATGCCGTAGTTGATTATAGGTTGCTTGTAAATATGATGCCCACTTACCTGCTTAATAGACTAGAGTTTGGAGAAATGACACATTTCTGTCTGTCTTTCATCCTCTCTGATCGTTTTATCCGTCTCTCAAAAGGGATTGTCAAAGATGTCCTAATCCGTGTTAACAACGTTAACATCCCCTCTGATTTCGTCATTCTTGATGATACCCCTTTATTCTTCGGAAGACCCCTCTTAGAGACTTGGAGGTCCGTAATCAGCCCGGACGATGAGGAAATGAGACTACAGCTGGGGAATCAGAAGCTATCTGTGAAGATCGAATGATCCCTTGGATACCCCGTTTCTGACGACCCTCCTTGGTTGCAAGAAATAGAAGAAAGAAGCCATGGAAGAGGAGACAAACCCATCTCCTATCTTAGATCACGCAACATACGAGTCTATCCTTGCAATCCATGCCAACCCAGAAGACGAAGATTCTAATAGAAAGAAGGAAGCTGCGGACCAACCGACTCTGGAACTAAAAGAGCTCCCAGAACATCTGGAGTACGAATTTCTAGATGACGATCGTAATTTACCTGTGATCATATCTGCACGCCTAACCTCTCAAGAAAAGGAAGCCTACTCGCTGTCCTGCGAAAGCACAAAAAGGCAATAGCATGGAAGCTATCGGATATTAAAGGAATAAAGCCCATCGTTCTGCACCCAAAAAATCTTAATGGAGGACGTATATAAACCCGTTTTCCAACCACAACGGAGGGTAAACCCCAACGTACAAGAAGTGGGGAAGAAAAAAGCTGTTAAACTTCTTGACACCGGCCTTATATACCCTGTATCTGAATAGCCCATGGGTTAGCCCCGTTTAGGTGGTGCCCAAGAAGGGAGGAATGATTGTCGTCACAAACGATAAAGATGAACTCATTCCTACTCGCACAGTCACTTGTTGGAGAGTCTGCATAGACTATAGAAGGCTAAATGACGCCACCGAAAGGACCACTTTCCTTTGCCATTCATAGATCAAATGCTAGAGCGTTTATCTGGATACATGTATTATTGCTTCCTTGACGGTTTCGTTGGATACTTTCAAATCCCTATAGATTCGGAAGACCAAGAGAAAACAACCTTTACATGCCCATACGACACCTTCGCCTATAGACGCATGCCTTTCGGCTTATGTAATGCTCTCGCTACATTTCAGCATTTAATGGTTGCCATCTTCCATGACATAATCGAAAAGTCCATGGAACTATTCATGGATGACTTCTCGGTTTTTGGCAACTCGTTTGACCATTGTTTGCAAAATCTTGAGAAAATGCTCGCCCGGTGTGAAGAAACTAATTTGGCACTCAACTGGGAAAAATGTCATTTTATGGTCCAAGAAGGCATAGTTCTTGGCCATAAAGT
Organism: Deinandra increscens subsp. villosa; assembly: GCA_039602395.1. Classification (NCBI taxonomy): domain Eukaryota; kingdom Viridiplantae; phylum Streptophyta; class Magnoliopsida; order Asterales; family Asteraceae; genus Deinandra; species Deinandra increscens. Next base: position 27,912,863 of record JBCNJP010000012.1, on the reverse strand, counting down.
TTCCCAGGCCCGATTAGAAGTAGACAAGACCAAAATAGACACTATCTTCCGTCTACCCCCACCATCTTCCGTCCATGACATCCGCGGTTTTCTCGGACATGCAGGTTTCTACCGACGTTTTATTAAGGACTTTCCCAAGATATCTAGGCCTTTGAAAAAACTACTAGAGAAAGAAGCAGTCTTCAACTTTGGCAAAGACTGTATGGAAGCTTTCTCCCTCCTAAAGGACAAACTTGTCCATGCACCAGTTATGACTGCACCAGACTGGTCTCTCCCCTTTCAGATCATGTGAGATGCAAGTGACTATGTTGTGGGGGCAGTGTTAGGTCAACGAAAGACAAGCATTTTCACCCAATTTACTACACTAGTAAGACGCTTAAGGACGCCCAGGAAAACTATACAGTTACCGAAAAGGAGTTGTTAGAAGTGGTGCTTGCCTTTGACAAATTCCGTTCATACTTGGTGTTATCATAAGACTATTGTTTTCACTGATCATGCAGCCATCAGATATCCCTTCAAGAAGCAAGATACTAAACCTAGGCTCATATGCTGGATTCCTTCTTCAAGAATTGAACATTAAAACCAGGGACAAGAAGGGTGTTGAAAACACTGCTGTTGATCACCTTTCTAGACTTGAAAGCAATACTCAGTCTTCAAGAGGAGAAATAAATGAGAAGTTTCCTACAGAGTACCTCGAAAGAGTCAACTCTTCCGCTGAACCCTGGTTTGCAGACATGGAAACCTATCTCGCAAGTGGCCTTGTACCTAGAGGGTTAACACATCAGCAGCGAAAAAAAATCTTCGTTGATGTCAAGTACTACATGTGGGAAGACCCATATCTTTTCAAGATATGTGCCGACCAGTTAATACGACGATGTGTCTACGGTCCCGAGACCACTAGCATCCTCGCACAACGAGATTCCCCAGTGTTGATACATGGTTCCTGATCGTCATGTGAAGTATCGAATACAAGACGGAGACAAGAAAGTTTGCTGTGGTCTGAACTCCTGGCGAACCTAGGGTTCAGACAGGTCCGAACAGGTCCGAACCTAGAGTTTGGACCAGCGGGTTTCAGCAACTATAAATATGAGTCTTGTATAGAATTGAACATCTTCTTGGTGATATCTTATTAGTGTCTCTGTGTAAACTCTCGGTGGTTAATACAAAGCTCGTTTGTATTTACACTTGTGTTTCAACTCGTTATACATTGATTTCGTTACGACTAAGTTGACGATCCACACGCTCACGCATTTTTACCCAGAACTACATCCAGGTTTGTGAAGTGTTTGATGTATGGAGACTTGACTTCATGGGACCATTCCCAACTTCAAGAGGAAACAACTACATCCTTGTGGCCGTAGACTACGTTTCCAAGTGGGTAGAAGCTGAAGCATTACCTACTAACGACGGTCGAGTAGTTGTTAATTTTCTCAAAAAGTTATTTTCTAGATTCGGGACTCCAAGAGTGTTAATCAACGACAGAGGTACCCACTTCTGTAACTATCAAACGGAGAGAGTCCTGGCTCAATATGGAGTAATCCATAAGGTTTCAAAAGCCTACCATCCTTAAACAAACGGTCAAGCTGAAGTAACCAACCGAGGTATCAAGCAAATTCTAGAAAAAGCAGTAGGCAATCACTGAAAGGATTGGGCCGATAAGCTCGACGATGCACTTTGGGCATTTCGGACAGCTTACAAGAATCCAATCGGTACTACCCTCTATAGAATGGTATATGGCAAAGCCTGTCATCTCCCTGTTGAACTTCAGCACAAGGCTTACTGGGCCCTTTGCACTCTAAATATGGACCTTCAAAAATCTAGTCAGAATCAACTCGGCTAACTAACTGAGCTTGAAGAATTACACGGCAAGCCTATATAAACTCAAGCATCTACAAGGACCGAACCAAGAAATAGCATGATTCGCGACTGAAGAAGCTGAGAAAGATTCAGGAAGGAGATAAGGTTCTGCTATATAATCCCCGTTTACGACTGTTCCCTGGTAAGCTGAAATCCAGATGGACTGGACCCTACCAGGTGATGCGTGTTTACCCGTACAGTGCTATTAACATAAGCGACAAAGATGGATCAGAGTATAAAGTCAACGGCCACCGTCTCAAACTCTATGAAGGAATCTTCGATCACGATGAGGAAACCCTTCCTCTGGAGAGTGATGCACATAGTATCACCGGGTCCGGCCTAGGACCCCGGAAATAAATTTAGGCCACCTACCCTTAGTTTAGAAATTCAATAAAAAGTCAAGAAAACGCAGAAGAACTGTTTAGCACGCCCCGTGCTAAACTCAACACGCCCCGTGTTGAACCAGGCACGCCCTGTGTCGCCTGCGTAATCAAAAGTCAAAGTCACAAGCATCAGCAATTAAGTTAGACATCAAAGCATGCCCCGTGCCCTACCCAGCACGCCCCGTGCTGCCTCACTGATTGCAGAAAATTCGAATTTTTTTGCACTTTCTAGTTATATAACAACTTCCAACATTCTCCGTCACGCTCATACTCCCTCTTTTGAAGATACAAAAACACATACCAAACAAGGTAAGTCACATTTTGTCTTCAACATTTCATCTTCATGTAACTTCCCCTTCTAGCCAAGAACACCAAGAAATCTGGTGATTCATGGAGTGTTTATCAACTCCCTCTTGTTTCCTTAAACCCATTAGTGCATGTTAAAGTCATGAGACTTTAAAAGGTTGTGTTTGAGTTGTCTAAAGTCAAAGTTTTTGCTCAAAAATGTGACTGAGACGTGCACTAATCCAGTTTTTGAAAACAAAAGCTGGAATGGGTTGAAGAAAGAGAGCTTCCATGAAAATTTCAAACTTGAATTCTCATGTCGCGACGAACAGCACACCACATGCTTAGTCAGACACGGGTCGTGCCGCCCCACTGTGCATGAGTAAAGTTCTATTTTTCTTAATTTTTCATAGATGGCGGTGATTGAAGAAATCAATGAACACGACATGAAACCAGGAGCACCGCCTACCATTGTGTCTCTCATGAACTAAGTCTTGACATTGCGAGCCCACCTAGACGAGGCTCACGAGCAAGTCTTGGAGCTTAACGACCGAGTTAATTTCCTGACGGTTGCTTTTGAGTTCTTGGCGGGATGAATGGCGACTTTCAGTGAAAGGCTCGGACCCATACTGGAGCCTACTTTTGTGCCTTCGGATGCCCCTTAGCCCGAAGATGAGGTGCTTGGAGACATGACCTTTGTGTCGCACATACTGGAGGACGACATGCTTGCAGATGTCCCGGTGCTGGATGAGATGGTTGATGACTTCATCATCAACCTAGACGACTACAAGGATCTCCCACAACTCCAGCACAACCACGTGGGACAAGAGGAGGCGTTCTCGGTGTAAATGTAGATACAAGATTTGTGCGTCGTGTGAAGTATCAAGTTAAGACAAAGATCAAGATCAAGACAAAGATAGCTGGCAGCTGAACCTGGTCCGAACCTGATGTTCGGATCAAACGAACTTCAGGTTCGCCTGAAGTTCGGCCAGTCGCTATATATATTGATCTTGTGCTTTGTAATCGGTAATAGAGCGTGTGAGAACAAGTGTTAAGTGTGTGTTTGCAAAGGTGTTTTTCTGTGTCTTAGTTCTGAGTGTTCACTGGTTGTAATTGTTTATTTTGATCAATAAAACAATCGGTTAATTACTTGTTTCGTATCCGAATTAGCTAGATTGAGTAGACGATCTGATGCTCACGCATTTTCAAGTGGTATCAGAGCTATCTGGTTCATTCTACTGATCTGTGGTTGCTTTTTCGGAATTTTTGAAACAAAATGTGTGGTTTTTAGCGTTTTTACGAGTTTTTATCATTTCGATCAAGTAGTTTGTGAAAACTGTGCTCCTAAATCCTTTTTCATTACTGTTTCTAATCAACTGCTGCAAATCTCGTCAAAAATCTGTCCAAATTCGGATTTTTTTAGTCAAGTATGTTTCTGTTCGGATCTACAGTTGTCCGAACCTAAGGTTTGTAAGAATAACCGCTCCGAATCTAGAGTTCATTTAACGTTCAGACTCAATTTCTGTTTGGCTGTCATTCGGTAGACGTTCGGAAAGGGTTCGCCCAAGGTTCGGTCAAGGTTCGGATATTTTTCTATTTCAATTGGAGTTCGGCAGAGGTTTGGTTAAGGTTCGGATCATATAGTGAGGTTCAGATAGAGTTCGGACATTAAGAATTCAATTTGTCCAAGATGTCGGAATTTCTAGCTTTTTCCGCCATGCAAAACGCAATGCAAACAATGTTGAATTTTGACAACGAAATTGGAAAAAGCCAGAAAGTTCCTAAGTTGTTGAAATTGGAAGATTATCAAAACTGGAAGCAACAATTTTATGCTTACATAAGCACGAATGATATCGATTTGTGGATTCCGATTAAGAAGCTTTACCAACACCCAACTAATCAAGGAGATTTTAAAGAAGTTCATACTTTCGACATTGCTGAAAGAAAATCATATGAGCTTGAACAAAAAGCGTTTGGTTATCTTACAATGGCATTGCCCACAGAGTTTTTACATCAATTTAGTACGTGCCAGAATTCAAAACAATTATGGGATGCTTTATCAGCAAGGTGTGAAAGGAATGACCAATACAAGAAAAGTCGGAAAAAGGTGTTGAGTAAAGAGTTTGATAATTTTCAGCATTACGAGAATGAAAACATCACAGCACTTATCTCAAGATTGTCACATCTTATAAGTGAAATGAAGATTGTGGGAATTGAGAAGACTGATAAAGAGTTAAAAGAAAAGATTATGGAGGCTTTACCAGAAAGATGGGAAAATTATGTGTTGCTACCTACACATGATAAAGAGTTCTCCACATTTATATTTCATGATCTAACTGGTAAAATTCATGCTCGTGAGATGGAAATGATGAATTCCAACAAGTCTAAACCAAATCTGCAAAATCCAGAATTGTGTCATGGTGAGAATGCTGCTAGTATGACGACCAAGACTAAACCAAGTCTGAATTCTGCACTGTCTACTGCCTTTATTGGAAATATTTATGGAAATTCTGATAGTAATTCATCACGAGGTTGTAGCTTTACAATTCCAGAATCATTAAGTCAAAATGCTTTTTCTGCTGACACCAGTGGCGGATCCAGGAATTTTTATCAGCGGGGGCAAGAAACGGCTTAGTTAAAATGCCCTGTTAAAAGTGGGTGGGGTGATTCTTGCACTCCCTGCAATGTCATACGAGTCACACTTGCATCTTTACATTTCTTCTAAGGGTTTGATCCCGCATCCCTCCACATCGTTTGATGATCCCTCCCACCACTTTGATTACGGGTGCAAATGAGTAGAGCCACTCGTGAGCTACTAGAGATCGACTCGATAAAAAGCTCGAAATGAGCCGAGCCTTAACGAGCTCGAGCTTTGAAATAGGGCTCGTTTAATAAACGAGCTCGAACCCAAGCTTTTATTATATAATTTTTATTCAATTTTTTACATATATTGTAAAAAGATAATGATTATTATATATAAAATTATGATAAAATAAGTAAATTATATGTATTATTTTTTATATTAATTCTAAATATATATAAATTTAATTATAAAATAAGGAAAAAATAATAATTAATAATAAACGAGCCGAGCTCGAGCTTAAATAATTATTCACGAACTGAGCTCGAGCTTAAGAAATAAAGCTCGAATCAAGCCGAGCTCGAGTTCTATTAAATTTAAACGAGCTGAGCTTAAACTTAGACGAGCTCGGAATCGGCTCAACTCGTTTACACCCTTAATTTTGATCCCAACATGAAATAAAAAGAACATTAAGCAAATTCTCGTACTCTTGTTTTACATTTAACATAATATTTGTTTTTATTAATCAATCTTTAGCAAATAGATAAATATAACGATGATAAATTACAACTAAAAATGAAGGTGATTAATTAAACTAAAATATAAAATTTCTCACCGTTCAAAAGAACAAAATATAATTGTCTAACTGTGAAAGAGATTAATTAACATGTATTTTACATTATAATATTAAGTTTCAAATTTACTTTTAAGTAAAGGATCTATTATATAGCCTTCCTATGCTCTAGGTAGCTATTATTGTCCTGACAAACAAAAATAGAATATACTTTTTCTTTATTTATAATATTTATTTATTGGTTTTCTTCTTTAAAGTAGCAAATTAAGAACGAAACTCCATTGTTGACCTGCACACAAGCTTCTTCACTTTCATTTTGCCCAAATGGTAATTATAAATTTAGGGGCATGTTTGTATAAGGACTTTAGATCAGGGGCCTGCAACAAGAAAAGTTAGGGGCCTAACTATTAATTTCTGAAAATGAAACCTCCTTTCCTCTTGTTGACATGCTCTCAGCGGGGGCCTTCCCACCCCCTGAGCAATGAATAAATCCGCCCCTGGCTGACACAACGGATGATTGTGCTAAAATGATTGCTGCTTTGATCTCATCTTCTTTTGGATTAGTTATCAAGAATGTTGTTGATGCAAAAATCACAAGAGATGATCTTGATGAACTTGATGATGATCAATTAAATGAATTGGATTTATCTTGGTAGTATGCTATGCTGGGTCAAAGATCAAAGAGGTTTTTCAAGAAGAATGGAAGAATTACTTCTGATTTTAATGGAAGATTGGGTTTTGACAAGTCTAAATTGAAATGCTACAAATGTTCAAAGCTTGGACATTTTGCTAGAGAATGTCAACAGGCTCATGTTAACAAACCTGGTTTTACATCTAATAATGGTTCCCAGTCATCTTCAATCAATTCAACCAAGACAGCTTTAATGGTTCAGAATGATGGTGTGTATGACTAGGGCAAACAGTTTGATACATCTGCTTTGATTGTCACACATGAGCAAGATGATTATTATTCTGATTATAACTCTTATGAAGCTGCTGAAAATGAAAAATTTGAATCAAAAAATTGAAAGTTTGATGAAAGAAAATGAATTTTTGATGGATGAAGTAAAAAAGCTTACTGATGAATTCAAATTGGTTAAAGCAGATTTGGAAGGTTCTAAGAAGAACAAGAAATAATTGGTTGTGAAAAATGATCTGTTGGAAAAGGAGATTACCTTGAATAACAAAGTTCTTCAATATGTCAAGAATGATTTAGAGATGTCTCAAAGGAATGAAAGGGATTATGAAGAACGAAATGCCAAATTGATAGAAGAAAAGGAGGAATTGGTTAAAGAAATCAAGAAATGGAAGGATGAAGCAGAAGATGCTGCTAATGATTTTCAAAACTTGTTTGAAAAATAAAAAATCAAACTTGATTTGCTTACAAAGAATGATGAAGAATATGTTGCTAAGATTGCGTCATATCAAATTGATATGGAGAAGCTGTTAGATGAGAAAAGAGAGTTGGTGAGTGTTAACAAAGTACAAACTACAAATCTGGAAATCCAAAAATGTAATGAGGTTAAGTTGAAGAAAGGATTGTTTGAAGGGATGGAGAATCTTCATTTACAAAAATTTGAAACTCATAAGGTTGCAAAAAGATTGATCAATACTGAAAACGAGTTAGCTGAAGCTCAACAGCAAATTTCTGATTTAAAGATTCAAGTCATTGATGCTAATAGGTTGCTGAATAATGTCTCAAATTCACAATTGTTCACTAGCTTCTTAGCAAATGATGCAAATTTTGAAAAGATATTTGATAAAACTGCATCACCCCCTGCAAAAATCAAAGAAGCATTCAAAGAAGTAAAAGAAAAGGTTGAAGATTTTGATTATTCAAAGCTTTCATCATCAATTTCAGAAGAAGAGAAGATAGTGAAGAAAAAGAAAAACAAGAAAGCTAAAAAGAAGAAGGGAAAGAAATATGAAGTTCTGAAAGTGCGTGAGCGTACGGATCTTCTACTTAGTCGTAATGAAATCAATATAAACGAGATGAAACACAAAGAGTAAATACAAATGAACTTTATATTAACCACTGAGACCACAGAGTACACAGAGTAAATGTATAACACGGAAGCATAAACTGTTAATCTCTACAATACAAGACGACCTATGTATAAGGCTGAAACCCGACTAGCCGCACCTCAAGTTCGGCCACAAGCTCGGAGCTGTCCGAACTCCAGGTTCGCTGGGAGTTCGGACCTCAGCAATCTTGTGTGATCCGTCTTGTATTCGATACTTCACATGACGATCAAGGACCATGTATCAACAAACTCCCCCTCGACATGTGCAGTATCATCTTCTCCATTCAAACTTGTATCTTGTATTTTCAATCAAACTCTTCCTTGATCTTGACGATGAGTTCAATCTTGAATACTTGATATTGCATCGTGTGTAATCTCGTTATCAACAAACTTTAGAAAATTTGAAGTTGTGATGTTCTCTTTTCACTTAGAAACCTGCCAACATAAATAATCTTGGTGCAAAATGTCTCTTCGAGACTCCAAGATATATTGATTTTGAAAACATGATTTTGTAATTCGTGTTGATCAATCGAAAACAAATAAGAAACAAAATCTTTTTGGCTTTTAGAAACTTTATATCAAAACACACCTAAAATCTTTTTGATATTTTTTTGATAAGAAAAGTAAAACAATACTAAATGAAACACTATTTTTGTCTTTTGTGAAAAAGATCACAACTTGGGATCATATTGGCCATAACATGCTAAACTACATTTCAATTTCAATTATTGAAGCACATAAGCCATGCCGATTGCAGATATAATTTGTCCAACTTTAAACTCTGGCACAATCGTACTCATAACATCTGGATATGTTAAGGTATTGATTAAGCTTACATTGACCAGTGTACCCCACACTATCAGACATACTCAGATATGCGTTGCTTATCACATTTTGTGATTTCATTTGTGATGTTAATCACACAATGGTTGTAACCATGATATAGTCAACTGTGTTCCATGCAAAAAGAAATAAGAACATTAAATCGTCTACCTTAAGGTCGATCTTTCGATACGCAGATAAGGCCTCGGATTTAACAAAATAAGAAAATAAAACAAGTTGAAATTGTATAACTCAACAACAATCAGGTCGGTACTCCCGTACACGCAGAGAAAGTCCGATGAGTTATACGAAACACCAAAGAAAATAAAGCAGATCGTCAAACGAACAACGATCAGGTCGGTCTTTCGACATGCAGAGAAAGTCCGATCGTTTGACAAAATAAAGAAAATCAAACAAGTTTAAATCTTTGCAAAATGAACACATGTATACACAGTGACTTCTCATTTTAATTTTCACATATCTTTTTCTTGATATATCATGAGATATGCATCAAGATGTTGTCCACTAGGTCAAGCATCATATTTAGTGTATATCACATTTGTATACTTTCTGATTTGCCGAGCCTACCTTGCACATCGATCAAATGGTCTTATGGCCTTTTCATTTACTTTATCCATGAGTCAGACACTGTCAGCCAATATACCATCATTTCCCAATCATGTCGGATACAATTTCTCATTTTTTTAATGTTTTTGGCTTTTTGCATTTTTCAATGTTTTTGTCTTTTTCAAATTTCTCCCCCTAAAAATGACAACTCTATTTATAGATTTTCAATTTTATGATTTGAAAAACACACTATTTTTGTATTTTTGCAAAAAACAAACTCCCCCTCAGAATGAGACGAAGTGAAAAACAAGAAAAAATTGATCAACCAACACGAATACTAGCAGTTTAGCATTTTGAAAACAAAAGTGATTTTGAAATTCAATATAATTATAACAGATATTCCACAATCAGCAAGTTCCCAATCACCGAAAGGTCTTCCTGAAACACCTGCTTGACACCAAATAAAACATTAGATGCTTTGGGATCGACCCGATTCAACAGCGTCGGGTCGCCCGGTGTCTTCCACAAAGTCCTTGTTGGCCATGGAAACAACTTTTGGTTTCCAAATTTGTAAAAGTTTTAATTTTTGATCGGAACGTGAATCAGATTCAACCAACGTACTTGATTTAGACCAAGACGATTTACGAGTTGACTTAAGCATTGGGGACCACGGTTCATAAAAAATTTGACCTTTGTTATCCACATATTTAGCAGTTTTGTGGATATATGCAGTCGTCGGACAATCAGCAGCTAGATGTCCTGGTTGACGACATACATAACAAAGTCGCTCTCTAAAAATGTTTGAAAATTGTTTTGATTGTGGAGAATCAGATGAATGTTCAGAATGAAAGTTATCAAAGAAACCATCCGAAGAATCATACCTAGGAGATGGACTCCTTGAAGATGAAGATCTTCCAGAATAATAAGAAAATTCCTTCTGGGATGGTGATTTCTTTGTAACTTTTGCTTTAGGAACCTTCTCAGCCTTCACTGATTTCTTTGCTTGAACCGGTTCTTCCAACACTTTGTAACCTAAACCTTTATGTTTAGATCCTTGAGTCTTTGAAGAATTTGACGAAGAACCTGAATCAACTCTTGATTTAGAAACACTAGTGAATTTGTCTTTGATATCCTTTAACTTGTTCTTTTTAATCAAAACTTTCTCTTCTTCGGTTGCAGATGAAGAACTTGAAACAACCTTATAAAAAACTGTTTCATTTTCCAGCAATACGGACTTTGAAACAAATTTTGGAGCTTCACCCAAAGGTTTCTCCTTCTTTTTAGACTTGGACTTATTCTTCTTGAAAGGAGTGGCAAACTTGGAATAATCATGCAAGTCATCTTTTGGATCAATCTGAGCAGCCGTAACTTCAATTAAATCCACTGGTTGAGGAACCAAGTGAACATCATCCTTCTTAGAACTTTCCGAACTCTGATCCTGCTTGTATAAGTAGTTAAGCAATGTTGGTGACAAATTGCAATTCTTAACTTGTCGTTTCAACTCCAAAATCTCCAATTTCAAGTCATTAATTTTCTGTTGACCTTCAAATACTTGTTGTTGTGACTTGATGAACTTTGCATTGAGATCATCATATTCATAAGTCTGTAACTTTCTGATCTCACACTCTGCAAATAAATCTTGAAGAACACTGTCTCTCTTTTGTTTGTAGATCTCAACATATTTTGTTAACACTTCATTCTTGTCTCTGTATAGAACATTTTCATCTTGAATCATAGAGATCTTGTTTTGAAGCTTCTCAACGGTAACAGCAGTTGTTGCTATAAGAGCAGTAGCTTCTTCATATTTTTGCTGAACCGGATAACTCTTTTCAAACAAATTATCAAAATCTTGAGCTGCGTCTAACGCTTCAGCTTTGGCTTTCTCACACTCTTCTGCCAATTGAGCCTTTTCCTTCAAAACATCTTCATGAATATGAACTAATGCATAATATTTCTTTTGAAAATCCTCCAATTCTTTCTTTAACACCACAATTTCTTCAGTTGATAATTGACAATCTTGTTCAAACCTGGCAATCTTCTTGAGTAACTTCTCACATTTATAACAGTTAAATTCATCATCCTTTGAATTTTCCGAAGACTTAGGTAATTCTTCTTGAACCAAAGATATACTTGAAGAAGTATCAGATTCTGTTAATAAGCTTTCATCATCATCATGTTGAACAGTTAAAACAATTGAGATTGAAGTATGATTCTTCTTAACTTCTGAATCTGCATTCCAGGCAAATCCATCTGGATGCATAAATGTATTAGTCCAATCATGAGCAAGAGTAGCAGCTTTCTGATCGAGCTGTTCAGCTTTATCTGAAGGATGAAAAACCAAATGTGCATGTTGACCAGACTTCAATTTACTTTCTGCAGAACTTGAACATTCTCGAGCAAAGTGACCATAAACGGAACACTTATAACATTTCACCTTAGATTTGTCCAAACCAATCTTTCCTTCCTGATTTAGTCTCTTCTTACCAGTTCTATTGAAAAACTTCTTTGTTCTACGAACCAACATAGCATATTGCCAATTCAGATCCATTTCCTCCAAATGATCATAATCAATCTGATCATAATCTTCATTTGCTAACTCAACATTACTCACAAAACCAGTGATAACACCAAAGTATGAAGATACTAATGCAGACATCAACGCATTATAATCATCGACAGTTTGAACAGACAATGCACTTTGAGTCGAAGAACTTGGAAATGACACAGTACAACCAGCAGAAGAATAACTTGGAATTTCAGATTTACCTGCTAGAAATGCTGTAGGAGGAGCAGAACTAAGACTAGTAGACTTCCCAGCATTCATTGTAGAGTCATTTTCACCATGATGCACTGCAGGATTATGAATTTATGTAGGAAGGGATTTATTCACCATTAATTCCATATCCCGAGCCTGAATTCTTTGAACCAAATCATTGAAAGACAATCCTGAAAAATCTTTATCATGAGTAATCATCATCACATAATTCTCCCATTTTTCAGGCAGAGCTTCCAAAATCTTTTCTTTCATATCAACCTCTTCTTTAGTAAGATTCACCAAACGCATTTCACTCATCAGATGAGCAAATCTTGCAATCAGATTGGGAATCGTTTCATTCTGATAATGCTTAAAACTATCAAACTCTTTCTTCAAAACCTTTTGTCGACTTTTCTTGTATTGGTCATTGCCTTCACATCGTTTTTCCAATGCATCCCATAGACTTTTTGATGTGTAGTTACTAGCAAATTGATGCAATAACTCTTTAGGCAATGCCATTGTTAACGTACCATATGCCTTTTTCTCAGCTTGATAAGCTTTCGTTTGTTCAGAAGACATTTTTCTTTGAAGAATAGGTTCACCAGTTTCATCTTTAGGATAAACATATTGCTCAGTGAACGCTAACCACATATCAATGTCATTTGTATCGACAAACGCTTCAAACCGTTTAACCCAACTATGATAATCTTCCAATTTTAGCAATTTGGGAACTTTCTGACTTGTTCCCATTTCATTATCATAATTCATCATTGTTTGCATCGTAGCTTGAACCGAATTTTGCATAGCCGCGAACGCTTGAAAATCAGACATTTTTGAAAAACAGGTTACTGTTCACTCCAAACTTCGTCCGAACCTACTCCGAACTATCTCCGAATGTCGTCCGAACTTTAGTTACACCGAACGTCCTCCGAACCTGGCCTTCGGAAAGAGAAATCAACAGAAACTTCGAACTTGCTCCGAAATACCACCGAACTCTCTCCGAAACAAAACCGATCTCTCACCGAACTCAAATAAAGACCGAGCTTACTCCGAACCTTGTTTTCGGAGCGGTTATGCCGAATCTGAAGTTCGGCCGATCGCGAAAATTCGAAAACTTCGGAAAAAATCACTGGAATCGACACCTCTCGAGCTGTGAATACTCAATCAACTGAAAACGAACAAATACAGACATATTTGACGTAAATCATGAAGTTTTGAACGAAGATTTTGAGAAATGAAGATGAAAAACGAGCTTTGAAAGTAAAAAAACGTGAATTCGAACTCAACAACTCTGGAAAACACTGATTTCCGACTAGTAGAGCAAACCTAATGCTCTGATACCACTTGAAAGTGCATGAGCGTACGGATCTTCTACTTAGTCGTAATGAAATCAATATAAACGAGATGAAACACAAAGAGTAAATACAAATGAACTTTGTATTAACAACTGAGACCACAGAGTACACAGAGTAAATGTATAACACGGAAGCATAAATTGTTAATCTCTACAATACAAGACGACCTATTTATAAGGCTGAAACCCGACTAGCCGAACCTCAAGTTCGGCCACAAGCTCGGAGCTGTCCGAACTCCAGGTTTGCTGGGAGTTCGGACCTCAGCAATCTTGTGTGATCCGTCTTGTATTCGATACTTCACATGACGATCAAGGACCATGTATCAACAAGTTCCTCCAGTTCCACAATTTGTTAATGGTTCATCTTCAACAGAGAATGAAAAATCAGCTACATCAAGTGAGTAAGTTTGTTCTCAACCTGACTTTGATGAGACGATTTTCTATGAGCATAAAAAGAGTAGTGATGTCAAAGCTGAATTTTCAAGGTTGGCAAAGAATGGTCATAAGGCATCTACATATGAGGAACAAGTTTCTGGAAAGAATATTGGTTTGGGTTTTCAGTCACAGAATGTTAAAGCTGAGGAGGTTCCAGATTCAATTTGAAGAAAGTCAAGCTGATACAAGTGAAGAAGGAAGTTTTCAAAGCTGAAAAGGTTCAACCCGATCGGTTTTACAAACTCAAGGGTTCGGAACATATTTTTTCTGATAAAGAATCTCCTCTTCACTACGTGGATACTCAGAAGATTTCAGAATTTTTTGTGAAGGAAAGTGTTTCAAAGAACAAGGAGAATCAACGTACAAAATTTTCTTCTGATGGTTCTTATTCTCGAAGCCCAACATCAAAATGGGTTCATGATCACCGGTATCAGGTATATAATACTTCTTTTGATCATGTTAGAGATATTCATGTTTGTGAATCTTTGAAGGCACCCAAAAGGTGGGACAAAACTAACGTATTTGTTATATTTTCCCTAAACAAGGACATATGGAAAAGGATTGTCCAACTCCTGTTGTTACAGATCCCAGATTTCAAAAGACACCGGTTTTTGGTAAACATGCCAAACCAAAGTTCTTTGACGAACAAGGCAGAGTTTTTGATGAATGTGAGCCTACATTCTTTCTAAAAAAACGTTTTGTTCCTATTTTCCAAAAAGTTCAAAATGAAGGTTCATCATCACAGACACCTGTGATTGATTTATTAAAAACTGAGTTACCAAAACAACAACAACTCTGGAAACCAAAGGTGGTTTCAAAGCAAATCCAGGACACTGGTCGACCAGAAGTTGTTTCTTCGGGTCAAGTTTAAAACTAATGAGTTTGCCTAGTATGCAGGTACTTCTAGAAGACCTATCGACGATTGTAAAGTTGCTGATGGAGGAGTATTCTGCTTAACTTAAATTTCATGATACACTACGTCAAAAATGGTCTTTAGCCACTGAAAAGAAACGTGGCTAAAACCCTTTGGTCACGCTTTTTTTTTCATTTCAATCGACACCAAATGTCCCGTGACCATAGGTACCATATGGCCACACTTGAAGATTAGTGGATGTAGCAACTAAAAAACGTGGCTAAAGGTATCAATATTTTTATTGAAATCAGGCATTCCATCTGAAATGTTTGGCTAAATGGTAGCAACGGCCACATGAACTTTCTATAAGCGTGGCTAAAGGGTAGCAACGACCACATGAATTTACTAAAAAATTTGTTTTAGCCACGCTTATTTTTTAAAAACGTGACAAAAGGTTGTTGGAATTAAGCATTCAATCTGAAAAGCGTGGCTAAAAGGAGGCAACGACCACATATTTTTGGAAAAAATATGGCAAAAGGTTGCTGGAATCAAACATTTCATCTGAAATGTGTGGCTAAAAGATAGCAACGGCCACATGAGTTTTTATAAGCGTGGCTAAAGGGTAGCAAAGGCCACATGAATTTTTTTTAAACGTGGCTAAAAGGTTGTTGGAATCAAGCATTCCATCTGAAAAGTGTGGCTAAAGGTAAACATTAGCCACATACTTATAACAAAAAAAACATGGTCGTTTCTATCCTATAGTCACATTAATTTATCATATGTGTGGTCATTTCTATCATAGAGTCACACATTAATAACTGCAAGCGTGACCATTTCGTGTAACTAGAGATTTTATTTTCATTAATTTTTAAAATAAAAACGACAATAAACATAAAAACCAAATGATGTTAACAATAACAATTCAAGATCCATACAGAAAGTATTCAGTTTAAATAATAAAGACCTAAATTTCTAATCAAAAGTTATCTACAAATGATACAACATCTACAACAAGACCTACATCACTCCAAGCTACAAATAATAACAATTCAAGATCTATACATAATTTTATACCTGCACGCACCTGCCCATGAAAAATGAAAGTTAAAGATATATGATGTGATGGTACTCAACTTCTTGAACATTAACAAGAACACTTACCTGCTGGTGTTACAGGCTGGTCTTGAACATTAACAAGAACACTTTCCTGCTGTGATTTTTTTATTGTTTGGTGGATTGTGTTTTTTTCGTACCTGTGCAGTCTTTCTGCTTCATCCAGAACATGGAAGCTGCAACCTAAAATGGGACTTAATTGCATCAATATTACTGTTAAAAATATAAAACACCATAGAAAATAAGAAGATAAAAGCAGTTGTAGCCTTGTAGGAGGGAGATTATATTGATCTCATGCTTATCTAGGGATCAAATAACTAGTGTTGGATAATTATGTTCATACCCTCTCTGCTTATATATGGCATACCTGGTGCATGTAATTTGCTTGATGAGGTACAAGATGATGTAACTATTTATGTAACTAACCAAGTAATCTCCTTGTCTTTTATGATTTCAGTTGACTGAAAGGATGGTAATGTAGTCCTTCCATCTGCAAGATAAGAAACAGCCAACCTAATCAGATGGAGTACAAACTTTACCCACTGAAAACTAATAGATGGAGTTTTAGGCCAACCAACCTAATCATCTTTTTTACTGGACCAAGCCAATACATTTTGACACCTCTAAATCAACTAATTTCAAATGCTATTTAGTTTTTTTTTAACAGCCACAACATTCTAAAAAAGCCCCTAACAAGACATTAGGAAGAAAAGTTTACAAGAAAAGATGAAACGGAAAGAAAAACAGACGAAAAATGTAAGGACAAAAACATAAATCAAGAACCCGTAATACCCTCGACAGTAACTGTTGATACATGGTCCTTGATCGTCATGTGAAGTATCGAATACAAGACGGATTCACACAAGGATGCTGAGGTCCGAACTCAGGCCGAACTTGGAGTTCGGACATGGCCGAACGTGTGGCCGAACCTGAGGTTCGGCCAGTCGTATTTCAACTCTATAAATATGTGTTTCATGTGTTGTTTTCATTAGAGGTTAATAGTTTATGCTTCCGCGTCATATATTCTCTGTGTACTCTGTGGTTCTCAGTGGTTAATACAAAGTTCATTTGTATTTACTATTTGTGTTTCATCTCGTATTACATTGATTTCATTACGACTAAGTAGAAGATCCGCACGCTCACGCACTTTCAAGTGGTATCAGAGCTTTTGGTTTGCTCTACTAGTCAGAAATCAGTGTTTCTCGGAGTTTTGAGTTCAAATTCACGTTTTTGCGAAAAAGTCAATCATTTTTGAGTTCGTTTGATTGTTTCAAGTGTGTTTTTTATTCAAAATTCATTCTTGAGTTGTTTCTATCATGTTTTCTTGAATTCCTGTAAAAAATTCCAGTCAAAAACGTTGAAAATCGAGAAAATGGCGTCGAGTGAATTTTGTCCTATTTGAGGTTCGGACAAGTTCGGCATAACCCGCTCCGAACTTGAGGTTCGGACGGAGTTCGGTCTCTATATTGATTCGGTGAGAGTTCGGTGAGGGATCGGTCAGTGTTCGGACTAAGTTCGGTGATCGTTCGAAGTTATTTGGTTTTTGTTCGTCCGAAGGTCTGGTTCGGAGAGAGTTCGAAGTTGTCACGTTCGGACTAAGTTCGGAGGCAGCTCGGAGGAAGTTCGGACGAGGTTCGGAGTGAACAGTAACCAGTTTTTCGAAAATGTCCGATTTTCAAGCGTTCACGGCTATTCAAAATTCAGTTCAGGCAACGATGCAAACAATGATTAACTATGATAATGAAATTGGAACAAGTCAGAAAGTTCCCAAATTACTTAAATTGGAAGATTATCATAGTTGGGTGACACGATTTGAAGCGTTTGTTTCTGCAAATGATATCGATATGTGGTTATCGTATTCTAAACAATATACATATCCTAAGGGTGAGGATGGGGAGCCAATTCTTCAGCGAAAGCTTTCTAGTGAACAAAAGAAAGCATATCAAGCTAGGAAAAAGGCTTATGGCACTTTAACAATGGCTTTGCCTACTGATTTACAACATCAATTTTCAAGCAACTATACCGCAAAGAGCTTGTGGGATGCTCTAGAAAAGAGATGTGAAGGCAATGACCAGTATAAGAAAAGTCGACAAAAAGTGTTGAAAAAAGAATTTGATAGCTTCAAGCATTATCAAAATGAATCAATTCCAAATCTGATTGCAAGATTTGCACATTTAATGAGTGAAATGAAATTGGTGAATCTTACAAAAGATGAAGCAGATAGGAAAGAGAAGATTATGGAAGCTCTACCAGAGAAGTGGGAAAATTATGTGATGATGATTACTAATGATGAGGATTATCCAAGGTTGTCGTTTAATGATCTGATTCAACGAATCCAAGCTAGGGATATGGAGTTAAAAGTGAACAAGTCACTTCCTGAGCAAATTCAGAATCCTGCAGTGTATTATGGCAACAATGATTCAACTTTAAATGCTGGAAAGTCTAATATTCTTAGTTCTGCACCCCCTACAGCATTTCTGGCAGGTAAATCTGACACTCCAAGTTATTCATCTGCTGGTTGTACTGTGTCAATTCCTAGTTCTTCGACTCAAAGTGCATTGTCTGTTCAAACTGTTGATGATTATAATGCGTTGATGTCTGCATTGGTATCTTCATACTTTGGTGTTATCACTGGTGCTATGAGTAATGCTGAGTTATCAAATGAAGATTACGATCAGATTGATTATGATCATTTGGAGGAAATGGATCTTAATTGGCAATATGCTATGTTGGTTCGTAGAACGAAGAAATATTTCAATAGAACTGGTAAGAAGAGACTAAATCAGGAAGGAAAGATTGGTTTAGACAAATCTAAGGTGAAGTGTTATAAGTGTTCCGTTTATGGTCACTTTGCTCGAGAATGTCCAAGTTCTGCTGAAAGTAAATTGAAGACTGGTCAGCACGCACATTTAGTGTTTCATCCATCAGATAAAGCTGAAAAGATTGAGCAGAAATCTGCTACTCTTGCTCATGATTGGACTGATACATTTATGCATTCAGATGGGTTTGCCTGGAATGCAGATTCAGAAAGTAAAAAGAATAATACTCCGATCTCAATTGCTTTAACCGTTTAACATGCTGATGATGAAAGCTTTTTAACAGAATCTGATACTTCTTCAAGTATATCTTTGGTTCAAGAAGAATTACCTAAGTCTTCTGAGAATTCAAAAGATGATGAATTTAAATGTTATAAATGTGAGAAGTTGCTCAAGAAAATTGCAAGTTTTGAACAAGATTGTCAAATTTCAACTGAAGAAATTGTGGTGTTAAAGAAAGAGTTAGAAGATTTTCAAAAGAAATATTATGCGTTAGTTCATATTCATGACGATGTTTTGAAGGAAAAGGCTCAATTGGCTGAAGAGTGTGAGAAAGCCAAAGCTGAAGCGTTAGATGCAGCTCAAGATTTTGAGAATCCGTTTGAGAAGAGTTATCCAGTTCAACAAAAATATGAAGAGGCTACTGCTCTCATTGCAAAAACTGCTATTACCGTTGAGAAGCTTCAAAACAAGATTTCTATGCTTCAAGATGAAAATGTTCTTTACAGAGACAAGAATGAAGTGTTAACAAAAGATGTTGAGATCTACAAGCAAAAGAGAGAAAATGTGCTTGAAGAATTAAATGCTGAATGTGAGATCCGGAAGTTACAAACTTACGAATATGATGATCTCAATGCAAAATTCATCAAGTCACAACAAGAGGTGTTTGAAGGTCAACAGAAGCTTAATGACTTGAAATTGGAGATTTTGGAGTTAAAAAGCCAAGTTAAGAATTGCAATTTGTCACCGACATTGCTCAATTTCTTATACAAGCAGGATCAGAGTTCAGAGAAGTCTAAAGAAGAAAATATTCATTTGGTACCTCAACCAGTGGATTTGATTGAAGCTACTTCTGCTCAGATTGATCCAAACAATGAATTACATGACTATTCAAAGTTTGCTACTTCACCCAAGAAGAACAAGTCCAAGTCTAAAAGGAAGGAGAAACCTTTGGGTGAAGCTCCAAAATTTATTTCAAAGTCTGTATTGCTGGAAAATGAGAAAGTGTTTGATAAGGTTGTTTCGAGTTCTTCATCTGCAACCGAAGAAGAAAAAGTTTTGATTGAAAAGAACAAGCTGAAGGATATCAAAGCCAAATTTACTAGTGCAGCTAAGTCAAGAATTGCTTCTGGTTCTTCGTCAAATTCTTCAAAGACTCAAGGATCTAAGCACAAAGGTTTAGGTTACAAAGTGTTGGAGGAACCAGTTCAAGCATAGAAATCAGTGAAGGCTGAGAAGGTTCCTACAGCAAAAGTTACAAAGAAATCACCATCTCAGAAAGAAATTTCTTATTATTCTGGAGGATCATCATCTTCACGGAGTCCTTCTCCTAGGTATGATTCTTCTGATGGTTTCTTTGATAAGTTTCATTCTGAACATTCATCTGATTCTCAAAAATCAAAACAATTTTCTAACAAGTTTAGAGAACGAATTTGTTATGTATGTCGTCAACCGGGACATCTTGCTGCTGATTGTCCGACGACTGCATATATCCATAAAACTGCAAAATATGTGGATAACGAAGGTCAAATTTTTGATGAACCATGGTCCCCAAAGCTTAAGTCAACTCGTAAATCGTCTTGGTGTAAATCAAGTTCGTCGGTTGTATCTGATTCGGGTTCCGATCAAAAATTAAAAATTTTACCAATTTGGAAACCAAAAGTTGTTTCCAAGACCAACAAAGACTTTGTGGAAGACACCGGGCGACCCGACGCTGTTGAATTGGGTCGATCCCAAAACATCTAATGTTTTATTTGGTGTTTAGCAGGTGTTTCAGGAAAACCTTTCGGTGATTGGAAAATCGTTGATTGTGAAATATCTGTTCTAATTAAATTGAATTTCAACATCCATTTTGTTTTTCAAAAATGCTAAACTGCTAGTATTCGTATTGGTTGATCAAGTTTTCTTGTTTTTCTCTTTGTCTCATTATGAGGTAGAGTTTGTTTTTGCAAAAATACAAAAATAGTGTGGTGTTTTTCAAATCGTAAAAATGAAAATCTATAAATAGAGTTGTCATTTTTAGGGGGAGATATTTGAAAAAGACAAAAACATTGAAAAATGAGAAATTGTATCCGACATGATTGGGAAATGATGGTACATTGGCTGACAGTGTCTGTCTCATGGATAAAGTAGGTGAAAAAGCCATAAGACCATTTGATCGATGTGCAAGGTAGGCTCAGCAAATCAGAAAGTATACAAATGTGATATACACTAAATCTGATGCTTGATCTAGTGGACAACATCTTGATGCGTATCTCATGATATATCAAGAAAAAGATATGTGAAAAATAAAATGAGAAGTCACTGTATATACATGTGTTCATTTTGCAAAGATTTAAACTTGTATGATTTTCATTATTTTGTCAAGCGATCGGACTTTCTCTGCGTGTCGAAAGACCGACCTGATCGTTGTTCGTTTGACGTTCTGCTTTATTTTCTTTGGTGTTTCGTATAACTCATCGGACTTTCTCTGCGTGTACGGGAGTACCGACCTGATTGTTGTTGAGTTATACAACTTCAACTTGTTTTATTTTCTTATTTTGTTAAATCCGAGGCCTTATCTGCGTATCGAAAGATCGACCTTAAGGTAGACGATTTAACGTTCTTATTTCTTTTTGCATGGAACACAGTTGACTATATCATGGTTACAATCATTGTGTGATTAAAATCACAAATGAGATCACAAAATGTGATAAGCAAAAGCATATCTGAGTATGTCTGATAGTGTGGGGTACTGTAGGTCCGAATATCAACCAAACACGATATCTTAATCACAAACGAGTGCGGAATCCTCGTATCTGATTGATTCAAGAAGAATGTAGAAGAACGAGACTCAATCTATAAGAAAGATCGAATCTTGAATTTGAAATACTACAAACTTGAAGCTAATGGTGACTGATCGTAAACACCTAAGTGAGAGAGAGAAATCGTAAACAGTTTTTCCAAAATCTTATCATAATCATAAATATGAGGGTTTATATACTACCCTTACAAAACCCCTAGGGCCAATCATAAACACAAATAGCCCAATCATAAACACTAGAAATCGGCCCACATGGCCTAAATATAATCTAACTAAGCCCAAAAGCCCAATAACTAACAAGCCCACAACTAATGTTCATGCCTCTAATATATATAGCCCAACAATCTTCCCCTAGGCATGAACCATTAGATCACCTATGGCAGCTGCAGATCGAATATGAAAGTATTCTGCACATTGTCCGACCACCATCCATTTGCCACGATCCGATTAGCCGTTCCATGGAAGATCCCTACCCTTACAGCATTTTCCATATCAGTCTCATCACCGAGAATAGGTTGGGAGGCTAGGAGCTTGATGTCTTTTTCACCAAATCTCAGCAGATCGACCGGATCGTAGAAACGAAATTGCCTCATTCTTTTGCAGAGAACCACCACCTCGTGAGTCGTTGGATCATAACACCAACAGTCAAAGATTTTGACTAAGGTACCGTCTTCGATCCCATCCAACATATTGATCACTCTTGTGCGTTTGGTGGGTGGTCTCCTTGCTTCACCTATCGTCTCACCAGTTTCTGGGTCAGTTCCAGTCTCGACCCATCTTACTTGCTTCAGCTCAAAGTTTGCAAAATTATTTTCTAATTGGCTCATTAGATTGTTTCGAATAAGATCTCCTTCGGTGCTGTTCCATCTGTTGATGTATGGAGCTCTAAGCAGACTTCTAATCTCAGGCTCAGTCCATGAATGAAATTGGGCACGTGTTCTATAGTACTCTACTGGACTGTAGCCGTCACGGATCACAGCAAACAACTTCTTCTCTGTTTCATAGTGCCAGCACAGAATAGTTTCACGACTCCCCCTTTTGTCTATAGAGCTTTCACCAACATCAAGGGTGTATTGAGTGGGGGCTTGTCCTTGAAAGAATTCCTTAAACCAGTTGTCGTGACCTTCTGGTGCTTTGGAGATGACCCCTCCACTTCAGGCATAGTTAGACATCTCGATAGTGTCATCTCCATCATCCATATTTACTGCTTCTGTACCTTGCACACCCTGAGATGAACTTTGACTAGGGGCACCTGAAGTATTTGACACCACAACATTTTTCAAATCACCAAACTTCTTCTTCAGGTCCATCAAGGTCTCATACAGATACTTCATTCTATTCTTGTCAGCCACCTCCTTGTCTTTCAGTTTTCTGTTTTCTGCCTGGAGTGCTTTTATCCCAGTCTCCCTAATTCTGTTCTGAGACATCAGAAAGTTTATGTGAGGGTCTGCACTTATCCTCATCTCAATTGGTAGCTCAGCAGCTTGAAGTGGGCGGAAACTTGGAATAACTGTTGGCGGCAAACTTGTTCCACTAGAGACACTTATTCTGACAGGGTTGGGTACTACAACAGTGTTATCAACCTCCAGAGATTGCATTTCTTCATGAACAGGGCTACGTTCACTCAGAAGAAGGCTTTCAGTCTGAACCTGGGTAGGTTGATCTTCACATTTGGAACCGTTGATTCTTCTTGAGTAGTTTGACTTTAAGAACTAGACTCAGCTGGATGGACCATCAACAGACTTGAGCTAGTCTTTGTGAACTTGAACCGGATACTTCTTGGATCTGTCTTCTTCCTGGGAGATGGTTCACGGAAGGGGACAGGCTCTTCAAGCATCTCATTCACATTGAACTGAATATCCAACTCTTGAGGGATGGAGTCACCACTAGAAGATGAGTTCAGGACATCTCTTGATCTTTTAAGATTGATTGGTTCCAAGTCTCCATAGATATCATCATCCATATTCCCTTGATTAGCAAAGATGTCATCCATCACATTTTCTTCATCTGAAGGTATACCTTCTGTTTGATCCAGAACATTTACTAGCAACTGGTGCTGTCACATCGTGATCTTCAGCAACAGTCACATTCACATTCGGCACATCGGCTTCAGGTTCAGATTCTTCAACTTCTTGTTCCCTTGCCACTTCGGGAAATGCACCCCTCTTGACCGATTCAAGCCTTCCTTCAAAACTGTTTTTACCCTTTCTTTCTTGGGTCTGTAGTTCAAACACTCCACAATCCATCACCTTAATATCCAGTTTTTCCACCCTCTCTTCAATCATGGGATATTTCTTCATGACCACCATCTGTACGAATCTTGGTGTCATCAGGAACTGTTCTCGGGCACTCAGGTCAGCATTGCCTATCCAATCCAACAACATCATCTTGGAGAAATTGAATTTCCAGTCCAAAGCCAATGCGACAAATGTTGTTCCATGCAGTTTGTTGAGCTGATCAAAGCTAGTTCTCTTTCCCAGAAATGATTTTTGCAAGTAGTGAGCCAGACACCTCCAGTAGTGCGGCAATAACTTCTTAAAGATGGGAGGGAACTTTCCTTCATATCCCAGAGATTGAGCACCCGCTAGAACAACTTCCTTCGGATAGTCAATCGGATCAGCAGCACTATCAATGATGTTCAGCCCTTTTCTGATGTCATCCTCCTGAATCACTATCTCCCTATTCTGAATTGTTGCACTGATCTTTGTTTTATCTGCATCAGCTCTAGCAGATCCCCAGAACTCCCTTACAAGCTGCTCATCAATCAGCACACTTGATCTCAGGGCATGGTTTATCTTGCAGATATTCATCCCGGCCACCAGTGAATAAAATAATTCCATATGCTTCTCTGGTGGGTCTTCAAGATACGCCGGGATGCAGTGATCACTTTCAAACTTTATCTCTTTGTCAAGCATGTCGTCTGCCATCTGAGAAAGACAAGACACGTGTATCAGACTTGTTCGTTAAAGTGCAATTAAGTTTATTAACCCTTGTCGAAGTTCAATTGAAAATCAAATTTTACTTTTGAAGTTCACAAAATTTCAATTTAAACTTTTAGGGAAAATAATTGATTTAAGCACACAAAATTCACAACCACCATTAATTTTAACTTAATTTTAATGAGATTCCAAAAAATATTAGGTGTTTATGATTTTAAATCACATTTAAGTGTGTTTACGATTCATCAAATGGGTTTACGATCCAATAACGGGTTCACGATCGGGTCAATTTTAGTTCAATCGTAAACAGAAAGGCCCAATCGTAAACGTTCCATTAAACCCTAATTCCGATCATAATTGGGATCGTAATTAGACAATCGTAAACGATAGTCGAAGATGGAGATCGTAATCTCCAATCGTAAACTACGATCGTAAACACCAATAGTCGTCTCCTTCGATGAGATTATCGTAATCCTCAATTCCGCCATGGATGAACCTGCAACCAACTCGTAATCTCGTTAAAACCATCAGAAACTCAACGTAAGCAACCACCAATACCTTTAATGTGTTCTAAACACAAAACCGCCTTCTAATCACGCAAAAATCACTTGAAACGAGCCAAATCAGATGATGATCGTGACTTAGGGTTCAAATCACAAACTCTGTGAAAATTCCGACAAATATAGTCGATTGAAGAGGGGTTTTGAAGGTCTTATGGTCGGAAATGGTTGGCGAAGGTGGTGGTGTGATCTGATTTCTCAAAGGACGGCTGGAGGTGAGTGTGAAGGGTTTTCCGGCGAGGGTGAGGGGCGGTTAGGGTGTTCTGCGGCGGAGTCGGAAACACAGTAGAGAGAGATAGTTATGAGGGATCGTAAACGGAAATGGGTATTTATACCCTTTTTTTTGAAAATTTTCTTAAAAATGTTAATTCTCTTAAAAAAATGTTAACTTTGAGAAAATTTGAGAATTCACGAAGCTTCCGCTCAGACTCAAACCCCGAGTATCTGATCTTGATCATAAAATAAAATAAAATATTAAACACTTAAAGACTTAAACACAGAAAAAAATTGAAAATACACAAAAATAAGATAATCTAAAAACAAGATCAAAACATACTTACCTTGAGATTGATGTTTTTCATGGATCAAACCAGACAAATCTTTAACTGAGGAACCCTTTTCAGCTTCCGTTACTCGACGCTCTAGACGATTACTTAAAAAATTTTGAAATCACATAAACTCACATCCAGTTAAAACTTTTTAAAGTGCTTAAATATGGTACATAAGTACCGTCATGTTTAACTGTGACATCCGAGAATTCTAAGGTTAACTTCCGTTAGAAAATTTCGTTAGTTACGTTATGAGTGTTAACTTAGTAACTAATGCTTAACTAGACCGAAAACGTCCACGACCTTTGGTT
Organism: Deinandra increscens subsp. villosa; assembly: GCA_039602395.1. Taxonomy (NCBI): domain Eukaryota; kingdom Viridiplantae; phylum Streptophyta; class Magnoliopsida; order Asterales; family Asteraceae; genus Deinandra; species Deinandra increscens. Next base: position 27,886,845 of record JBCNJP010000012.1, on the reverse strand, counting down.
GATCACCGAACCCGTCCATATGTGTTTATTTATTCATTATCAGAAACATGATTAAAACGTGATTGTTTAAATTGTTGAAGTATGTGGAATTATGTGCAACGTGTTTATTTATTTAATTGTGACGTAATTGTGTAATTGGCCCCTTTTGGCTGCCAGTGAAACTGTAGATTCGCTCGGTAGCCAAACTTTCGAAATTGCATGAATTCAGAGCCAGTTTCACTTGGCCAGCGAAACTAGCTCCTGATATAAAGTCCCTAAAACCCTAATCTTCTTATTTTACATCATTTCACACCAAACACACACACACTCTCCATCTCCCCTCTCGTGAAATCTGGTCAGCCAAGAACCACCACGAGCCGCCATCATCTCAGTTAGTGGACTCATCCATTCGGATCCTAGATCAAACCGTGAGTCCCCAAAACCATCTTTTCTTGCATACTCTATGTGTTTTCTTAAGAAGCATGCTTAGATCTTCATGAAATCGTGTATGCTTGTAGTATGATGCTTAGGAATGCTAGATCTATCATAAAGTCTGTAACTTTACGTGTGAAATCAAACCATAATGAAGATTCATGCTAGTTAGGTTAACTTTGTGCTAAAAATGAGCTTTGAGGTGTTTTTGGTGATTTGATGATGAAAACTCATGTTTAAAGTGTTAAAATTTCCTCTGTGATGTTGGTAAATGTTTATGCATGCTAGATATTGAATTACATGATGTATGGAAGCTGTTAGATTGATTTTTGGTCTTAAAAACGAGTTTTTAGCGACTAGCGAAACTGTGTGTTCTCTTGGCGAAACTATGTAGCGAAACTGTTTAGAAATTCATCCAGCGATACTATACAGCGAAACTATAGTGTCGCCGGTGAAAACTAAGTGTTATGCTCGAACGAAACTACCGAGCGAAACAATACCTTTTCCCAACGAAAGTTCAAACCAGTTTCGAGCGAATCTATGCTAGCGAAACTGTGTCAACAGTTTCGAGCGAAACTAGCTAGCGAAACTGTGTCATTGGATATTCCCTAGCGAAAGTGCTGCCCGTGCACATAGCGACACTGTGTAGCGAAACTGTGACCTGACCCAAAACCCAAACTTGTGCAACTTACTTGAATGTTATGCCATGACTTACATGATTATGCAATAATGAAACATGCTTTGATTTCTGAGTTATGTGAACCCTCGTTTATGATCAACCATCTGTGTCGTGTGTTGGTATATCGTGTCATAGTTCCAACGTGCTATGTTATGGGCCATAGTGACGTTAAGCTAAAGATTAGACACAACCTAACACCTAAGACCTTAACGTGATTATTAGGTCTTCGTTAGCAATCATAATTGGACTATTTGAAGTGTAAGCTGAGCAACCTAAGGTGAGTTTCACTAACCCTTTAATTGTGAGCCCGTTTGGGTCACAACGAAATTACTTAATGGAAAACAACGCTGACATTTTGAGGTATCGCCAAATGGGATATCTGTTATGGAAGTTGGAGTGTTCTATGGGAAACACTTGCAACTGTCCACCCTTGGGGTTTCAAATGAAATCCGCAACCAACTATTTAATACCTAAACTTATTTGGGATTTCAAATGAAATCCGGAACCACCATTATGATACTTAAACTCTTTTTAGGATTTCAAATGAAATCCGGAATAAACGATTTTAATATGACTAGTGTAGGTTGAAGTCTAAACCAATGATATCACATGATTTCTAAGGATGCCTTAAAACTTAAAAGTCCTCAAACAATTTAGTACCATTAATTTGCGAAGCGAGGGGATGTTGGGTAGATCTACTGAGGGTTTGACAAACCCTGCTCCGCGGTACACAAATGTGTAGCCAACCGGTTGGAGGCCGAACGGAGTACAATATCAGCCTATTTTAGTTGTGGGTCCCATGAGAAACACAACTGGAGGCACAAACCATCGGCAAATGCCGAACTCTGTTACGTCAGCTTTGGTACGAACTTCCTTAGTGCATGGAAACCGGATTAGCTACCCGCGATATCGGTTGACCGCTTTAATCTTTACTTAACTAGTGCATATTCGATAATTCAGCACTTGGCATTGTTTTGCAAAACTATTACTTATTTATATGTTGATACATACGCTTATGAGACCGGGCCGCTACATGTCATGCCCACTGTGAACTCACCAACCGTTAGGTTGACACTTGTGTGGTTTTCACTTTTGCAGATCGCTGAGGAGTATCCACTGGAGGTTGGCATGGCACCCGAAGTTATTTATTTTTTTGAACTTAAGTTTGGGATTTGAACGACAATTTATGTTTTGTAATTTAAGCACGTGGTTAGTGCTAAGACACTCATGCTTTCTTTCCGCTGCAAACCTTTAAACTGTTTTTTTGATGAATGTTTGGACTTTACTCTGATTCGTTTAGTATTTGTAACTAATGGTTGTGGTCCTGGTTTGCTCGCACTCCTTAACGGTATAAACTCCGTTAGTGGTTAATTTGGGGGTGTGACATTAACAGTCCCCACACCCAATCGTTCATAGCAAAACCTACCCAACCTCAGAGTTTATTGAGGATTCACAAACCCCAAACTTGAGGAACCATGTAACATTGTCTCGACAAACACTTATTTTCTTAATTATCAGTTGGTGATCAGGTCGGCCGCATAAGCACGCAGAGAAGACCAAACAAAATAATTTATTTATTTTTATCATCAATATTATTTATTTTTAATTTTTTTTATTTTTGCTTTTTCTTTCCATTTTTCTTTTTCTTTTTATTTTTCTGTGGTGTTGTCATAACAGCAGAAACATGGCGTGTGAGAGAGTGAATACTAGGTGAATACCACTCTCAACCCGTTTTTGCTGGGACTCAGTCTTTTAAACTATGTAAACTAGGATGGAAAACTAAACATATATAGGAGTTAAGTTTACTGCACTTACATGGATGATCATTGTTTTTTATTTAGCTTACCGAACATCATCTTTGAGACGTCTTTCACTTCTGCCTTACACGTGTCAGTCTCCGATCATCTTGGAAATTTATATCCCTTCCTACCAACACAAGGCAAACAAAAGACATCATAAAAACACATATATATATTTTTTTTGCTTTTCTGAAACAACAATATTTCTTTCCCTGTTTTTATGAGGCTTTTGAAAGATAAACACATATTTTTGATTTTTCTAAAAAATATTTACAAGAAATTTTGATCAGATCATTCCTCGAAGGCAATCATCCTTAGGCCTTCGACACACATTTTAAAATTGGGATGAGGTAAGGGTTTTGTGAAAATGTCAGACACATTCTGGTCTGAGCTCACCTTTTGAAGCTGAATTAACTCCCGATCATAACAATCACGAATAAAATGTACCTTGATGTCTATGTGCTTTGTTTTTGAGTGATGAACGGGGTTTTTCACAATCTCTAGAGCAGCAGCATTATCACCAAAAATAGGAGTGTTAACGAATTCCATACCGTAATCAGTGAGCTGATTTTGTATCCATACTACCTGTGAGCATCCAGCGGATGCTGACACATACTCAGCTTCTGCAGTTGACTTCGAGACGGTATGCTGCTTTTTGCTCTGCCAAGAAATGAGTCGATCTCCCAGATACTGACATCCTCCAGTAGTTGATTTTCGGTCAAGATCACTGCCGCCATAGTCACTGTCAGTATATGCAAACAATTGAAAATCAGTGTTCTTTGGGTACCAAAGTCCAAGCCTAGGCCTGCCCGTCAGATACCTAAAGATACGTTTAACAGCATTTAAATGTGAAAGTTTAGGATTAGCCTGATAGCGGGCACACAGACACACTGCATGCATAATATCTGGCCTGCTTGCTGTCAAATACATCAGTGATCCAATCATCGAGCGATACATGAATTCACTCACGGACTCCCCATCTGCATCTGCTGACAGTAGAGGTCGGGATGCCATAGGAGTTGAGATTGGCTTGGAGTCTTGCATCTTGAATTTTTCTAGAATCTCATTCACATATTTTGCTTGGTGAATAAGAATCCCAGATTCATCCTGTTTCACTTGCAAGGCTAAGAAGAAACTCATCTCTCCCTGATCACTCATTTCAAATTTCTTTCTCATTATCTCTTCAAACTCAGTGCATAATTCATTGTTTGTTGACCCGTAGATGATGTCATCTACATAAACCTGCACCATGATGATGTCATCCTTCACCCTCTTCCTAAACAAAGTCTGATCAACCACTCCTCTTGAGTATCCATTCTCCACCAGATGAGTTGATAGTGTCTCATACCACGTGCGTGGAGCTTGATGTAGTCCATACAAAGCTTTATCCAGAAGATATACATGATCTGGATGCTCCTCATCTATGAATCCCGGTGGTTGAGTCACATATACTTCCTCATTCATTTCTGCATATAAAAATGCTGTCTTGACGTCCATCTGGCGAACTGTGAAGTTTAGATATGATGCAACTGCAAGGAATATTCGAATAGCCTCCAATCTTGCCACAGGTACATATACCTCATCGTAGTCAATTCCATGAATTTGTCTGTGGCCCTGAACAATCAACCTTGTCTTGTTTCTGACAATTATACCCGTGTCATCCTTCTTGTTCTTGTATAACCAACGTGTGGGTATAACCTTCTTGTTCTCTGGCCTTTCCACTAGGCGCCACACTCCCAGCTTAGAAAACTGATTAAGTTCATTGTGCATGGCCTCTATCCAACATGGATCTCTGAGAGCAACCATTACATTAGGAGGCTCAATCTGGGATATGAAGCACGAATACATGCAAAAATTAATGTCTCCCATGCGGCTTCTAGTGGTAAGACCTGCTGCTGGTCCAAGTATATTGCTGATTGGATGGTCTTTATTGATCCTTGATACTTGAACATCTGGCACAGAAACAGAAACAGGCAGGTTAGAATTAACAACATTATCACTCATACCTTGGTTTTGAGAAATTTCTGAAAAATCATCTTTAGTTCCCGAAGATCCCGGAGCATTTGCATTGACATTTGTGGGAACTGCATCTGGTGCTTTCTCACCAACTTTCTCAGCATGAGGTCTTGATTCAGCTGATTGTGCAATAATGTCTTCTTCTTCACCCAAATGATGGAAAACATTTAAAAAGTTGAACCC
>JBCNJP010000012.1:27841760-27881257 GCA_039602395.1 Deinandra increscens subsp. villosa | reverse complement strand
TACGTCATCAGCCCCCCAGTCCGGTATGTGGTGGTCTGGACACCACTATCGGACTAAGAGCAAAATTGCTCGCTTTTGGCTTGAACTTCTAAGTGTTGGCTAGCCGCGCTGGCCGAGACTTGTCAAATATCAATGCGTGACAGCTGTGGACACGTGTTGGGCCTTTTGTGGGTTTGGATGACGGTGTGTGATGGGACGGGTGGTAACTTAACCGTCGATTAGGGTTTTTGCCTATAAATACCCCTTTTTACTTTCATATTTTACCTACTGCGAACCTGATTTTTACTCTTGTTTTCTCGATAGACCTCTGTGCTTCGTCTTTTCACTTGCTTTAGTGCGTCTGTGCTTCGTCTTCTTTCCTTCTGTCGGTACGTTACTCCTTCTTTTGGTTTTTATAACTTCCTTCCGCTGTTATTGGCGCCCCTAGGGATTAGGGATTTTATGTCTTCGCTTACTCAGGCGGATTTAGACGAGCATTGTGAACGTTTCGGTATTTCTGATAAGTTGAAACCCACCCTTCCGACGCCGACACAATCCATTAGGGATCCTCCGGACGTCATGGTCGGCTTGTATACTAAGTCTTTTAGTGTCAGTCAACTGAGGATTCCTTTAGCCAATTTTTTTATAAGTGTCTTGAAGTATAATATGGTGCACATTAGTCAGTTGCACCCTAATGCTATTTTGAGGATAACCCACTTTGAGGCGACTTGCTGGGCACTGGGTAGAGAACCGACATCCGACGTCTTCCAACGGTTTTATAGAATAAACCATCAGGGTGATTGGTTTTCTATGGAACAGCGTCGGGAGAAATATGAAGATGGGTCCATCAGCCCGTGTTATTTGGGTTGGTTCCCGACAAATTTGAAGAATTTTAAGGATAAGTTTTTCTTTGTTTCTGACAAAATCATGGGTGTCGACCTTCCCTGGAAGTCGATGAAAGTAAAGAAGAGGAAGCATCCCGAGTTGGATTTTGATATGGAAACGGTGAGACGACTAACATCGTTGAGGCTTCCCTTAAAGAAGTGCCCTGAGAGGGTGTTGATATTAACCGGTTTGAGTCGTAACTGGTTGTCGACGACAGAGAAACCATGTTTTACTCTTGAGGGTCGGGGTTGTAGGGATATGATCATGTAATAGTAAGCGTATGTCCGGAAATTATTTAAGCCTACGGGGTCACACGTCTCGACACCAAATGTATTAATATTAATTAATAGTTAATTAATATTTATCACGAACATTTAACGAGGTTTCATTAAAAACTGACAGTTAATTGTTAACAGGGGGTGTTAGTTGTAATTAGAGAGAGTTATAATTGGATTATAATTGAGAGGAGGATGAGGATAAGGCCTCTAGGTCGATTTCGATCTAGGGCTCTTATGCCTATCCTTTTGCTTGTTTATCAAGTATTTTAAACCTATATATAGACCCTCTGGGTTTAAGGTTTAGTTGCTGCATTTATCTGATAAAGGTGCAAACCCTAATTCTCTCTCTTTCCTATTCTCTCGAATTCGGCAACAAGAAAACCCAAGGGGGGTTTCGATTCTTGTGTGGTTCGACCAAGCCTACATCAAGAGGAAGTTCGTGATCGGTTGCTAGCACATAGCATTGGTGTGTCGTGTGTGCGATCGTAGAGGGATTTGTATCAAATCCTCCAAGAGATCAAGTCTTGCCGAGCTAAAAAAGGTACACGTTCTAAAACCGGTTAGTTAGATTAATTCATAGGATTCTTTCCGCTGCGTACTCGTGTTTTGATAAATAGTTATATAACCCAACAGTGGTATCACGAGCCACCTATGATTTTAATTAATTACCGGGAATAAAACTTGGAAGGGGGGTAACCAAAATACGATTCTAGCTTTTCGATCCATTTAAAAATCGTGTTTTACAATTGGAAAAAGTTTTGCAAATTGGTAAAAACGAAAAAATTCGATGAAAAATGACCTTTCGACCCGATCGAAAAGTCCCTGATCGAAAAGCGCTTCTCGACCCGATCGAAAACCCTCGTTTTCCGATCGGAAACCCTACTCCCGATCGGAAACCCTCGTTTTCCGATCGGAAACCCTTGTCCCGATCGAAAACCCTTGTTTTTCGATCGGAAACCGATGGTGGATCGGAAACCCGTGTTCCGATCGTAAACCCCTTTTCCGATCGGAAACCTATCGTAGATCGTAAACCTTTTCCGATCGGAAACCCTAATCGAAAAGTGATGTTCTCGATCGGAAACCCTATTTCCGATCGAAAACTATATAATTGGATCGAAAACCTCTAGCCGAATCGGAAACCCTTATTTTAGGTCTAAAATCTGATTTTGTGATCTAAAATTGAGAACCTAAGTTTTGTTATTTGATAATCAACATGTTGTACCTTTATTTTAAATGTTAAAAGGAAGTAAAAACCATGATGTTTCATGCAAATCGTTCATGGTTATTACTTATATCAAAGAGGATTAAAATTAAAATTATGTTAGATAATTAGAAACCCTAAGATTATGTGATTATTTGATAATTGTGACATAATAAAAGGTTTTAAATGCAAATTTGTTTTATGAAAATCGAAATTTGCTAAATGAACTATTGAAATATGATTTTGTTTATAAAATAAAATTTGTGTCCTAAAAGTCAAAAGAAACACCGGCTCACCCATTTGAACACACTCTAAGAGAGTTATAAGTCAGGTCGCTCTGCTTCCCTAAAGTGGTAGGTTTTTAATTGCAAAAGTTGCAAACCTCACCCCTACACTTCTTTGTGTGTTGCAAATGGAGCTACCGAGCTCCTTTGATTTGGAAGACAAACTAAGAATTTTATAAACATATTATGTAATGAGGATGTGCATGAGTCCTCACACATAACTTTTTTGATCACGCATCAAAATTCTTTTGACCCAAAACAAAACTTAAGTCTTTGCCATCCACCTTGTAAAGGACACTTGTGGATGTCATCTTACTCATTGGTTGTTGGAACTTTTAATAAGTATGACTGACGCCATCAAATCTATTTTCGAATAATTCGGTTGAAGAATCCATTGTGATTTGATTCAGAGACGCGGGTTGTGATGCTCGAGGCTTGCAAGTTTGGACCAAAGACGTTTTCTTGAAAAGTCAACCGTTCGGGTCAACGGTCAACGTAAAAGTCAACGGAAGTTCGGTTCGAGCGAGTCAAGCTTCATATTAATTAAATCAGCCTTGATTTAATTAATAATAATTATGTCATTTGTTTATTTGTATTTCCTCATTTGTATGTGTGTTAGCTAGTTAGTGGGCTAGTGAGCACATGGGCTCTCTATAAATAGGAAGGGATAGCCTCATTGTTAGATGATGAATAATGGATGAATAATGAGTGATGTGAGCTTTCACTTTCTAGTGAGAGAGTCACACATTGGGTTTGAGCTCAACCCAATGTGACCATGGATTTCCAATGACGAGTTTGTAATCATTCGGTTCGTTGTAATCATTAAGCAATAATCAATGAATCGTTGATTTTATCATTTTTTGTCATGTATTATCTTTGATTCTCTTCATCCCGTCTCCTTCCTCATCTCACCTCTGTTCTTGCTCAAGATCGGGATTCTCGATGTGAAATCGGTCCTGACAAATGGTATCAGAGCGGGTACCGATCAGATTCATCTCACCGTGAATCTGGTCACTCGAATCTGTGATTTTGAGCTTGAATGAGGTGCTGATTGGAAAACCCACTTTGGAGACTTTTTCTACTTTTTTCTTATTTTTGGAGCTGATTGATGATTTCTGGATGAATCTGATGATAGATTCTTGTTATTAGGTTCATTTAGATATGATTTCATGCTCCATTTGTCCAAATCAGTGAAGAAATCCGAGATCTGAGCTAAAAAAATAAAGCTGTTAGAGTTTTCCCGTTTTTGGGGTTTTGAAGATTTTTTGAGCTTTGATTCTGAGTTTTTGGTGCTAAAATCAGTGTTTTTTGATGAAATAAAGTATGAATCTTGGTGGAAAATGCATTCCGGATCCATTGGGAGCATCAGTTTCGCCTGATTCGCAACAGATTTGACAGATCTGGAAAAACACACACTTAACGGTGTTTACTAGGTGTTCTTCGTGTTCTTGATGGATTTCCAGATTTTGAGGCTGATTCGGGACGTTTGAAGCTGCGATTCGAGTTGTTTGTGGCCAGAATGATTTCGTTTAATGTTTGGCTTCATTTTCGTTCATGGATCTATATTTTCCTCATGTTTTGGTGGTTCAGAGTCGATCACGAAGATCTGGGTTTTCTGCTGTTATTCATGTGTTCATAAAGGTTTCTGGGTTTGTTGAAGGTGTTCTTGGCGACTTCGCTGAACTTGAAGATGTGCTTGGCGACCTCGGTTTGCTCTTGGCGATTTCGTGTTAATCTTGGCGATTTCATGCTTTGTTCTTGGCGATTTCAAGAAACTTTGGCGATCTCATGGTTTTGGCGAACTCGAATAAGCGTTGGCGACTTCGAATAAGGCTAGGCGACCTCGAACCTTGGCGATCTCATCATCTGGGTTTTCGTTCGAGTGTTTTTCTGTGAATTTTGGTCGTCCAGAATTGTAAAGCATGAAGCTACGAGTCCAATGGTACCAATTTCGTCAAAAACGGACAAGAAATAAGGGAGTTATGGGTCTTTCACGGTTTTCCGATGAGGAATACGATTTTCTGGTGGCTTCTCCGATCAACTTTAGGGTTTCGTGGGGTGGTAGACGATTTTGGTAGAGACGGAGACGTGGCCTTCACCGGTTGGCTGGGAGGGAATGTTACTCTCTCTCCTTGTCGGTCCATGGTCAGCCAACCTTTTCTGTTGTCACTTTCTGATTGGTGGAAAGGAAGACCTCGTGGACCCCAGCCCCTCATGTATCCGTTTGAGAATAATTGTTGTCTCATCCTCATAGGTTCAAGATTGCTTGCGGGCCCCAGCTGAATGAAAAGGAGCCGTTGTATGCCTCTTGTTTGGCGGCCTCTGATTGGCCTGAACCGTTTTCACGCGGATCATGCATCTAAACCCTTGGATCACTCCTTTTTTCAGCCGTTGATCTTGTTTTCAAGCCCAAATCTGATTGGTTCATGGACTTGGACAAGGATTATGGTCTTTTTATGGAGATTTTTTTAAGACTAATGATTATTTCATTATTATTTTCGTTAATGCGGGGTTTTTCTTATCAGTTTCTAACGAGACTAACGAGATAACGCCGCAACGAAAATTTGAAAATATTTTATTGGTCATGGATTTATTTCATTTATTGACCAGGTTTCTAGTTTTTGTTGACGTCAAGACCACGTTAGCTAACGACCACTGACGGACTGGTTTCGCTTCTCGGTTAAGTTTGTGACTGTTTCGTTATGTCTCACTTCAAGTTGTTTAGCTGATGCAGCGCTGATGTCATCTAACCGAATTAACTGGAATCTTAGTTAAATATTGGAATATTCCGTTAAATCTCTAACGGAAGGCTGTTACTTGAATAAAATTTACGGTCTTCTAAGATTCATTCCAAATTGCACCGTTTGACTCAGAATTCTTCACGGAATATTTTTCCGAGCTCGATTTTCTTCGCCAAAATTACGAAGACTCCGGTTATGAATAAATCTTGCGTTTACGCTCGGGATCTCAGTTTTTTACCGATTTGACATTATTCTTGCATCCAACCCAGTCACGCGGAACAAGTTCAGTATTTATGGATCTTTCACAACTGTCAGCACACGGCTTCCAGTTTTTCGCAAGATTGTCCGATTTTAGGATTTTTGTACCGTTTTCTCTTCGGAACTGAGCGGAACGGTTCCACTCTCTACATCTGATTTTCCGCTTCCGCATCGGATGTTTTCAGAGGGATCTAGAGAAAAGGGGGAACTTCTATGTATTTGGATTATCGGGTCGATTATCTGAAGCTGGAGCATTTTCAGTGATAGATTGGTTTGTCTGATTCGGTTTGTTGTGATTTTGACTCCGATGTTCAGCTTTCTTAGTATTGTACCCGACCGTGTGAACCGAGTGAACTGCAGCACTTGGATCTCAACTGGAGCAACAAGAACAGAAAAAGCTTATTCAAAGGGGGAACCTTTACAACAGAAAGATTCCGGTTTATCAGTTATTCTTTGAAGATACACGACAGAGCGATTCTTCACCAGTATGACAGATTTGAAAGCGTCAGTCAAGGGGGAATTGTTGGAACTTTTAATAAGTATGACTGACGCCATCAAATCTATTTTCGAATAATTCGGTTGAAGAATCCATTGTGATTTGATTCAGAGACGCGGGTTGTGATGCTCGAGGCTTGCAAGTTTGGACCAAAGACGTTTTCTTGAAAAGTCAACCGTTCGGGTCAACGGTCAACGTAAAAGTCAACGGAAGTTCGGTTCGAGTGAGTCAAGCTTCATATTAATTAAATCAGCCTTGATTTAATTAATAATAATTATGTCATTTGTTTATTTGTATTTGCTCATTTGTATGTGTGTTAGCTAGTTAGTGGGCTAGTGAGCACATGGGCTCTCTATAAATAGGAAGGGATAGCCTCATTGTTAGATGATGAATAATGGATGAATAATGAGTGATGTGAGCTTTCACTTTCTAGTGAGAGAGTCACACATTGGGTTTGAGCTCAACCCAATGTGACCATGGATTTCCAATGACGAGTTTGTAATCATTCGGTTCGTTGTAATCATTAAGCAATAATCAATGAATCGTTGATTTTATCATTTCTTGTCATGTATTATCTTTGATTCTCTTCATCCCGTCTCCTTCCTCATCTCACCTCTGTTCTTGCTCAAGATCGGGATTCTCGATGTGAAATCGGTCCTGACAGTACACAATGGTAAAATGGCATTTACATGGCAAATTCCCACTCATTGGTACACAATGGTGGACAATTTGTGCGTTCTTAGTTGGACGACTTAAAATGAGCTAGGCGGTGAGACCCTTAGCCCGTGGCAAAAGATGGGATGAAGCATGACTACAAATCACTTGGTGCAAGTTGTAGGTCCCATAAAATCTAGGAATTGTATTTGGAATACAATTAGTGATCGTCACTTACCTTTTGAATGCATCATTTCTAGCAGATCAACTGATGAAATGATGTCATGTCAATTGGATCCTAGCCTTAAGAAACTTGATTGTTTAAAGTGTTTAAACATTGGGTAATTAAATTTATTAAGGAAAAGATTATCGAAAATACTGATTTTTGAACTTAATCTGTTTTGTAGATGGCAACAAACCCTCTTCAAAACAATGTTGGTCATGCTTTTCGTCAAATGTTTGAAAGAGAAAAGCTGAATGGATCTAACTTCAATGACTGGTACCGTCAACTGAGGATTGTCCTTAGAGTTGAACGGAGGACCGATGTCCTTGAACATCATTGGCCGACCGAGCCAGCTGCTGATGCTTCTGAGCAAGAGAAAGCGTTCTATAACGCAGAGTATAGCAGATACGATGAGGTTGCTTGCATGATGATCTCGAGTATGACTCCCGATCTTCAGAAGCAATACGAATTTCATACACCTTGTGATATGATCAAAGAGCTAAAGAAGATGTATGAAAAACAAGCTGGTGTTGAATTGTTCGACCTAGTTGTGGAACTCCACGACTTGAAGCTTGAAACTGGTAAATCGGTCAGTAGTCATGTGCTCAAGATGAAGAGCTACTTTGACAAATTGGAATCGCTCAATTATGGGTATAATCGTGCTGTTGCAGTTGGCATGATCCTCAAATCGCTTACGAAGGATTTTGAGGGTTTTGTGCGCAACTACAACATGCATCGTATGACTAAGACTATACCTGAGCTTCATGCTATGCTTGTCGAGTATGAAAAAACGATTCCTAAAAAGGCCACTGAAACACCCCAAGTTCTTATGATCAAGGGGGGAAGGATCCAAAAGGCTAAAAGACCGCAAAAGGCGAAGGGCAAGAATGATGGTAAGGGAAAAGGCAAGGCAGTTGCGCTTGTTCCTAAAACCAAGCAAACCCCTCCGGCCTCAAAAGAGCATCCGGCTAAAGACCAGATCTGTCACCTTTGTGGTGAAGTTGGACACTGGAAGAGGAACTGTCCTACCTATCTAGCTGAGTTGATGAAGAAGAGAAAGAATACTAGTGGGACTAGTACTTCAGGTATCTTCACAATTGAATTATTTTCCTTTTCTAAGAGTGATTCATGGGTGTATGACACCGGCTGTGGAACTCACATCTGTAATTCGTTACAGGGTCTTAGAAAAAGGAGGAAACTGAAGCCTGGAGCTTTGCAGCTGTTCGTTGGAAATGGTTTGCCAGCAGCTGTGGAAGCTATAGGAGAATTTCATTTAATTCTGCCTTCTGGGTTATTTATTGTATTAGACAATTGTCATTATGCACCTTCTATCACTAGAGGTGTCATTTCAGTTTCTTTGTTGAAAAACCAAGGATTTATTAATGCATTTAATAATATCGGTATTTCAGTTTCTAAAAATAATGTTCATTATTTTGATGCTATTCCTTGTGATGGCATTTATGAAATTGATATGCGTGGTTGTGTTTCAAATAATTCAATGTTCACAGTTAGCAAACGAGCCAAAACTAGTTTGGACTCTACCTATCTTTGGCACTGTCGTCTTGCCCATGTTGGCAAAAACCGCATTGAAAGACTTCAACGTGAAGGGATCTTACAATCAAATGATGAATCATTTGAAAAATGCGTTTCCTGTATCTCAGGAAATATGACAAGAAAACCCTTTCCGAACAAGCCGCAAAGGGCCAAAGACCTACTTAGACTCATTCATACTGATGTTTGTGGCCCATTTAGGCATGTGTCAAGGAAAGGTGCTAGCTACTTCGTAACTTTCACGGATGATTTCAGCCGTTATGGTTATGTTTACTTGCTTAAACATAAACATGAGGTATTTGAAACATTCAAAAAGTTTAAGAACGAAGTTGAAAATCAACTCGATAAGACCATCAAGATCCTTCGATCGGATCGTGGTGGAGAATACTTAAGCCAAGAGTTTAAGGATTATCTTAAAGCGTGTGGAATTGTCCAACAACTTACTCCTCCTTATACTCCTCAGCATAATGGAGTGTCTGAGAGGAGGAATCGAACCTTACTAGAGATGGTGAGGTCGATGATGAACCTTACAACTCTCCCATTATCATTTTGGGATTTTGCTCTAGAAACCGCTGTACGCGTTCTAAATATGGTTCCAACCAAGAAGGTTGAAAAGACACCATATCAATTATGGCATGGAGAAGTCCCTGTGTTGTCTTACTTAAGAGTCTGGGGATGTGAGGCACTTGTGAAGCGTGATACGCCTGACAAACTACAACCCAGGACTACTAAGTGCATCTTCGTGGGATACCCAAAGGAAACAATGGGTTACTACTTCTATAATCCTTCCGAAAATACTGTTCGTGTTGCTCGATATTCTGAATTCTTTGAAAAGAATTTTATAGCTCAAGAGAACAGTGGGAGAATTGTAGAACCACTAGAAGATGTGTCAGCTTCTGAAACAACTAGCAATCATCAACTTGGGGGGGGAAATGTTCAAAGTGATGAACCTCAAGTCGATGATGTTGCGATTCCACTTCGTAGATCCGAAAGGGTCGTACGTAATCCGGATAGATGGATTGGTCTAGTCGAATTCGAGGATAACGTATCAGGAGATCTCAATGAGCCTCCGAACTTCAAAGCTGCATTATCAGATCCGGAATCTGACAAATGGCTTGAAGCTGCGAACGTGGAAATGAAATCCATGCAAGATAACCACGTTTGGACCCTGGTTGATCTTCCTCCTAACGCAAGAACTGTTGGGAGTAAATGGCTCTTCAAGAAGAAGACCGACATGGATGGAAATGTACACACCTATAAAGCTCGTCTTGTGGCGAAAGGTTATACTCAACGTTTTGGCGTTGACTATGATGAGACCTTTTCACCAGTAGCAGACATTAGAGCTATTAGGATTCTCTTAGCCATAGCAGCGTACTATGACTTTGAGATATGGCAAATGGATGTTAAGACTGCCTTCTTAAATGGTTACTTGGATGAAGAAGTCTATATGGATCAACCTGAAGGGTTCATTGATCCAAAACATCCCAACCAAGTATGCAAGCTTCAAAGGTCCATTTATGGACTAAAGCAAGCATCGAGGAGTTGGAATAAACGGTTTGATGAAGAAATCAAAAATTTTGGTTTCGTTTAGAATCCCGATGAGCCATGTGTATATCGCAAAGCTAGTGGGAGTAATCTTACTTTCCTTGTCTTATATGTGGATGACATATTGATTATAGGAAAACACATTCCAATGTTGCAAGATGTAAAATCCCACCTTGGAAAGTGTTTTGCTATGAAAGACTTGGGAGAAGCAACATTCATTCTTGGAATCAAGATCTATAGAGATAGAACTAAGCGGTTGATTGGACTAAGTCAAAGTGCTTATATTGATAAGATCTTGAAGCGATTCAAGATGGAGAATTCCAAGCGTGGTATAGTACCAATGCAGGAAGGACTTGGTTTGTCGGTCAAACAAGGTGCTTTTTACACCTGATGAGGTGAAGCGTATGCAGAGAGTCCCTTATGCTTCGGCTGTAGGCTCTATTATGTATGCGGTGAGATGCACTAGACCTGATATAGCGTTCGCACAGAATATCGTTAGCCGTTTTCAATAGAATCCAGGTGAAAGTCACTGGACTGCTGTTAAGACCATTCTTAAGTACCTACGGGCTACTAGAGATTTGTTTTTGGTATATGGGGGAAATCCAGATCAAGAGCTCAAAGTGACCGGATACTGTGATGCTGGATTTTAGACTGATAGAGATGACACGAAGTCTCAGTCTGGGTACGTCTTCGTTATGAATGGAGGCGCTGTGGATTGGAAAAGCAAGAAACAAACCACAGTTGCTATGTCTGCAACAGAGTCTGAGTACATTGCTGCTTCGGAGGCTGCAATGGAGGCTGTCTGGATAAGGAAGTTTATTAGTGGGCTAGACATTGTCCCCACAAGTAACTTGCCGATCGACATGTACTGCGATAACTCGGGTGCATTGATCATCGCCAAAGAACCTGGAGTTCAGAAGGGCGCCAGACACTATGCCAGGAGATATCACTATGTTCGTGAGCAGATCGAACTAGGTGAAATCAAATTACTCAAAGTTCACACATATATTAACTTAGCTGATCCTTTCACGAAAGCTTTGTCGAGGCCGAAGCTTGAAAGGCATGCCAAGGGCATGGGACTTAAATTAGCTAGTTAAATCGTGTATGTCTGATGTTCGGTATTTGGATAAGGGATGTTAAACAATTTCTATTTGCATAATGAAATAAAGTACTTGATATGTTTGATTTCATTTAATAGTAAATTGTGTCCTATATTTGCATGTTTAATCCTTGAGTACTTGTCAAGTATTCTAAATTGTCCATTGTCGATTAACTATATGGGAATATAGTTAAACTAAGACAAAATCTGAGTGATTGGTTAGGATGATCCCACCAAACTCACATGGTATTCATTGGATGCATACTGGACTGACCCACTAACGAATTGTCACTTTATGGATCGGCGTCATTGAGTGAAATTCGTAAATGGTTGCTTTGCTTATCCTTAGACTTGAGATACAAGCAGGTCATGCATGTATGGATTGCACCTACTTGATATAGGTCTACTATCCTGAATAAGGTAGTACAAAAGGGCTATTTTCAGTAAGTGTAGTGAAGTATGTGACTTGACACGTGTACTCAAGAGGATTTGTTCCTTCAGCTTTGTGCTGAAGAAGATACCACTGGGCCCCTCATTGGACTAATTAAGATGTTTGCATGGCCGTGCCCAAATGAAATCTAGAGGTGTCTCGATTTGCAATTTGGTAATCTTAAGTTAGTTGTGAGAATGAGAAACAGAATCGTTAAAGTATGAAATGACTTGATCCATATTCATATTTAGCACGGTATCGGTAACAAAGGGATAGTAAATGACTGTACCATTTAAATACACTTTGAGAAACTGTACTTAAATATTTCTGGGAGCATTGGCGTGTTGCTAGACACTAACCAATGTTATTACCTTTACTATTGCAAGCTCAAGTGGGAGCTGTAGGGATATGATCATGTAATAGTAAGCGTATGTCCGGAAATTATTTAAGCCTACGGGGTCACACGTCTCGACACCAAATGTATTAATATTAATTAATAGTTAATTAATATTTATCACGAACATTTAACGAGGTTTCGTTAAAAACTGACAGTTAATTGTTAACAGGGGGTGTTAGTTGTAATTAGAGAGAGTTATAATTGGATTATAATTGAGAGGAGGATGAGGATAAGGCCTCTAGGTCGATTTCGATCTAGGGCTCTTATGCCTATCCTTTTGCTTGTTTATCAAGTATTTTAAACCTATATATAGACCCTCTGGGTTTAAGGTTTAGTTGCTGCATTTATCTGATAAAGGTGCAAACCCTAATTCTCTCTCTTTCCTATTCTCTCGAATTCGGCAACAAGAAAACCCAAGGGGGGTTTCGATTCTTGTGTGGTTCGACCAAGCCTACATCAAGGGGAGTTCGTGATCGGTTGCTAGCACATAGCATTGGTGTGTCGTGTGTGCGATTGTAGAGGGATTTGTATCAAATCCTCCAAGAGATCAAGTCTTGCCGAGCTAAAAAAGGTACACGTCTTAAAACCGGTTAGTTAGATTAATTCATAGGATTCTTTCCGCTGCGTACTCGTGTTTTGATAAAATAGTTATATAACCCAACAGGGGTAATACCCTGTCGCCCTTTCCTTTATCTCTTGTCAGTACTCTTTTACTATTTGTACTAACTTTATTTGTTTCTCTTGTGCAGATATGGATATTCTTGATTTCATTACCTTGGACGATCCGACTGACGTTATCCAGGGAAGTAAGCCTTTGGGCGAAGGGAGAGGAGTCGTGTCGACGAGACCTCTGGGCGTCGGTATGAAGACTTTACCATTACCGACGGCACTCGGACCTTGATTGGGTCTACCCTGGGTGGTGAAACAAACGTTCTTGCCGATGAAGAAGTTGGCAAGACAAAGAAAGACGTGTCCACCCGTAAGAGAAAAGATTCTGAGGCCGAGGTTAGGACCGATGGGACCGAGAGCAGTCGTCGTCAGAAGCATGTGGCGGTGCGCAAAGGAGGTGTGTCCGGGAAGCAGTCGTCCAGGCTTCGCGATGATGGTTCAGACTCAGAAGTCGACATTCTGTCGCTGGGTGGTGGAGATAAGGAGGAGCGGGAGGAGGGAGAGATTAGTCTTACTGACAAGAGAAAGAAAAGGGCCGATGATGCAGCGGCTAGTGTAAGTATCTCTCCCTCTCCCATGTGCGGCTCTCGGTTATCTGACGATTTTGACGGTTTTATCCTTTACTTGCAGGCTCCGAGATCCCGTTTTACTGATGTTGGTCGTTTGACAGTCCTCGGTCAATTGAGAAAGACTGCACACTCTGTGGAGCCGAGGGCCGACCATTTTACTGTTGACGACAGCGATTTTGGCTCGTCTCCCCTACATGAAGTGGATCCCACTACTGCCGACCAAGTGTTTACGCCGGAATGGTAGATAACCAACGGCTCTCGGCTTGATTCTACCAAGTTGTGTCGAGAGTTTGCTCGTTTGAGCATCCCGACAGACGCTCGTGTTGAACTTGATAAAGAGACGCCTGAAGAGGCCCGTCGGAGGGCGACGTTTAAACTCACCCGTGCCTATATTGCTGGTATAGGCATGGTTCAGCGTAATTCTAGGTTGGAGAAGACTCTGACTGGCCTGAAGGCTCGCTTCTTGGCCAAGAGGACCGAGGCCAGCAAGTTGAAGAAGGAGATCGGCGACTTGAGAATAATGTATGCCAACGTCGATCTCAAGAGGGTCTCGGCCTTGAAAAAGGAAAATGCAGATCTCAAGGCCGGGAAACAGGCTGATGTCGAGGCTCTCGCTGCCCTTGAGGCATCGGCGAGGGAGCATGAGGTCACTCTTGGTGACCTTCGGAAGCGGTGTGATGACGATGCTACTCGTCATTCGGCCGAGGTGAAAGTGTTGACTGCCGACCTTGAAAAGTTGAAAATTGATAAGGAACGGTTTTCGAATCTTTACAAGGGTGCTCAAATCCAAGCCAAGCAGCTAGGTGATGATCGACAATGGTTGGTCGAAGAGGGTCCAAAGTTCATTGTTGGCCGGCTGCTTGGTAGTCGGCCATTTAAAACGAAACTTGGTAAGCTCCAGAGTGCCGTCATGAAACGAGGAGCTCATCTGGGCTTTGTGGCTAGTTTTGAGCATGCTACAACTGGGAAACCTATGGATGCGGGCAAGTATTACAGGCCCGATTCCGATGTGAAACTGAAGGAGGCGGCCAAGGAGCATGCTCAGGTCAGGTACAAGTATCTAGACAGCTTGTCTGAGTGTTTGAACAAGAGCCGGGCTGAATTTCAGGCTGTCGACCCGGACGTGGATTATCCATCGGAGGTGCCTTTTGGAACCGTCTCGGCTCTTGTTGGGCCGACAGGTGCTACTAACCAAGATTCTGCATAGATATGACTCTGTTCCGTTGTTTTCTTTTTCACCCGAATGGGTTGTATTCTAATGCCTGTCGGCTTTGTATTTAATGAAATATATTTGTATTTAATGTATTGTGCCTGTCCTTTTTATTTCAAAGTACTTGTGTTGAGTAGCAATGAAAATAAAAGTGTTTGTGTGACTGAGAGTGAATGATTTATCGCGTAGGCTTTATCATGTAATGATATTGAAGTTATGATAACTCACCGTATCGGCTTTAACATGTAATAACATTTAAGTCATGATAATTCACCGTGTCGGCTTTAATATGTAATAACATTTAAGTCATGATAACTCATCGTGTTGGCTTTAATATGTAATAACATTTAAATCATTATATTTCACCGTGTCGGCTTTAATATGTAATAACATTTAAGTCATTATATTTCACCGTGTCGGCTTTAATATGTAATAACATTTAAGTCATTATATTGAGGGAGTAGTTAAACATTCGTCAATGTTTGTCACCGACCTCGGTTGTTAGCGATACGACCGTGTCGATATCGGGGCTGTCGTGGTCTTATGATTTGTGATGGATGTACGGTCCAATAGCTGTTAATTAAAACATGTTTTTCGCGCTTTTATACCTAGGTTCGACCGAAGTCTTTCGGTCTACATGGTCTAGTCTGTGCCCGATGTTTCATGTGTCGAATGTTAACAGACCGACTGAGAAACTCCGGGATCTTGCTGGTCACCCACTCATGAGAGCTATGAGAGATGAACGACGAGGCGTTTTCCTGTATAGCCCGGTACGGATAACCATCATACGAAAGTTGTCGCTTTGGAAAGATGTCGAGTAGGTCGTGCATGTATAATTGTCTGTCGGTTCGACTGTCTATCTATCAAACAACTGCTACAAGTGCCTGTCGGCCTTGTTATGAAATTAGCTAAATCGTATGCCAGGGTTGTGTGTAACCGGTATGGCTGATATGAGTCTATAAATCATGTAATATGTGATCTATTTATATAATCTGGCCGACATTAGTCGGTTCGAGCAATTATAGGTAGACGCAACCATTTATTTAAAAGACATATAATTAAAGAACATTCAGTGCCGACTTTCATTGAAATAGGATGTATGGAAATCCTTTTGAAGGTAAACATGTCGAACATAATGATGAATTGTTTTACAAGTAGCATTTTTTGAGTTGCATTGCATTCCAGTGTCGGGGAACGGCTTTTCCTTTCATTGTTACCATCTTGTAAGAGCCTTTTGCGTGTGCCTTACTTACTTGGTAGGGACCTTCCCAATTCGGTCCCAATTTACCCTGACTTACCTGTCTGCTTGCTTCATTGTGTCGGAAGACATAATCTCCGGGTTGGAAGGTGACCTCCCGGACCTTTTGATTGTAGTATTTTTCCATCTGTTTTTTGTACCTTGCTTCGTTGATTGCAGCCATGCCTCGCGACGCTCTTGCGTTAAAGCTAGGTTGACAAGTAGCTCTGAGTCATTGGTGGTTTCCGAGGCATTTTCTGTGCGATATGTCGAATGGCACTTTGCGGTAACAAAAAATGCCCTTGTCAGTATGGAAGGCTGTTTTTTCTTCGTCTTTCCGGGCCATCTTGATCTGGTGATAACCTTTGTATGCGTCGAGGAAGCATTTGTAGGTGTAGCCCGATAGGGCATCCACTTTTGCATCTATAGCCGGCAGAGGGTAGCAGTCTTTCGGACATGCATTGTTAAGTTTAGTGAAGTCGACACACATTCTCCATGATCCATCGGACTTGGCTACCATGACTGGGTTGGCAATCCAGGTGTGCCACTTGACTTCCCGTAGGATTCCTGCTTTTACCAGCTTTGTCACCTCTTCGCATACAGCTTTGCTTCGGTCTCGAGCCATACTTCTCTTTTCTTGGGCCACCGGTCGTTGTTTTGGGTCGACCTTCAGGAGATGTTTAGTAATTTCTCTCGGTACGCCTGTCATGTCGACCGGTGTCCAGGCAAAGACATTTGTGCTGTTGCGTATCAAGTTGTACAGCTTCTCGCGTGTCGGGTTGGATAGCTCGAGACCGATGGTGACCAATTGGTTGGGGTATTCTTCATTTACCTTCCACTTATTCTGGGCTGCTTCCTCTGTGACATCGGCTGTGAGGTCGCAGTCAGATCAGGTGGATCAGACAGTTGCTATGCCGGCTCTAGTTGGGAATTTCATTAGTCTGTGTGCTATAGAGACAACACAGCCGAACTAGTAGATCGCTGGTCGACCGAAAAGGATATTGTATCATGAGGGTCGGTCGACCACGAGAAAGGTTACTTCCTTGGTTCTTGTGTACGATCCTTTAGATAAGGTTACCGGCAGTGTAATTTCCCCTTCAGGGAAGACAATGTCTCCACTGAACCCAACTAATGATGTCTGCGAGGGTCGGAGCTGTTGTTGTATATGGGTTAGAAACTTGTGGAAACATACCTTGTACATTATATCTGAAGCGCTCCCCCCGTCACTGTATGTTTGGTGGACGTCATAGCCTGCTACCTCGGCGATGATGACCATTGGACTGAGCGTCGGCACGACCGTGTTTAGCACCGGAAAAGAAATTGGTTTGTTGGCCCAATTCTCCCTTCTGAGCTTCGGCTTCTTGCTGCGAGAAGCGTGTGTCATTAGGATTGGGGTGTTGTCATTTTTCTTCTCTTTCTTGTTCTTCTGCTCCTTAATTTCTTTAAATAGATGTGCTACCTGCCCTGTTTTTACTGCATGGGCAATCTCTTTCTTTAACTGATGACACTCGTCTGTATCATGACCTCTATCTAGGTGGAAGTCGCAATACTTGGCTATGTTGCGGTTGGTCGTGTTAGAGCCCATTGTACGTGGTTTGCCGAATTGTCGGCTTGCATCTTCTGTTTGCAATATCTCTCTGGGAGTTTCTGTTAAGTTTGGGTATTCTCTTTTGTCAGGCCTTTGGTTAGAGGGAGATGGTCGTTCGTAAGGCGTAAAGCTGGAGTGTCGACAATCATCTCGGTTTCCTCTATCCCTGCCCGACTGCCAGGGTCTGCGGGAGTCCCTGTTGTGATGTGTTTGGAAAATAGCTGTTTTAACTAGACGTAGCTATCGATCGAGTCATCGGGGAGAGAGTTGAACCATAGTCTGGCTGGGCCCGAGAGGGTCTAAACGAACATCTTGCACCATACAGGGATGGACCATTTTTCTATGCTCGCAGCCGAATTGAAGGCGTGTAAGTGATCATCAGGGTCGGTGCTGCGGTCATATGTCTTTACTGAGCTTGGTAGCTTCGTCTTTGGCGGACACTCGAAGCTTTCTATTCTTTCGGTGAACTTTCCTCCTCCGGAATGTAAGGTAGAGAGAAATCATCGGCATTGGCGTCTTTTGGTTCCTCTACCCTTGTCACCGGGATTTCGACCCGTGTGTTTAGCTGTTGCCAAGGGCCTGTGCTTTGGTTTACCAGGGGTGTCGGACCCGACAGGTGTGGTGGCATGCCATACGGTGGGTATAGGGGCATCTGATAAGCTGGTGCTCCATACAAATTCATGAACAGTGGGTAGGGGTAAAACTGGTGGCCTGGGAATGGTATCGAGTGTTGCTGGTTGAATGGGAACTGTATTGGACCTGAGGTGCCGGGTGTCGGTATGGGTCCTGCTCTGATGACTAAGGTCGGTGTTGACATTGTGTGTCTCAGCGTCTGAGTCGACACCGCTGTGCTGTCGGTCCGGGCCGGCTAACATCCTCTCCCGGTGGTGGCGGCATTTCGTCATTGATGATAGGGTCCTCGTCATCGTAAGATAGCTGCACGCGTATACCTTTTGCTCTTTCGGTGGCTATGTGCTCGTTCAGCATCTGTCGGAGGTGTAGGAAGTTTCGGCTCACCAGCTCCGGTGTGAGCATTAGGGTTTGGGAGTTGGTTGTACCGGACGACCCGGCTGTGTTCTTTCCGCCCGAGGTGAGGAAGTCCTCCTTGGGATTCTGTTCACTGTGATGTTCAGACATTATGCGAGTTGTATTAAGGACCGTGCGGATGGCGCCAATGTAGAATCGGGCTACCACGAGTAGTCAGATAGACCGGGGTCAAGGACGAACTACATTGATAGGTCGACTACACAGAGTGAGATTGTGAGCCTTCGGTTGGAGGGGTCTCGGCTTGGCTCGTATCTGTAAAACAAAGAAACACCGTTGCTCTTGGAGGGCAGGACAGGGTGTCCTACGACCAAGCTCGGGTGTGAGAATAAGTATGTGTTTCAAGAGATTAAGTGTAATCAAGACGAGACTAAGCGCATTGAATGAATCCTAACCTGGTGGTTGGGATGTATTTATAACCCTCAACTTTTGTCTTGTATCGTCATTAATGCTAATTGCCCATAGGAGGTATGCTGCAGGTCTGCGTCTTGGACTGTGCCAAGCTCCTGCAGTACACATTTTGGGTAATCGCATTAATTGGGGAGTTGGGTCGGGTGTCGGCACGCTGACCTGCTATTATGAGAGCGTTGGTCTGTGGTGTCCGTCTCGGACTTGTCGTGCTCGAGTGTCGACTATTGCCTGTGTCATCTGGCCGATACTGAGTGGATGGTTGGTCGACCCCTTCAAGGTTGACCTACGGTATATGTTGTGTGTCGGCCTTAATGGAGGCCAGCTGCCTTCTGTGTTTGGTTTGTCGGCCGGCAGGTTGCGAGGCCGACACTCATGACTTATGTGATGCTTCGGGTTGGATGTGTGCGTCTATCTTCTTGTGACGTCATCTTAACCGGACATACGTCATCAATTGGCTTTTAGCTCATTAAATGTATGTGTGTCCATTTATCTATATGTGAATATGCTCACAAATGTTAATTTGTTTGTGTTTATTCTTAAATGAGGTGTCAACCACGCGTTGCAGTGGTTAACCGGTAATATTAAAGGCATATAAAAATGAAAAGGTAACGATTAAGTGTTTGTGATGCTGCCGTAGTGGTTCAACATTGGTTTTTAGTTGTTTGCTTCCCTTGTTAAGCTACTTAGTCGCAGGTTCTATAATTTGTTTATGACATTTTCCATATTTTTGTTTCCAGTAAATTTCAAGTCCAACGATATATCTTAATCGAATATTTTTCCTTTCTCTTTCTTTGAAATTAAATTTATTTAATTTATAATTTGTATTTTCTTTCCTTTTAATACTACCTTAAAATAATTTGAGGTGTGTTTAAATTTTATCACTCAAATAAGATTATAATCAATGTATGAACCTATCCCGAAATAGATACCAAAAGTAGTTAATCATAGTTCAAAATGAAAAAAATTTAAATAAATAAATAAATAAAGATACCAAAAGTAGTAAGCAGAATACAATACTGATTAAGTTTCTCTAAACCACTATCAGACCTCAGCAATGACTCTTTAATTATGTCTTAAACAACTGAATATGGATTCAAATACAAAGACAGATTTTACTAACTTTTAAACGGAAATTAGTAAACAATCCAAATAACTACGGATCGATGTAGGTACTAACATATTATGAAAGGCTTTTTAAACATTTTTTTTACATCTAACAGATGGGTAGGTAAAACTAAGTTTTGCATAAATTGGGTTTTCACTCTCACAAATCAGCTCTACATGTCTATATTGCAGCCCTAATATTTTCCATGGATTTGTAAGGAAAC
The DNA here is from genome assembly GCA_039602395.1 of Deinandra increscens subsp. villosa. Taxonomy (NCBI): domain Eukaryota; kingdom Viridiplantae; phylum Streptophyta; class Magnoliopsida; order Asterales; family Asteraceae; genus Deinandra; species Deinandra increscens. The sequence goes on along the minus strand of JBCNJP010000012.1, from coordinate 27,861,180 downwards.
TGTAGAAAACAAATCATGCCTAAAGAGTTACATAGATTACCTTCATAAATGGACATTTAATTCTTATAATTAGTTTTAGACATTCAGAGGACTACAGAGAAAAGTCTTGTGATCTTGTTTGTGGGTCCTTTTGTTTTTATTAAAAAATAAAAAAAAAACTATTATTTAATACACAACAATAATTCTATGTGTTCTTATGTTTCTCATGTTCTGTCATGGCTAAAGGGGTAAATTTTAGTGAACTTATGTCTCCCTTCTTTCTATAGGTAAATTGTATAATCTACTAACAGTAACAGATCAGAGATGTCAAGAACTAAACAAATTAATAATCAATCAATCTCAGAAAAAACACAAAGAAATCTTTACCTTAATAAGTAAAATACCGTTTGCTTAACTTGAAAGCGATTTCAAGAGAACCTAAGACAAAAGAGGATACTGAACATGTAAAGGTAAGCGAGAACCTCCTGTAAATGAATTTTCTAAATAGTTAAGACAACATATTAATTTCACTTCAATTTTTGATCCATATAAAAATATACCTGTAATGAGTACTTTAAATTATACAAATCAAACCAACAGGCACTGAATTCCATCTGCTATTAGTGATTGTTCTTCTTATGCCCATAATAAACAAATGGATATATATGTTGCAATGTACCTAACCATAAAAACTGAAATCAAACAATTTTGTTTCCTATGCTCAAAATAAACGAACTGATCACCATGTTGCAATATATTTAACCTGTCAGGACCGATTTCACATCGATAATCTCGACATTGAGCAAGAACAGAGGTGAGATGTAGGAGACGGGATGATGAGAATCAAAGATAATAAATGACAAGAAATGAAAGATCAAACGATTCATTGATTATTGCTGAATGATTACAACGAACCGAATGATTACAAACTCGTCATTGGAAATCCATGGTCACATTGGGTTGAGCTCAAACCCAATGTGTGACTCTCACTCTAGAAATGATAGCTCACATCACTCATTATTCATCCATTATTCATCATCTAACAAATGAAGCTATCCCTTCCTATTTATAGAGAGCCCATGTGCTCACTAGCCCACTAACTAGCTAACACACATACAAATGAGCAAATACAAATAAACAAAAGACATAATTATTATTAATTAAATCAAAGATGATTTAATTAATATGAAGCTTGACTCGCTTGAACCGATCTTCCGTTGACTTTTACGTTGACCGTTGACCCGAACAGTTGACTTTTCAAGAAAACGTCTTCGGTCCAAACTTGCAAGCCTCGAGCATCACAACCCGCGTCTCTGAATCAAATCACAATGGATTCTTCAACCGAATTATTCGAGAATAGATTTGATGGCGTCAGTCATACTTATTAAAAGTTCCAACAATCCCCCCTTGACTGACGCTTTCAAATCTGTCATACTGGTGAAGAACCGCTCTGTCGTGCATCTTCAAAGAACAACTGATAAACCAGAATCTTTCTGTTGTAAAGATTCCCCCTTTGAATAAGCATCTTCTGTTCTTGTTGCTCCAGTTGAGATCCAAGTGCTGCAGTTCACTCGGTTCACACGGTCGGGTACAATACTAAGAATGCTAAACGTTGGAGAGAAAATCGCAACAAATCGAATCAGATAAACCAATCAATCACTGAAAATGCTCCAACTTCAGATAATCGACCCGATAATCCAAATCCATAAAAGTTCCCCCTTTTCTCTAGATCCCTCTGAAAACATCCGATGCGGAAGCGGAAAATCAGATGCAGAGAGTGGAACCGTTTCGCTCAGTTCCGAAGAGAAAACGGTACAAAAATCCTGAAATCGGACAATCTTGCGAAAAACCGGAAGCCGGGTGCTGACAGTTGTGAATGATCCATAAATACTGAACTTGTTCCGCGTGACTGGGTTGGATGCGAAATCAATGTCAAATCGGTGAAAAACTGAGATCCCGAGCGTAAACGCGAAATTTATTCATAACCGGAGTCTTCGTAATTTTGGGCGAAGAAAATCGAGCTTGGAAAAAATATTCCGTGAAGAATTCTGAGTAAAACGGTGCAATCTGGAATGAATCTTAGAAGACCGTAAATTTTATTCAAGTAACGGCCTTCCGTTAGAGATTTAACGGAATATTCCAATATTTAACTGAGATTCCAGTTAATTCGGTTAGATGACATCAGCGCTGCATCAGCTAAACAACTTGAAGTGAGACATAACGAAACAGTTGCAGACTTAACCGAGAAGCGAAACCAGTCCGTCAGTGGTCGTTAGCTAACGTGGTCTTGACGTCACCAAAAACTAGAAACCCGGTCGAATAAACGGAATAAATCCATGACCACTAAAATATTTTCAAATTTTCGTTTCGGCGTTATCTCGTTATTCTTGTAGAAAAATTAATGAGAAATACCCCGCATTTAACGAAAAATGCTAAAAAAATTTAATTGGTGGAATAAATCTCATGAGAAAATCATAATCCATGTCAAATTAAATTGACCAATCATAATTCATCCTCATAAAAGCACAATCCTTGTGATTATTTATAGACCAATCAGATTTGAGTATTAAAACCCATCCAACGGCAGAAAGAGAACGAGATCTAGGGCTGGAATTTAGTGATCCATGGCGGCTGGCCAATCACAAACAAGCACAGCCAAGATCCAACGATCAAGATCAGCTCAATCTAACGGTTATGAATATGTGATCCGTGTGGAGAAGGAATGGCCCAATCAGAGGTCGACAACACCATGTCCTTCAACGGTTCTTAAAGGCAGGTGGGCCCACTATTAATTCCTTCAAACCAATGGGAATCGGACAACAGAAATATATATCACGGATCCTTTGTTTTCTCCTGGTCCACGCGCTGAATTTTGTGATTATTTCATTCTGCTGGGCCCATAATGTGTTCTCATGGACCAATAGCTGGTCGACAACCAAAATGAGCCAACGGCTCTTTACCCAGCCTGGGGCCCACTTGCTTTTGATTTCCTCCAATCGAAATGCAACAGCAGAAAAGGAGCATTAGGGTTGACCTACCAGGAGAGAGAGAATCATTCTCTTCAGACCAATCAGACGATGCCACGTCAGCATCTTCCTTAAAAGACTCCGACAAGCCACGTAACCCTAATATGAACGGAAAATCTCACCGGAAATATGCAGCTCGCCGGAAAACCGTGATTCAGCCATAACTCTCATGATACTCGATGAAATTTGACGATTTTTATGTCGTTGAACTCGTGTTCTCATCCTCTACGATCCAGAACGATCAGAATCCACTGAAACTTATTTGAATAAAAACCCAGTTGACGAGTTTAGTCGAGATCGCCAAAGATCGAGGTCGCCAAAGACAAAAACGAGGTCGCCAAACATTATTCAAGATCGCCAAGCTTTATTCGAGATCGCCAACCATGAAATCGCTAAGATTATTCACGAAATCGCCAAGAAGTAAGTCGAGATCGCTAAGAATAAGCTGAGATCGCCAAGACAAACTTCAAGGGTACTCGAGGTCGCCAAGAACATCTTCAAACTCTTTCCAGATTGCCATGAACATCTTCAACAGCTGCGAAATCGCCAAGGCAATCTTCAAGGAGAAATGAAGAACACCAAGAACACCGTGAAACACACACTAGTGTGTGTTTTTTCAGATCTGTCAAATCTGTTGCGAATCAGGCGAAACCGATGCTTCCATTGGATCCAGAACGCGTTTTCCATCAAGATTCATACTTTATTTCATCCAAAAACACTGATTTTAGCACCAAAAACTTAGAATCAAAGCTCTAAAAATCTTCAAAACCCCAAAAACGGGAAAACTCTAACAGCTTCGTTTTTCAGCTCAGATCTCGGATTTCTTCACTGATTATGACATATGGAGCATGAAATCATATCTAAATGAACCCAATAACAAGAATCTATCATCAGATTCATCCAGAAATCATCAATCAGCTCCAAAAATAAAAAAAAGATAGAAAAAGTCTCCAAAGTGGGTTTTTCCAATCAGCACCTCATTCAAGCTCAAAATCACAGATTCGAGTGACCAGATTCACGGTGAGATGAATCTGATCGGTACCCGCTCTGATACCATTTGTCAGGACCGATTTCACATCGAGAATCTCGACATTGAGCAAGAACAGAGGTGAGATGTAGGAGACGGGATGATGAGAATCAAAGATAATAAATGACAAGAAATGAAAGATCAAACGATTCATTGATTATTGCTGAATGATTACAACGAACCGAATGATTACAAACTCGTCATTGGAAATCCATGGTCACATTGGGTTGAGCTCAAACCCAATGTGTGACTCTCACTCTAGAAATGATAGCTCACATCACTCATTATTCATCCATTATTCATCATCTAACAAATGAAGCTATCCATTCCTATTTATAGAGAGCCCATGTGCTCACTAGCCCACTAACTAGCTAACACACATACAAATGAGCAAATACAAATAAACAAAAGACATAATTATTATTAATTAAATCAAAGATGATTTAATTAATATGAAGCTTGACTCGCTCGAACCGATCTTCCGTTGACTTTTACGTTGACCGTTGACCCGAACGGTTGACTTTTCAAGAAAACGTCTTCGGTCCAAACTTGCAAGCCTCGAGCATCACAACCCGCGTCTCTGAATCAAATCACAATGGATTCTTCAACCGAATTATTCGAGAATAGATTTGATGGCGTCAGTCATACTTATTAAAAGTTCCAACATAACCATAAATATAGTAAATTAAACAGCTAATAACAAAACAGTATACCTGCTACTGGATGCAAGACCACCACTTCCAAAGCCATGAACCAAATCATCCAACCCTCTTGGACTCTTAGAAGCCTTGTGTTTGGTTGGTTCAACCTTCTCATTTTTCGCAAGCATGATTAAGTTATATAGCAGACCATTCCGTTTTCCAATAGTAATTAATGAAGTTTTTGTTAATTGGAATTCATGTCAAAGAAAAAAACCTAATAGTCGGTTGCAAGCGTTATTACAACAATACACAAACAAATAAAGACCTTAGTTCTTTGAATCAAACATATACAAGAATACACAGATATATTTATTCAAACCCACAAGAAAACTCAAAGAAGTAAGGATGTACATGATTTTTTCTGCTGATTTCTTCAAACAACACAAGATATTTGTTCATAAATCCACACGTTGCACATTCATATTATAAACTAAACGAGTTGGTGACCCGCCCGCGCATTGCGGCGGGCCACCGTCATGTTACCTAAGAAATACATATTGTACACGGGTGTGCAAGTATACACCATTACATTTCTTGACCTAGATGACTATTACAAAAGAGTGAGTGTATGTTTTTAAAAGGATAACCATCAACATATGGGGTCATGCCTTTCGTTACAGAAACCCAACTTGCTATTAGAAAAGAGTTGACTGTTTTTATAAGGCACCCTATCTACATATTGGGCTATGCCTTTAGTTATATGCACATCCATTTTTACAAAAGTGGCATTCTACTTGCAACATTCATGCTCCAGCTCTCCTTGTCTTTCTGTCACCTTCCACAATTAAACCTGTAAATGTGAAATGTGAGTATCACAAATTAACTCATGTGCAATTCTTGTAGCTTTCGACAATAAGCCCACATCATCTCTTATGATCACACTTGAGTTAGGTTATTTCTTGAATACCAAAGGGGTGCATGTTATGAAAGTCTAAATGTGTCAAACATCAAGCATACATAAGAAGAATTAAACTTTGTGTGTTTGCATCGATAACACAAAGGATAACACAAAGGTCAGAAACAATAGAATTTGATGAACCAATTACAAATGTTTGTTGTATTTTTGACATTTTGAAATACTATGTGACATGGAGTGTCTGTGTTTTATACCTAATAAAACCAAACCTCACATAACAGACCATCAAATTTTGTCTCTAATTATTCCATGTTCTTTTTAGAAAATAAATATAAACTAACCTGCATGAAACGGGGATTAGCAATGACACTTGATTTAATGCTAATAAAACATCACAGAAGAAAGAAGTCTGCAAAAAACATACCGAAATTAGCAAACAAAAAAATATTCCATGAGTATAAATCCACAATGTTAAGACCATAATGCAAAAAATTTAAATAAGGTCAGAGTATATAAAATCACGAAAGTGAAACATGATTAGTATATTAACAAAAAAAAAAGTACCCAAATGCCAACGTAAAATTACACGATTTCAATTATTAATGCTTTTATACTAAAAGAAATGGTTTAAATATCTTTTGAATGAATGTGGCATTTTTTAGTTTAAAAGAATATAACAATCTAAACATTTATACCACAATATTTGTATTTAGAACCTATCAAATCATTTTTATACGATCCACAAAAATATAAAACGGATAAAATCACATACAAAGCATGCGCTGGATAATTAATGATACACGTGAAAGTTAGGCTTTCAACTTTTACTTATAACAACTTCTGAAGGGGCAAACTATCTGGGTAGTTCTCTGTCAAGCTACAGAAACATACAGTGATATTATCTATCTTATATATGGGTTTAGGCAGGTGTATAAGTAGCAGTTTAAATAAATTTTGACTTGTGCTCTGTATTCCACTGCCTCTCTTCTTATACTACATTCACTAATTAACACAATCATCTAAACGGATGGTAAAACCTCTAAACACATTTTGCGTCTACCGCACATCATATTTTATGTATTTCAATTGGCCATAGGATGTTGTTAGAGAATTTACCTCCTGGTCAGGTATATTATGATCGTTTTATTTTGCAAACATAGCAAATATATTATACATGTCAATGAGAACTCATGAAACTGCACACCAAAGAGACATTAATAACACACCAAATAGATAGGCAAAATTTACTTACTGCTGGTAGGATGATATAAGAAATACTGCAAGAAAACAAATCAAACCACACAAACAAAGTGTAACATGCAGATTGCATAATAAACATGAGTAGTGTAGCTTTATATTCATAAGCATCCTTTAAACTTATAATATTGAGATGATGTGGGGTTAATGCCACATAATCTCAACCTATCACTTAATTCCTAACATCCAAAGTATATTATCTATATAATACACCTATATGTTACCTGAAATTCGCCTCTACACTCAGCTCCTTAATTATTCTGTGGACATCCGGAAATCTCTTACTACGCACATCATCCCATGCCAACAGGAAAAAACAACAAACCAAATATATTTAGTTATGAAACAACTTTGTATCAAATGAAATGAGTTAAAAAAAAAACAAATGGAGCTTCAAATATCAAACTGAGTGTACAATAAGTGTACTATAAATGAACTAAATGAACTCCAAATATACATATCAAAACCATCATAAACCATCACACGCAAAACAATTCCTATATCTAAACATATCCACATTAACTTAAATTTATTTCACAATATCATGAGCCATAACAGAGTTCTAAATGCAACATAAAACGTAATTTTAAAACACTCACACACACACACATTAAACACAAAGAATTGACAACTAATTTATCTCTTTTCAGTTCATAGTTGTAATGTTTTACTAATATTGAAATAGACACAGACAACTATTGGGGAAGAAATAACAAATGAAGAGAAAAACATAGAACACAAATAGGGAAATAAAGGCATACTATGTTTTTCTAAGCCAATGATGTTCTAACAATTTTTTTAAAGCCCGTGACCTCTTAACAGCAAATCGGTCCTCCAATTGCTTCATGGTTAAATATCATATAACCGATTGGAAGGTGCACTGCTTCTCTAACTGTCAGCTTTATTGCTTGACTTCCACCGAAACAATTTCTTTAACAACAACATGCATCAAGTGAGGCAGAAATCTAAAAGCAGAAGAAATTAACTAACGATAAAACTAAGACATAAAGTTTATGAAATGGACAACCAAACCAATTCATTCACACGCAACAACTGAAGAAGAACCCTAAATAATATCTTACCAAGAGAACCCGTTGACGTCTTGAGCCATCATCGACGGAAAATGAAAGTGCTGACGTCGCCGACTGCCAATCGCTCACTTGTAAGAAACTGTTTCAAATCAAATGTCGCATATATACTTCCGGCAGGTAATTCCGACAACGAAATCAAATGAATATGATTACGTTTCAAATCGATTGCACAAAATAGTGAACATCGAAGATGAAACACTGGAGAAAACCCACCAAAACTAACCGCAAAGGTAGATTATACCGGCGGCCACGATAACAAATCTGAAACAGATCTGAAGATGTAAACTTCCAAAGACCCCCAATTCAATGAGAAGTCGCCGGCGGCGCAACGACGGCGCTACACCGACGGCAACACATCGGAGCACAATCTCATGCAAGAGAGATCGCGCACGCCGATAGGGAAGAGAGAATGAAAGAAATTATGACAGAGAGAGCGACGTATATCAGAAGCTTTAGAGAGGACACACCACGTCACCACCGCCTATCTTCACAAATGAGTTGAAAACATGTGTGTTTTAAGGGGTATAAAGTGTCAAAACCACAAAGTCTTGTGGTTAAACTTTGAGAAACAAAAAGTTTCCTATTCAACTATCAAATTACATTGTATTATATATAAATAAGAATTCCTTCAATTTAACCCCCAAATTATATAAAAAAACATAAAAATTCAAATCAAATTATCAGAAAAAGATTAAAATTGAAAGCCTATTGATGCTGCAAATGAGATGAATTTGGTGTCACTTTATACACTTGAAAAAGGCTCCATCCTCGTCAGATGAAATGAATCCGCGTGAAACAAACCAGAGAAGGGATTTAGCATCGTCGGATTAGGTTTCCAAATGAGAGGAGCCGTTGGATTTGTGTTTTTTCACCATAGTTGGATTAGGGATTCTGCATTGTCAATGTGAAAGCATAGCAAAGAAAGTTCTCTGAAGCATTACCGGAAATAGGGTTCTTCTGGTCACTGATTTTTGAATTTTCGCAAATACGCAAGTCAAGGACTGTGCGTCGATTGTGAAGAACAAAAGCAAGTAAAAAGCGTTCCCAAAATGGAGATTCTCTGAAGCCAAGAAGATCGCTGATTACATGTGTCTCTGGAAATCAAGTCGCTGCGCAAGATGGGTTAAGATGGGTTTGAAATAAGGGCCAATATGGGCTACTCGGAAAATAAATTGGGCTTGGATACCCGTTCAAATCGGTTGAATATATTTAGGGGAATTCATGTGCTTTATACACTTGTACATAAGGCTTTGGTTTCTTGTACCTCTTAAATTTCAACAATTTCAACATTCTCTCTCCATATATATTACTCCCTATTAACAATAAGGAAGTCCATGAATAGTTCATGGTGGAATGTACCTCCTCCCCAACACAAGGTACAAGAGTTTTATGCATTTTTATCCAAGGTTGGGTTTTGATGAATAGTGTTTTGCTGCTGTTAACTCTGTTATCTTCTTGAAAAAACGGTGTGTTGATGTGGTTAGGTCCGTTAAGGAGTGGGGGACACGATGTTTGTGTGACCCACGATGGATTAAAGAATATATTTTCATACGTTCGTTGGAAACGTAAAGGAGAGGAGAAGGGTGTTCTCATCTTCAACGCTGTTCTCCCATACCCTACAAGTCTGCATTTGTTTACTGTTCGAGACCATGCCTCCATACCTCTGTCAACGACTCCTTCTCTTTACATTTTCTACATAATTTTCTGCTTTCCTCCAACTAATCGTACTGCTCTCATCATCGGTGCTTATGAAGAAAATCACCACCGACGTATTTCAGGTCTAGGGTTTTTTTCATGGTTGCGGTGATTGCACAACACACGAAGATGATGATGAATCAAATCAAAGATCCTAAATCGTGTAAGTTTCATATCAAATTTTGCTAGCCCTGCTCTTTGATTTTGTCGATTGTTGTTATCTTGGACATATTAATCGATTTTATGTTTCTAATTCTTATTTTTTTTTTGGGGTACACATTTAATGCTTTATTTCATTTTCGACTTCAATTGCTACTGAATGTTTAAACGAGCGTTAATCATGTAAGTTAATTCTCCATTTTGTAAACAATGTTCTTTATTTCAGTGGATTGTTGTTACCTTTGACATATCCCTTCAATGAGTCGCTAGCCATGAGGATCAGGTATTGAGCTCACAAAACTTGAACCTTGGGGCTTATAATGGTTATTAGTATACCCATATTCGCCCATTGTTTTTCTTGGATTTATCTTTTCGGTCAAGTGTTATTTAACCACAAAATTTGACCAGTTCCATGATTATCTATTTTTTTGGTGCTGTTTGCACACAGGAAGAAGAATCCAAGTAAAGTTCCTAATATATTGCTTAATACAGGTATGTTGTCTTTATTTGACCTAATTTTGCCTGTGATTCAAGAACAAGAACTGACCTAGGTCATACGACTTTAAACAAAATGGTTGTGATTGTTGTGGTGCATCATCTTATTTATTTGACCTAACTTTGACGTTTGAGGTTTACATTTTGCCTGTAATTTTGGTGTGGTTATAAGTTCTGTTGTAGGGTTTATATGTTTTTGGCTATATGTTTTGAAACATTTATTGGATTTTTAGTCTTATTTATTTGTTAATGATGATTGTCAGTTGATTCCTATAAAGTGTTTGTTGTGATTTCTCTTAATTTGCATTCTTAATAGTGTTCTATGATTATTAAGAATGTAACAGACGTGTAGAGCTAAATTATAGATGTTTTTATTTTTTCCTTTAATTGTTGTATCTGAATATGTTGAATCGACAATAGGTGTTTTCAAAAGTAGCATCTCTAGCATGTATATGCATAAATGTCTCTTTGATATTGTGTTCATCTGTGTGTTAAAATGCGTAATTAGACATAATTTTGTTCATTAGTGGTGTGCTCTATGGTTAGTTAGACATATTTTAGCTCATAAATTGTGTACGTCATTAATTTTTTTATTTGTTTCTTTGCAGGTGCTTAACTTGCTGCACCTATAATTGACACTCTATCTTCTGTTGTAAGTCTATTTTACTATTAAGTTGTTAACATTATTCTGCTTACAGTATTACATTTACTAGTAGGTATGTGTGTGTGCAGCCATTGATCATGATGAAAGAATCCATCCACCAAGCAACAATCAAAATTAGTACATCGACAACTATGCAGCGAATAAAAGCGCTAAAAACCTACAACTATTGGTTCATCACTACTTTTTGATCTGGTTTGGTTTGCTTATTTCCTGTTTATATTATCTACTATTATTTCCGCATACTAATTTGCAAATGTAGTTGTACATTTTTATATTTAGAAATTAAAAATTATATAAATTTTCTTGGTAATATTGGTAAAGATCTTAGCTAAGCTGCAACACCTACATTTTAGATTGTTATAGTTTTGATTTCTTTAGTTTTAGTTAACTTCATATCTACGTGTACGTGTGCTTAATATTAACCTCTTCATCTTCGTGTGCTTAGTATTAGTTAACCGTGTTTTGGTTGTTTAAACCATGTCAATATAGGTGTGTATATATGTTTGCTCCTATTTCATAACCATTTTGAGTACACAATGACTTCAAGTAAAGGGTCCTGCTCATCAATACAATTTATTAAATATTTACAGATTTAATAATTGGAAGAGTAAATTACGAGTTTCTGGTTTTCCACATCTTATCTAAATATAATACAACTTGAAATATATATTTTACGTGCTTTATTTTTAATTTATCGTTTCTGTTTCAAATCTCTCTTTTTTGTGATTAATTGTTCCTGCATCGCCAAATTTGATTTAAGATGGATAATAGCATGTTTGTATTTATAATATATTGTTCTTAGTTCCATGTATGTATTTGGTTGTTAATTTGGGATCACTATAGTTAAGATATAAGCAGATCGCTCTTTTGTCTCTCTAATTTTTCTGGTGTGATTGCAGATCTTTCATATCAAATTGGACGGCATTGGTATGTATATTTACTTGAAAATGATTTGTTAATATTATGTAATAGATATAGTTATAAGAACTTATTTGAAATGACTATAAAAGTTATGTTGCTAAATTATTGTTTGTCTATCGGGTTTTTCAGCCACTTCTAAGTACCGGGCCAGTGGGATTTTCTTCAAGTATAAGGGAGGAAGTGATATGTCTAAAGAGGTTTGTTATTCACTCTATCTTTCATTTTCTTTATGTTATTTTTGAAACTTAGAGAGGGCAGGGTGATTTTTCTCGAAGAATTGAATGTAGGAATTGTTTAGTTTTATATTAACTCAACAAGATATTTTTTTATGAGTTCGTTAGTAGAAAAATTGTTAAAAGTATAAAGCTCTTTATTTCAAGTACTAATTCAAACTGTTTTTTCTTATGTATTGTTTTTGCTTATGTATTGGGCTTGTTTTGGAAATTAGGTTCTGGGCTGGACTTGGTGAAGGCTTAAAGGGCTTAAGGGTGCTGGGTTGATTAAAGGTCGAGACCTGGTTTGAACCGGCTGCTAATTGGGGTATAAAAGTGACAGGGCTGCTAGGGTTTTCGATGATCGAGTCTTTTCTTCTTCACCGCTCACCTACTTGCGTTCTGCTAGGGTTTGATGGAGATTGTCTTGTTTGCTCGTTCTGTTTGCAGCCATTTAGTGAGATCATCACGATGATGATCTAAAAGACTTTTACATCTTCTTTCTATCTCGATTTTTCGTTCCTTAGAAAGATTGTTGTATTTGTTTGTTGTTGTCGATTCAGCGTCTCAACTGTTTTACCTGTTACCATGTTCAGTTTCTTCAACTTTACATGGTATCAGAGCTAGAGATCTGATTCCGATTGTTCTTGGTGTGGTTTTCCATCGAGGTTTTCATTTTTCTTATTGAAACCCTAATTTTTCGGTTTGCGAAGGGTCTGTGTTGCACCGGTTGTTCGAACGGTGGTCTTGGTAGATCTCTGTGGTTCTTCCGCTGTCTTTCTGTTGAAGATCCAGGGTTGTTTGGTGTTCCGAATAATTTCTGTTCAGATCTGCGTTTTCAGATCTGTGTTTCCTTTCAGATCCGGCGAGTTGAGGCTGTCTAGTTCTCTGCGGCTAGGGTTTGGTGCGCTAAAGTGTTCCAGTTGAACAGTGGCGTCAAGGTATTGAAGACCCCAACCCTAAGAGAAGGTTGGGGTAGCTAGGAGGCGCTGATCAGATTGTTGCTGCGCTTGTCACTGCCTGGGTTGAGATTGATCCTAAGTGAAGATCTCTCAACTCAGGCGTACCGGGTGAGATCGTTCCCTGTTTCACCTTTATTGTTTGTTATTTTACTGTTGCCAAATTGCTTATTGTGGTTATTTGGTTGTTCTGGTTTGGTATTTGTGCTATCTGTTGTTATTGGCTGTTAACATAAATCGTGAAGGTCATTAGAATGCCTACTGAAGGGGATGCCTCAACCTCTGCTACCTTAGTGAGCAAGATTGAGGCTAGTGACCCGTTATACTTGCATGCTAGTGATTCTAGCACCTTGACTTTGATTAGCTTTAAACTGAAGGGTACAGAAAACTACACGGTTTGGGCAAGTGCTTTAGAATTGGCCTTAAATGTAAAAAACAAAACAGGTTTTCTTGATGGTTCTTGTAAAAAACCAACTGATGATTCTGTATTAGCTAATCAGTGGGAAAGGTGCAATGCTGTTGTGTTATCGTGGATTCTTAATTCTGTGTGTGAAGAACTGTATGTGGGACAAGTTTTTTCAAAACTTGCCTCAGATGTTTGGGCTGATCTTAAGGAAACTTATGATAAACTGGATGGCTCTGTTATTTTCAATTTGTATCAAAAGATTAATTCTGTAACCCAAAGTGGGTCATCTGTGTCTGATTATTTTAATAGGCTTAATACCATGTGGAAACAGTTTGATAATATGGTTAAGTTGCCTTCATGTTCATGTGATGCATCAAAGAAATACAATGAGTTTAGTGGGTCCATAAAACTGATGCAATTCTTGATGGGTTTGGATGAGGTGTATTTACCTGTTAGGACTAATTTGCTAACCCGTGATCCTCTTCCCTCTCTTAAAAATGCTTTTTCAATAATTTCAAGGGAAGAATCTCACAGGGTTAGCAATAGTGGTTCGAAAGTACAAACCATGGGGTTTGCTTCGAAGAGTGGACCATTTTCGGAGACAACTAGAAGACCAAATAGGGGTCCAAACACTAATATTAAGTGTACCCATTGCAATAAAGTTGGTCACCTTGTGGATAAATGTTTTGAATTAATAGGTTACCCTCCTGGATATAGACCAAGGAATAATAGATGGAACAGTTCAGGATCCAGGCGGGGAACATCAAGTAATACTGTTGTAAATAGTGCTGTTGATTCAGGGTCTTCATCCACTGTCAGTAGCTTAAGTCCATATCAAGTTTCCAGACTTCTTAAACTGTTAGATGAGAAGTCTATGGATGTCTCAATTAATAATAATGTTGGAGGTAGAGCTTATATGAATAATAACTGTGTTTATTCTTTTGGGGCTGGTACTGATAGAGCAGGTTGGGTGTTAGATTCTGGGGCAAATCAACACATGGTAGTTTCAAATAAAGGGTTGCTAAATTCTGTAAATGTTTTTGAGTTTGGAATTAAAGTCAAACATCCAAATGGAACTTTTAACAAAAATTTATACAATGTAACATCACTTTTTGATGCTAACCAGTATTGATCAAAGTTGAAATCTAATTTTGTTGCATTATGTTGCGTTTTTTCGTTGCACGTTCCTCGGATTACTACGGTTCTTATTTGTTACTATATTCGGTATTTATAATTAGTTTGGTTTAATCTTGGTTTGTTTTACCTATAACCAATGTAGGGGACTACGTAGCAGGGTCGGGAATGGGAATGACTTCGCTCTCTTGGTGATGTCATCTTTGTAGGGACCATAGTTTAGTGTAGGAACGGGAACTGTTGTGTGAACCAGGTTCAGGTGATTCATGGTGTTAAAGTGACAAATAATAGAGCAAGTTAGAAGGAGTTAAGAAAGTGTGATAATTAATGTGCAAGTTAAAAGTGGTCAAGAACATGCTGTAAAATTTAGGAAGTGTCGGACATTGGTGAGATATGCAGAAAAATATGGATGCAGGTTTGGTATTACTAAACATTACTTGAAGAGTTACAGCAAATGTGAAGTTCTTGACTTCCAAGTTCCAAATGGGTAAAGTGTAATCTGTTTACATTAGATTTGGTTAGAGAATATGGCGACTTTTTGACTTACAAATGGGTAAACTCTCATCCAAATATGATATGGACATTTATCTATTTGCATTACTTGATAGGAGCATTTGCCAAAATAAAGTGGTATCCACTAAAGACAATGAGTGGAGGTTAGCCACTTCTCAAATGACCAAATTAGATTTATACACTGCTTATGTTAGTAGGAATTGTTGGCTTTGTAGTACGAATTCCGAGTTAAAAAAATTAGTATCATCTATCCGCTTTGCGAAACGGTTAAAATGTGATGCATTTAGGTGTCTTCGGGACTGGGCGATATTAACCACAATCTTTTGCATGCGTATTACAATAGATGAGAATTTACACCGCTTCGCGCAACGCGCGAATCTCGGGATCTAGTATATATATATATATATATATATATATATATATATATATATATATAGGGGAAGGATCCTATGAAAACCCTTTATTTTGTGAAAACGTGAAAACCACTTTAAAACCTACATAACTTCTTTATACGTTAATGTTTATTCATGAAATTTGCGCCAAATGTCTTAGAATTACGTTATCTATAACTCTGGAAAACAATATTTATAAAAAAAAAAGTAAAAAAAAAAACGTTTTTTTTTTTTTTTCCCGTTTTTGGTACACATGTGTACCATCATCACTACTACTACACAAAAACGAATTATAAAGTATAAAAACACTCCTTATGTTAAAAATATATTAAAAACATACTAAAAACAATAAAACATTTATGTTACGAATGATAATTAAACATAGTACACATGTGTAGCAATACTTAAAAAATCATAAAATGTTATTTTTTTCTTTAGATATAAAGATAATAAAACTATAATAATTAGGGTGCAATTTCCTTTTAAAACTATTAGTAACTCATATTAAATTTTGAGTTTTTTTTATTGTGGTACACATGTGTACCAAAAACGGAAAAAAAAATAAAAAAAAAATAAAAAAACGTTTTTTTTTTGTTTTTGGTTTTTATAGAATTAAAGATAACGTAATTCTAAGACTTTTGGCGCAAATTTCATGAAAAAACATTAACGTATGAAAAAGTTATAAAGGTTTTAAAGTGGTTTTCACGTTTTCACAAAATAAATGGGTTTTCACACGATCCTAATCCTATATATATATATATATATATATATATATATATATATATATATATATATATATATATAGGGTTAGGTTCAAATGAGAACTTTTTGTTTTGAGAACTTTTGAGAACTAAATCTCAGCCACACATTTCAGGGGGGACCACTACAATTCATGGGAGGGGGGATACATGTAAATAATCTTGTGGCTCAAATTAGTTCTTTTTAGTTCTCAAACCCAATTGGTTCTCAAATGATCCTCTCCCTATATATATATATATATATATATATATATAGGGTTAGGTTCAAATGAGAACTTTTTATTTTGAGAACTTTTGAGAACTAAATCTCAACTACACATTTCAGGGGGAACCACTACAATTCATGGGAGGGGGGATACATGTAAATAAACTTGTGGCTCAAATTAGTTCTTTTTAGTTCTCAAACCCAATTGGTTCTCAAATGATCCTCTCCCTATATATATATATATATATATATATAGGGAGAGGATCATTTGAGAACCAATTGGGTTTGAGAACTTTTGAGAACTATTCTGAGCCACAAGTTATATATAAGGAAATCCCCCCATGAATTTGAATGCTTCCCCCTGAAAATTAGTGGCTCAGAATGGTTTTCAAAAGTTCTCAAAGAAAAAAGTCCTCATTTGAACCTAACCATATATATATATATATATATATATATATATATATATATATATATATATATAGGGTTAGGTTCAAATGAGAACTTTTTTCTTTGAGAACTTTTAAGAACCATTATGAGCCACTAATTTTCAGGGGGGAAGCATTCAAATTCATGGGGGGGGGGGGGGGGATTTCCTTATATATAATTTGTGCCTCAGAATAGTTCTCAAACCCAATTGGTTCTCAAATGATCCTCTCCCTATATATATATATATATATATATATATATATATATATATAGGATTAGGATCGTGTGAAAACCCATTTATTTTGTGAAAACGTGAAAACCACTTTAAAACCTTTATAACTTTTTCATACGTTAATGTTTTTTCATGAAATTTGCGCCAAAAGTCTTAGAATTACGTTATCTTTAATTCTATAAAAACCAAAAACAAAAAAAAAACGTTTTTTTATTTTTTTTTTATTTTTTTTTTCCGTTTTTGGTACACATGTGTACCACAATAAAAAAACTCAAAATTTAATATGAGTTACTAATAGTTTTAAAAGAAAATTGCACCCTAAGTATTATAGTTTTATTATCTTTATATCTAAAGAAAAAAATAACATTTTATGATTTTTTAAGTATTGCTACACATGTGTACTATGTTTAATTATCATTCGTAACATAAATGTTTTATTGTTTTTAGTATGTTTTTAATATATTTTTAACACAAGGAGTGTTTTTATACTTTATAATTCGTTTTTGTGTAGTAGTAGTGATGATGGTACACATGTGTACCAAAAACGGAAAAAAAAAACGTTTTTTTTTACGTTTTTTTTTTAAAATATTGTTTTCCAGAGTTATAGATAACGTAATTCTAAGACATTTGGCGCAAATTTCATGAATAAACATTAACGTATAAAGAAGTTATGTAGGTTTTAAAGTGGTTTTCACGTTTTCACAAAATAAAGGGTTTTCATAGGATCCTTCCCCTATATATATATATATATATATATATATATATATATATATATATATATATATATAGGGAGAGGATCATTTGAGAACTAATTGGGTTTGAGAACTAAAAAGAACTAATTTGAGCCACAAGTTTATTTACATGTATCCCCCCTCCCATGAATTGTAGTGATCCCCACTGAAATTTGTGGTTGAGATTTAGTTCTCAAAAGTTCTCAAAACAAAAAGTTCTCATTTGAACCTAACCCTATATATATATATATATTAAGGTATATTAAGGTGTATACATATATAAGGTTAGGTTCAAATGAGAACCAATTGATTTTGAGAACTTTTGAGAATCATTCTAGGTGTGACAATCCATCTTTCAGGTCTTTCCCTGATTTAACTTAACCTAAATTGAATTAAATGTTGTGTGAACATTTATGGGATTGACTTATGTCGATCCTATTATCTAGGGTTTGTGTAACCACCACTATGCAAGCATGCACTTGAGTCTAGACATTTCATATTTTATGATTTTATGTAAATCGTATTCTATGATTTTATGTGAACACTTGTCATTTTATGTGAGAACTATACTTATGATTTTATGTGATATATTTATATATATGCACACTATATTCTATAATTTTATGGGGCAATGTGTCACGTAGTTACACGTAAAGCTATGTGGATTTATGAGATAAATATGTATTGTTATAATTTCATGTTATCATTTTATGTGAACTCAAAACTATATATTTATGGAATTATAACTATGATTTTATGAGAACGAAATAAGGTTTATATTTTATAAACGTCACGTGTTAAATAAATTTTGACAAATACACGTTTTAGTCGTCGTCCAAGATTATCTCCGTTAACCCTGTTAGTCTCGATCAACCTCTTCTAAACTTGGAGGGACTAACCTTGCCATTTCCTAAACACATTTTTAACTAACCAAACCTCCAAGGACTCACTTTGTAATTATCAAAACTTAGATAGTTGAGATGTAATATAAGAAAGGATTATTCTTGCCATTTCGGCAAAGTTGATTTGTGGCTTTTGGAAAACTGACGACCTCTTCTTTTGTCACCCTATTTAATGCCGGAGTTAAACCGCCATCGGTTACGAACACAAACCATCACCACCATAACTCAATTGTAGGGGCTAGTAATTCTCATCCCACCTGATCGGTTATCCTCAAGTTTTTGCCACCATTCATCACTCTCAAATACTCTCTCGTGAACCCTCGAGACACACGTACGAGCACCTCCGATCACCACCTCTCCGTTTGTTATTTTGTTCGGTCACCACCCAGCCACCACTAGTACGCCAGCGGTTCTGCTACTTTTGGCGTTCATAAGTCATAGTAGCTTTTCGAGCATTCACAGTCGCTGCAAAGCAACACCGACGAGGAGCAACTTGGAAACCATCGTGCCGCCGTCCGATGAATGAAAACACCATCGTCATCTTTGCTCGCGAGTCTAGTGTTCTTCTGAAATCGTAAGTACCATTTGAAAACTCAATTTCATGCGTTTACAATGTTGATCATAGGAGCAGTTGATCGGAAATGGTAGTCGGGTGTTTACGTTTTATCCGTGAAGAAGA
>JBCNJP010000012.1:27822260-27841260 GCA_039602395.1 Deinandra increscens subsp. villosa | reverse complement strand
ATGATATTTACAATCTTCTATTTTTAGATATCTAATATAGTAGAGGAGACAAATGGATGAGAGATCTTTGAAATTAGTGATATCAAGAACAACTATAAGGCAAGATCATAAGTTGGCAGTTTATACTCTATTTTGCACATTAACGTAATAATTTTTGTGTGTATTGTTTTGGGGTGCAATTTTGGGAATGTTATAACGTGTTGTAAGTTGTCTTTATCCTCATTTACCCTTGGTCTGCTATTCCACTCCATGATTCAATCGTGAAGTAAGTATTGTTATTTTAATATATGAATTTTCTTGCTTTTATTCTTTTGTCCTTTTCTTTTAGATCAGCAGGTAACTCATATGGAATTATGGATACTAGGTCTTATTGTACGAGTGTATAAGAAATATTTTAAAAGCAAGTTTCAAATTTCACAAACTTTGTTATTTAAATTTTTGTTACTTCTAATACATTACTTGCAACATTACTTGTAACTCAGTCATGTACACACATGAGCAGGTATGATTTTGTCTTTTCTTCTACATGTGTAGGTTTTTTTAGTTTTTATAAGTGATAATTGTAACTTAAAGGTTTATAAACTAGATAGTCAATTGCGTAGAGATAGAAATAGAAATATATGATTTTGCATTGGTCTTAGGAATCAGTTGTCTTTACATAAAACTAACATACTTAAACTTAAATAATTAGCTTGTCATATTTTATAACTTGAAATAAATATACGAACATGATGATTTGTACGTGCAAGTAAAAAAAAGAAGCGGATGAATATTACATTTGTTTACACAGTAACAAAAAACCTAATCCCACTTTCCAACGGCTGGTAAGGCTAATGTACTTGAAGACGCCCTCGATGTAAATTGTCGTGCCGCAATAACAAGCGAACATAAGAGAATACCGCATTGTAGTTTGTTGTGCCGCTGCAACGCACGAACAGAAGATGAATAACATGCTATACATTGTCGCCGCCGCAACGCGCGGGCACACGGCTAGTATATAATAAAGCATGTCAATGTAAACATCCAACCCATAAACAAAATATCCTGAGTTTGTAAATGATGAATACAATAAAAGCAAAAGTGCAACTCGGATCCGGATCTGATCAAGGTTGTTGGTCTGCTGGTGGTCCTGGGAATGGAGCGGCTCGTATGCGGCGATCTCTGCTGGAACTGGCTCGCCATCGACTGGGAACGGCATATCGTGCACATTTCTCAACAACACAAGTAAGCATAATGAAAATCATGAGAAAGGTGCAAATCGGGTTTCAAACGGGCAATTGCTGAAATATTTTGCAAAGTAATGAAATTTGGCCAAATGCAAACGGCGGGAATGGAGATTGAGTACCCAACAACTTGCATTTGACCAAAACCAACAACGCCCGCATGAAACCCTCACACGAACCGCCTAATTATCGTTTATGAAGTCTACGGTTCACGTGAAACGGTCAAAGATGTTTAGAAAACAAGTGCGCGGACGTTTGTTTAAAAATTATGAAGTGACGTTCCGCAAACTCGAATTCCAAACACGCCCCAAAAATACCGTCGTACGGACCGTTGGAATGGAGATTGAGTACCAATGGCCCGCATTACGGTAAGATTTTTAGAAAAAAAATCGGGCATGACCCGTTTGTTTATCGGACTAAACCAACACTCGTTTTGAGTGTTCCAATCAATCAAAATAATCAGAATCAAACAGATATGCATCAAGGAATCTAGAATTAAAGTATAACAATAAAAACTAAACTAAACAAAGATAAACGAAAAAAAAAAAACTAACAAGTAATCTAAGAATCCTACAAAGCACTTAAACTAAACCTAAAACAAACGATGATCCTAAATGATGAAAATAGACACATGGAATTAAAACAAATAAACCCTAATTAATAAAACATATTTTTCTGATTTTTTTATTATTATTATTTTTTTTTAATTTTTTTTTGAAGATTAAATAAAAAGAGGGAAATATTTACACCCGCAGACCGATGGTCAGACGGAACGAACTATTCAGACTTTGGAAGACATGCTCCGAGCTTGTGTTCTCGACTTTGGTAAAGACTGGGAGGCTCATCTTCCGTTGGTAGAGTTCTCCTACAACAACAGCTATCATTCAAGCATCGGTGCAGCACCTTTTGAAGCCCTCTATGGCAGAAAATGTAGATCGCCCGTATGTTGGGCCGAAACGGGTGAGAAAGGACTCACTGGACCGGAAATCATCCATGATACAACTGAACGCATTATCCAAATCAGAAATCGGATAGCCGCAGCACGTGATAGACAAAAGAGCTATGCCGACAAACGCCGAAAACCTTTGAAGTTCGAGGTAGGTGACAAAGTACTATTGAAGGTATCTCCTTGGAAAGGAGTGATACGCTTCCGAAAGCGTGGAAAGTTGAACCCTCGCTATATCGGTCCGTTTGAAATTATTGGGGAAGTAGGGCCGGTGGCCTACCGATTAAAACTCCCTGCTGAACTCGATGGAGTTCACAACGTATTTCACGTCTCAAATCTGAAGAAATGTCTGGCTGAAGACACCGAGATAATTCCTTTGGAGGAATTGGAAATTGACGAACATCTGAGATTCATTGAGCAACCAGTGGAAATCATGGGACGCGAGGAGAAAACCCTCAAACGTAGCAAGATTCCGATCGTCAAAGTTCGATGGAACTCAAAGCGTGGACCAGAATACACTTGGGAACGAGAGGATCAGATGAAGAAGAAGTATCCTCACCTGTTTGAGCAAACGTCCACGGAAACTCAAGGTATAATTTAATTTTGGGGACCAAAATTCCTTTAACAGGAGGAGGATGTGGCAACCCTAAAACTTTTGCTTTCTTTCCCCAGCAACGACAGCTGAGACTGGGAACGCTACAACACAAGAATAATTTTCGGGACGAAAATTCTTGTAACAAGGGGAGGATGTGACATCCGGGAATTTCAAGGTTTACTTCCGTTAGACAATTTCCGTTAGTTACGTTATAAGTGTTAACTTGGTAACTAATGCTTAACTAGGCCGAATACGTCCACGTCCTTTGGTTGATCACCGAACCCGTCCATATGTGTTATGTATTTATTTATATGTTGTTATTATGAGAAACGTGATTTAAATGCATGATTAGTATTAAAAAGCATGATTAATTGTTTACTTGTTAAAATTATGTGATAAAATGTTTAAATTGCCTAATTATGTGATTATATGTGTAACCGGGTAATTAAGTGTATGCATACATGTCTAATGATTGGGCTAGTAATTAGTTAATGATGGATTAATCATGGGCTAATGATGGCTAATCATTGGGGGCCCAAATCCCAATGAAAGCCCATGATGGCCCTAAGTATTTAAAGGAGTAATTAACCCTAATTCTCCATTTACTTGCATCATCACAACAAACACACACACTCTCCTACCCTCACTCTCTCTCACGAATCTGGATCAGCCCCAAGAGCCATCAAGACCAGCCCTTAATTCTGTTGGTGAAGATCATCCATGGAAGCTTGACCAAACCGTGAGTTCCATGAACCATGTTCTTGCTTCTCTTATGTGTTTTCTTCAATAAAGCATGCCTAGATCATTATGTAATCGTTAGATCTTCTGTTAAGATACTTAGGAATGCTAGATCTATCATAAAAACAACAACTTTACGTGTGAAACTGATCCATGATGAAGATTTATGCTAGAATAGGCTAATTTATGTAAAATGTGTTCTTGAAGATTTGATGATGAAAATGCACGTTTATGATGTTAAAAATGCTCCTGTGATGTTCCTAAATGTTTATGGATGCTTGGAAATGAATTACATGAAGTTTGGAAGCTGTTAGAAAGATTTTTGTTAGTTTTTCGGGTTTTTCTAGCGTCTAGCGAAACTGTGCATTCATCAGGAGAAACTATCCAGCGAAACTATGCATATCTCCTTCCAGCGAAACTGTTCAGCGAAACTGTAGTGTCTCTCGTGAACGAAACTGACCTTGTCCCTGAACGAAAGTTCAACCAGTTCCTGGCGAAACTAGCCAGCGAAACTAACAGTTTCTCTAGCCAGCGAAACTAACAGTTTCTCTAGCCAGCGAAACTAGCAGTTTCTCTAGCCAGCGAAACTAGCAGTTTCTCTAGCCAGCGAAACTAGCAGTTTCTCTAGCCAGCGAAACTAGCAGTTTCTCTAGCCAACGAAACTAGCAGTTTCTCTCGCAGTTTCTCTCGCAGTTTCTCTGGCAGTTTCTCTAGCAGTTTCTCTAGCAGTTTCTCTAGCAGTTTCTCTAGCAGTTTCTCCAGACTAAACCCAAACTTGTGCAACTTATTTGAATGCTATTCTATGACTTACATGATGATGCAATGATGAAACATGCTATGATTTCTGTAATTTATGAACCCTTGTTTATGATCAACCATCGGTGTCGTGTGTCATTATGTCGTGTCATAGTTCCAACGTGCTATGTTATGGGCCGTAGTGACGTTAAGTTAACAAATAGACACGAAACTAATACTTAAGACCTAAACGTGTTCATAGGTCTTCGTTAAGCAATATTTGGATTAATTAGCAAGTGTAGCTGAGCAACCTAAGGTGAGTTTCACTAACCCTTTAATTGTGAGCCCGTTTGGGACACAACGAATGAACTTAACGCAAAACAACGCTGACATTTTGAGGTATTACCAAATGAGATACCTGTTATGGAAGTTGGAGTGTTTTATGGGGAGCACTTGCAACTGTCCATCCTTGGGGTTTCGAATGAAATCCGGAAACAACCATTTTGACACTTAAACTCTTTTTGGGATTTCAGATGAAATCCAGAACAAACGTTTTAATATGGCTAGTGTAGGTTAAAGTCTAAACCAAATGATATCACATGATTTCTAAGGATTGCCTTGTTAATTTAAAAGTCCTCAACTTAGTACTGATGATCTGAAGCGAGGGGATGTTGGGTAGATCTACTGAGGGTTTGACAAACCCTGCTCCGCGGTACACAAATGTGTAACCAACCGGTTGGAGGCCGAACGGAGTTCAATATCAGCCTGTATTAGTTATGGGCCTCCCGAAAGGGACACAACTGGAGGCACCAACCATCGGCAAATGCCGAACTCTGTTACGTCAGCTTTCAGCCCTAGTACGACTTCCTTAGTGCATGGAAACCGGATTAGCTACCCGCGATATCGGTTGACCGCTTTAACTTTTACTTAACTAGTGCATATTCGATAATTCAACACTTGGCAAATGTTTTGCAAAACTACTACTTATTTATATGATTTGATAAACACGATTAAGAGACCGGACCAATGCATGTCATGCCCACCGTGAACTCACCAACCGTTAGGTTGACACTTGTGTGGTTTTCACTTTTGCAGATCGCTGAGGAGTATCCGCTGGAGGTTGGCATGGCACGTGAAGACTTTATTTCTATTAAACTTAATTTGGGAATTTAATACAATGACTTTGTAAAGCACGTGGTTTGTGCTAAGACACTTATGTTTATATTCCGCTGCGTATTTTAAACTGTTTTATTTATGAACATTGGACTTAACTCTGATTCGTTTAGTATTTGTAACTAATGGTTGTGGTCCTGGTTTGTTCGCACCCCTTAACGGTATAAACTCCGTTAGTGGTTATTTGGGGGTGTGACAGATTGGTATCAGAGCCATAAGTTGCAGAGAACTGGAATCATTTTTGATAAACGATTTGGAAACTGCAACTTGAAACCTTAGTTACAAACGAACAAACAAATTCCCAAAACAAATTTTTTACGTGCCAACCTGGGATACTCGCTCTGCTGTGTAAGTAAATACTCCATATGTATATATATATCTATATATAAATATATATAGACTGTGTCTAGGTAGTCTAACGGAAAACCTTAGGATGATTTCACACACGAATACGAAATGCGAACGCTATTACGCGCACTATTCCGGGGGAAAGCGACAACGAAACGATGCTACACGCTACGTCCTGATCTCTGCTACGATGACTACGCCGACGGTGACTTTTATGGGAAGGCCGACTTTCGACGATGGTACTTACGACTTACGACGTTCTCCGACGACGCCTCGATTATGCACGAAAATTTTTCTAGACTAATAGAGGGATAACGGGGAATTGCTAATATACATATTATGGGATATGTATAGATTATAATTGTTACTGAACACTGTCTACTTTCACAATCCAGAAAATGTCTGGAAGAGCGGGAAGGAATAACATTAACTTGACGCCTGCACAACTACAAGCAATGATCAACGAGCATGTGCAAGCCGCCGTGGCAGCCGTGCAAGCTACAATTGCCGCGCATGGTAATTATTATGCCGGATAAGGCACAAGGCGATATATATTTTGACCTGTTTAAATTTGAAACCCGAACTATTAATTGCATCAGGAAACATCCATCACTGTACCTTTAAGACTTTCATGGACTGCAAGCCGATGACATTTTCCGGCGAAGAAGGAGCGGTAGGACTCCTCAGGTGGATTGAGAAGTCTGAGAAGGTCTTCTCCATGTGTAACTGCCCTGCTGAGAACAAGGTGAAATTCGCGACTGGTACTTTCGAGGGAGCAGCTCTATCCTGGTGGAACGCCGAAATTCAAATGGTCGGGGTAAATGCGGCTAACGACATGGAATGGGAAGCCTTTAAGGAACTGATCATGGAGGAGTATTGCCCACGGGATCAAGTCAAGAAGCTAGAAGGAGAGTTTCTGAACTCTAAAATGTCTGGGTCTGAAGTCGAAGAGTACACTGCGCGTTACCACGAGTACGCGGTACTGTGTCCGTCCATGGTTGATGCTGAATTCAAACGCATTGAGCGTTATCTGGAGGGTCTAGTACCCCAAATCAAGAGTTTGGTGACTGCCAGCAACCCAACAACTGTGCAACAAGCCATCCGTCTGGCTCACAAGTTAACTGATCAGGAGGTTGAAAGAGGTACACTTCCTGCCAGAATCTCTGAGAAGACTGCCTTGAGTGGCAAAAGAAAGGCTGAAGAAGAAGCTCCAACAATGTCTGTGAATCAATCTGGGAGATCCTCAAACTCCCAATATCAGAACAAGCGACCTGACAACACAAGGTCTAATTTCAATTATGGCAGCAACAGTGGGAGTAACAATCGCCAAAGCGGGAATGGAAACTACAAAGGTAAAGCTCCGTTTTGTAACAAGTGTGAGAAACACCACAGGGGTATGTGTAGCAAGGGTCTGGAGTGTGGAAGATGTGGAAAATTGGGTCATGCGGCCAACAACTGCTGGACCAACTTGCAAAGGTTGAACAACAACGGTCAGAACCCAGGGGGAAATAACAACAATAGGGGAAATGGAAACAACCGCATCGGGCAAGGAAACAATCAGAATAACAACAATGGTGGAGCCCGTGGCTGTTATGAATGTGGTGCTCAAGGCCACATGAGGAAAGACTGCCCGCAGTTGAGAAGACAAGGGAATGGTAATCAGGGGAACAATGGTGGTAATGGAAATGGCGGAGGAAACGGCAACGGAAATGGAAATGGTGGGAATGGCAGAGGAAGAGCTTTTGTCATGGGTCAAGGAGAAGCTCGCAACGACGCCAACGTGATAAACGGTAAATTTATACTAAATGGTTTCTTTGCTACTGTATTGTTTGATTCTGGTGCTGAAAGAAGCTTTATATCCACTAAGTTTGCTAGACTAATTAAGGCTAAACCAATTGACTTAGATGCTAAGTATGTGGTAGAATTAGCGAATGGTAAACTTCATGATACGACTCAGATAGTTAAGGACTGTAAGTTAGAGCTAGCAGGCCATACGTTAGGAATCGATCTTATGCCTTTTCCGATTGGTAGTTTTGACGTTATAGTAGGAATGGACTGGTTATCTGAAAATCGAGCTGAAATTTTGTGTCAAGAAAAAGTGGTCCGAATTCCACTCGAAGAAGGAAAAGTGCTAACGGTTCAAGGTGAAAAGGGTGGAACAGTCACCGGAATTATTTCGTATCTTAAAGCTCAAAAGTGCCTTCGTAAAGGTCATTTCGCGATTCTTGCAAACGTCACTGATTCGACACTTCCCGAGCGTAGGATCAACGACTACCCGATAGTTCGCGACTTTCAAGACGTATTTCCCGATGATCTGCCTGGTTTGCCTCCATTTCGACAAGTTGAGTTTGGAATCGATTTAGCTCCTGGAGCCGCTCCGATTGCACGCGCTCCGTATCGTTTGGCTGTAAGTGAACTCAACGAACTCTCCGCGCAACTTCAAGAGTTACTCGACAAGGGATTTATTCGTCCAAGTTCGTCTCCGTGGGGAGCACCAGTATTGTTTGTTAAGAAGAAGGATGGAACGTTCCGAATGTGTATCGACTACCGAGAACTTAACAAAGTTACGATTAAGAATCGGTATCCACTTCCTCGAATCGACGATCTCTTCGATCAGCTACAAGGTTCAAGCTACTTTTCAAAGATTGATTTGCGATCTGGCTATCATCAACTTCGAGTCCGTGATGAGGATATTTCTAAGACTGCTTTTAGAACTCGGTATGGTCATTACGAGTTCCTGGTGATGCCGTTTGGGCTAACCAATGCACCTGCGGTATTTATGGACCTGATGAATCGAGTATGCAAGCCATACCTCGATAAATTTGTGATAGTTTTCATTGATGATATTTTGATCTATTCCAAGACAAAGGAAGAACACGAGAATCACCTACGACTTATTCTGGAATTACTCCGCAAGGAACAGCTCTACGCCAAGTTTTCAAAGTGCGATTTTTGGATTCGCGAAGTCCAGTTTCTTGGACACATTGTCAATCAGGATGGGATTCAAGTTGACCCATCTAAAGTAGAAGCTATTAAGAATTGGTCTACACCCAGAGCGCCGACTGAAATCCGACAATTTTTGGGACTTGCCGGATATTACCGAAGGTTTATTAAGGGTTTCTCGCAATTGGCTCAACCCTTAACAGCTTTAACGCACAAGGGAGTGCAGTATAGATGGGGTGAAAAAGAGGAACACGCGTTTCAATCTCTTAAGGATATGTTATGTTCAGCTCCGATTCTCTCGCTACCTGAAGGGGTTGACGACTTCGTGGTTTATTGTGATGCATCCATTCAAGGACTCGGTTGTGTATTGATGCAACGAGACAAAGTGATTGCCTACGGGTCAAGACAATTGAAGGATAATGAGAAGAATTACACAACACATGATTTGGAATTAGGAGCTGTTATTCATGCACTCAAGATTTGGAGACATTACCTATACGGGACAAAGTGCACAATATTCACCGACCACAAAAGCTTACAGCATATCTTCGATCAAAAGGATCTCAACATGCGACAACGAAGGTGGGTCGAGCTATTGAATGATTATGACTTAGCAATTAAGTATCACCCGGGAAAAGCCAATGTTGTGGCTGATGCCTTAAGTCGAAAAGAGTATGAAAAGCCTCGACGAGTACGAGCGCTGCAGCTTACCATTCACACGGGACTGCCGGATCGAATCCGCGATGCTCAAAGAGAAGCTTTAAAAGAAGAAAATTTCGCAGCTGAAGCACTGCGAGGGGTAGATGGTAAGTCTGAAATTAAGTCTGACGGACTCTGGTATTACAATGACAGGATTTGGATTCCTCTACTCGGAAATCTCCGTGAGCTCGTGATGGACGAGGCTCACAAGTCAAGGTATTCGGTGCACCCTGGATCGGACAAAATGTACCAAGATTTGAAGGGTTTGTATTGGTGGCCGAATATGAAAGCCGACATTGCGCGATACGTGGCTAAGTGTTTAACATGCTCGAGAGTTAAGATCGAGTACCAAAAACCTTCTGGATTATTACAGCAACCAAAGATCCCAGAATGGAAATGGGAGGATATCTCCATGGACTTTGTAACGGGACTACCTCATAAATCAAATCGACCGGATGCGATTTGGGTTATTATTGATCGTCTAACCAAATCTGCACACTTTATCCCGATGAGAGAAAATGACAATATGGATAAATTAACAAAGCTGTATATTGATCGAATCGTGGCACGTCATGGAGTGCCTAAGACCATTATCTCCGATCGAGATCCTCGATTTACTTCACGACTATGGCAATCAATGCAAGAAGCACTGGGAACCAGACTTGATATGAGCACAGCTTATCACCCGCAGACCGATGGTCAGACGGAACGAACTATTCAGACTTTGGAAGACATGCTCCGAGCTTGTGTTCTCGACTTTGGTAAAGACTGGGAGGCTCATCTTCCGTTGGTAGAGTTCTCCTACAACAACAGCTATCATTCAAGCATCGGTGCAGCACCTTTTGAAGCCCTCTATGGCAGAAAATGTAGATCGCCCGTATGTTGGGCCGAAACGGGTGAGAAAGGACTCACTGGACCGGAAATCATCCATGATACAACTGAACGCATTATCCAAATCAGAAATCGGATAGCCGCAGCACGTGATAGACAAAAGAGCTATGCCGACAAACGCCGAAAACCTTTGAAGTTCGAGGTAGGTGACAAAGTACTATTGAAGGTATCTCCTTGGAAAGGAGTGATACGCTTCGGAAAGCGTGGAAAGTTGAACCCTCGCTATATCGGTCCGTTTGAAATTATTGGGGAAGTAGGGCCGGTGGCCTACCGATTAAAACTCCCTGCTGAACTCGATGGAGTTCACAACGTATTTCACGTCTCAAATCTGAAGAAATGTCTGGCTGAAGACACCGAGATAATTCCTTTGGAGGAATTGGAAATTGACGAACATCTGAGATTCATTGAGCAACCAGTGGAAATCATGGGACGCGAGGAGAAAACCCTCAAACGTAGCAAGATTCCGATCGTCAAAGTTCGATGGAACTCAAAGCGTGGACCTGAATACACTTGGGAACGAGAGGATCAGATGAAGAAGAAGTATCCTCACCTGTTTGAGCAAACGTCCACGGAAACTCAAGGTATGATTTAATTTTGGGGACCAAAATTCCTTTAACAGGAGGAGGATGTGGCAACCCTAAAACTTTTGCTTTCTTTCCCCAGCAACGACAGCTGAGACTGCGAACGCTACGACACAAGAATAATTTTCGGGACGAAAATTCCTGTAACAAGGGGAGGATGTGACATCCGGGAATTTCAAGGTTTACTTCCGTTAGACAATTTCCGTTAGTTACGTTATAAGTGTTAACTTGGTAACTAATGCTTAACTAGGCCGAATACGTCCACGTCCTTTGGTTGATCACCGAACCCGTCCATATGTGTTATGTATTTATTTATATGTTGTTATTATGAGAAACGTGATTTAAATGCATGATTAGTATTAAAAAGCATGATTAATTGTTTACTTGTTAAAATTATGTGATAAAATGTTTAAATTGCCTAATTATGTGATTATATGTGTAACCGGGTAATTAAGTGTATGCATACATGTCTAATGATTGGGCTAGTAATTAGTTAATGATGGATTAATCATGGGCTAATGATGGCTAATCATTGGGGGCCCAAATCCCAATGAAAGCCCATGATGGCCCTAAGTATTTAAAGGAGTAATTAACCCTAATTCTCCATTTACTTGCATCATCACAACAAACACACACACTCTCCTACCCTCACTCTCTCTCACGAATCTGGATCAGCCCCAAGAGCCATCAAGACCAGCCCTTAATTCTGTTGGTGAAGATCATCCATGGAAGCTTGACCAAACCGTGAGTTCCATGAACCATGTTCTTGCTTCTCTTATGTGTTTTCTTCAATAAAGCATGCCTAGATCATTATGTAATCGTTAGATCTTCTGTTAAGATACTTAGGAATGCTAGATCTATCATAAAAACAACAAATTGTCGTGCCGCAATAACAAGCGAACATAAGAGAATACCGCATTGTAGTTTGTTGTGCCGCTGCAACGCACGAACAGAAGATGAATAACATGCTATACACTGTCGCCGCCGCAACGCGCGGGCACACGGCTAGTATATAATAAAGCATGTCAATGTAAACATCCAACCCATAAACAAAATATCCTGAGTTTGTAAATGATGAATACAATAAAAGCAAAAGTGCAACTCGGATAAGGGTACAACCGGATCTGATCAAGGTTGTTGGTCTGCTGGTGGTCCTGGGAATGGAGCGGCTCGTATGCGGCGATCTCTGCTGGAACTGGCTCGCCATCGACTGGGAACGGCATATCGTGCACATTTCTCAACAACACAAGTAAGCATAATGAAAATCATGAGAAAGGTGCAAATCGGGTTTCAAACGGGCAATTGCTGAAATATTTTGCAAAGTAATGAAATTTGGCCAAATGCAAACGGCGGGAATGGAGATTGAGTACCCAACAACTTGCATTTGACCAAAACCAACAACGCCCGCATGAAACCCTCACACGAACCGCCTAATTATCGTTTATGAAGTCTACGGTTCACGTGAAACGGTCAAAGATGTTTAGAAAACAAGTGCGCGGACGTTTGTTTAAAAATTATGAAGTGACGTTCCGCAAACTCGAATTCCAAACACGCCCCAAAAATACCGTCGTACGGACCGTTGGAATGGAGATTGAGTACCAATGGCCCGCATTACGGTAAGATTTTTAGAAAAAAAATCGGGCATGACCCGTTTGTTTATCGGACTAAACCAACACTCGTTTTGAGTGTTCCAATCAATCAAAATAATCAGAATCAAACAGATATGCATCAAGGAATCTAGAATTGAAGTATAACAATAAAAACTAAACTAAACAAAGATAAACGAAAAAAAAAAAAAAAACTAACAAGTAATCTAAGAATCCTACAAAGCACTTAAACTAAACCTAAAACAAACGATGATCCTAAATGATGAAAATAGACACATGGAATTAAAACAAATAAACCCTAATTAATAAAACATATTTTTCTGATTTTTTTTTATTATTATTTTTTTTAAATTTTTTTTTGAAGATTAAATAAAAAGAGGGAAATATTTACAAACGAAAACGACAACTAGAAGACTTACTAAAACTAAATAAAAAAGAACAAGTTCTAAAAACTCTAACTAAAACCTAAGGAAAATTAACTATGAATTTCAAACACGAAATTACCTAAGATGCTTAACTCTAATAACGCAAATGCACTAATCTAAACCTCAATGCACTAATATGAGAATCAAGACGGAACCTAAATGCAACTATTAACCTAAATTAAACTAGAGAACCAAAAACAATTAAGTGCAACAAAACATGGTAAGAACCAACACTTAAAACAATTTACTCTAATCATGCATTAAACAAGACTATCGGAAACAAGGACTAAACCTAAATTACCAAACATAAACGAGAATGAACGATAAAACTACCTAATTGTAAACTAATGACCCAAACAATTAAACTACACCGAATGCTAAAAAATGAACTAAAACGAGAAGGAACAAGAACTGAAAAGCTGAACTTAAAGCCCTAAAATATTAAACAAAAAGTAGCAAAGTAACTTAAACTCAAAAACTAAGTAGAACATAAACCCTAAGTTATCTAAAATTAATTGGCCTAAAGATTCTAAAGTAGGATATGTTGCCAAAATGAGAATACTTAGATATAACTCATTGTCCTATAAATCCAAAACCAAAAGTAAGCCTAAGCTAACAGAAGCCAACTTTAGACAAGTAACCCTTTTTATCCCAAAGCAAACACAATCAGATGAATAAAACAATTAAGCCTACAAAGAACCAAAATCAAGATTATTGTGACATCCGGGAATTTCAAGGTTTACTTCTGTTAGACAATTTCCGTTAGTTACGTTATAAGTGTTAACTTGGTAACTAATGCTTAACTAGGCCGAATACGTCCACGTCCTTTGGTTGATCACCGAACCCGTCCATATGTGTTATGTATTTATTTATATGTTGTTATTATGAGAAACGTGATTTAAATGCATGATTAGTATTAAAAAGCATGATTAATTGTTTACTTGTTAAAATTATGTGATAAAATGTTTAAATTGCCTAATTATGTGATTATATGTGTAACCGGGTAATTAAGTGTATGCATACATGTCTAATGATTGGGCTAGTAATTAGTTAATGATGGATTAATCATGGGCTAATGATGGCTAATCATTGGGGGCCCAAATCCCAATGAAAGCCCATGATGGCCCTAAGTATTTAAAGGAGTAATTAACCCTAATTCTCCATTTACTTGCATCATCACAACAAACACACACACTCTCCTACCCTCACTCTCTCTCACGAATCTGGATCAGCCCCAAGAGCCATCAAGACCAGCCCTTAATTCTGTTGGTGAAGATCATCCATGGAAGCTTGACCAAACCGTGAGTTCCATGAACCATGTTCTTGCTTCTCTTATGTGTTTTCTTCAATAAAGCATGCCTAGATCATTATGTAATCGTTAGATCTTCTGTTAAGATACTTAGGAATGCTAGATCTATCATAAAAACAACAACTTTACGTGTGAAACTGATCCATGATGAAGATTTATGCTAGAATAGGCTAATTTATGTAAAATGTGTTCTTGAAGATTTGATGATGAAAATGCACGTTTATGATGTTAAAAATGCTCCTGTGATGTTCCTAAATGTTTATGGATGCTTGGAAATGAATTACATGAAGTTTGGAAGCTGTTAGAAAGATTTTTGTTAGTTTTTCGGGTTTTTCTAGCGTCTAGCGAAACTGTGCATTCATCAGGAGAAACTATCCAGCGAAACTATGCATATCTCCTTCCAGCGAAACTGTTCAGCGAAACTGTAGTGTCTCTCGTGAACGAAACTGACCTTGTCCCTGAACGAAAGTTCAACCAGTTCCTGGCGAAACTAGCCAGCGAAACTAACAGTTTCTCTAGCCAGCGAAACTAGCAGTTTCTCTAGCCAGCGAAACTAGCAGTTTCTCTAGCCAGCGAAACTAGCAGTTTCTCTAGCCAGCGAAACTAGCAGTTTCTCTAGCCAGCGAAACTAGCAGTTTCTCTAGCCAACGAAACTAGCAGTTTCTCTCGCAGTTTCTCTGGCAGTTTCTCTAGCAGTTTCTCTAGCAGTTTCTCTAGCAGTTTCTCTAGCAGTTTCTCCAGACTAAACCCAAACTTGTGCAACTTATTTGAATGCTATTCTATGACTTACATGATGATGCAATGATGAAACATGCTATGATTTCTGTAATTTATGAACCCTTGTTTATGATCAACCATCGGTGTCGTGTGTCATTATGTCGTGTCATAGTTCCAACGTGCTATGTTATGGGCCGTAGTGACGTTAAGTTAACAAATAGACACGAAACTAATACTTAAGACCTAAACGTGTTCATAGGTCTTCGTTAAGCAATATTTGGATTAATTAGCAAGTGTAGCTGAGCAACCTAAGGTGAGTTTCACTAACCCTTTAATTGTGAGCCCGTTTGGGACACAACGAATGAACTTAACGCAAAACAACGCTGACATTTTGAGGTATTACCAAATGAGATACCTGTTATGGAAGTTGGAGTGTTTTATGGGGAGCACTTGCAACTGTCCATCCTTGGGGTTTCGAATGAAATCCGGAAACAACCATTTTGACACTTAAACTCTTTTTGGGATTTCAGATGAAATCCAGAACAAACGTTTTAATATGGCTAGTGTAGGTTAAATCTAAACCAAATGATATCACATGATTTCTAAGGATTGCCTTGTTAATTTAAAAGTCCTCAACTTAGTACTGATGATCTGAAGCGAGGGGATGTTGGGTAGATCTACTGAGGGTTTGAAAAACCCTGCTCCGCGGTACACAAATGTGTAACCAACCGGTTAGAGGCCGAACGGAGTTCAATATCAGCCTGTATTAGTTGTGGGCCTCCCGAAAGGGACACAACTGGAGGCACCAACCATCGGCAAATGCCGAACTCTGTTACGTCAGCTTTCAGCCCTAGTACGACTTCCTTAGTGCATGGAAACCGGATTAGCTACCCGCGATATCGGTTGACCGCTTTAACTTTTACTTAACTAGTGCATATTCGATAATTCAACACTTGGCAAATGTTTTGCAAAACTACTACTTATTTATATGATTTGATAAACACGATTAAGAGACCGGGCCAATGCATGTCATGCCCACCGTGAACTCACCAACCGTTAGGTTGACACTTGTGTGGTTTTCACTTTTGCAGATCGCTGAGGAGTATCCGCTGGAGGTTGGCATGGCACGTGAAGACTTTATTTCTATTAAACTTAATTTGGGAATTTAATACAATGACTTTGTAAAGCACGTGGTTAGTGCTAAGACACTTATGTTTATATTCCGCTGCGTATTTTAAACTGTTTTATTTATGAACATTGGACTTAACTCTGATTCGTTTAGTATTTGTAACTAATGGTTGTGGTCCTGGTTTGTTCGCACCCCTTAACGGTATAAACTACGTTAGTGGTTATTTGGGGGTGTGACAATTATAACCACAGTAAAGCACAATTGGAACGAGGAATTTCTAAAAAGAAAAGTAATATGTTTAAAGCAAGAACATAGCCAAAAATCTTGAACAATATCATTAACTAATCCAAACAGAAATCAATGGAATCTAAACATTATAGAACATGTAATAAGAATTGTAACCCATGATTTCTAAAAAAAATCAGCTTCATACCTTGAAGTTCATGAGAAAGAAATTGAACAAAAAAAATTCAGTTTAGCAGGTGGTGGTGCTGAAGGATGGAGAGGATGGCGGGTGGAGATCGCAGAACAGTAACAGAAACAGTGGTGCGGGATGGCGGTGACGCTGGTGGGAGCGGAGCTGGGCGGAGTAGGTGGCTGGTGATGGTGAGTGGGAGAGATGGTCGTGGAGAAGAAAAGGGGGAGGGGAAATTAGGGCTCCAAAGTGTGATTTAGGGGAAAATAAAGACCAAGGCACGATTTTGACCCGATGCGGGCCGCATCAGTGTTAAGATTTATGAGATGCAGCCCGCATTGCAGTCTGCACAGACCCATTTTCTAAAAAAAAATCCTAATTTTCACCCGCAGCCGATTTTCTCGATTCCGGTCATCATCAAACAGTAAATACACAAACCCGGGACTGTTTAGGACTTACCAACAATGTCACAAACCTGTTTTGCCTCAATCTTACCCGAATCAAGTCCCAAAATTCCAAAAATACCCCTATTTGGCAATGTCTTCAACTTGGCATACAAAACGATGCAATCCTCATCCGTTTGAAACTCTTTTCTACCCCGGATGCATCTACCAACCTGCAAAACTTAAAACCGAGCGTAAAATGGAAAAAGAAAGCATAATTGAAACTAAATTGACTACAAATCAAGCAAAAGTCAAAGTGGACCATAAAAAATCAAACTAAGCTAAAATCAACCAAAATAAGCACAAAGTAACTAAGTAAACTAAAAACCTAATCAAGTTGCCTCCCGCAAGCACTAAATTTATTTACGAGTCTTCAGCCGGACTCGACCCCGCGATTAAGTCAACCGGGGTCATGGACGTGACCCCCCTCACTACCAAAACTGCTCTCATCAAACTCGTGCATACGCAATTCCTTAAACAAGGACTCAACTCCCTTATGTCTATCACACAAATACATGGCGTACACATCATCCGCCCATGGCCTATCACTCACTGAAGCCTTTTTCTTCACATCAGGCGGCTTTTTCTGCTTCACTTTAACACCCACCTTCTCCCCACACTTCTTCTTTGTCGTGCTGGGCAAGATTTTAGAAGTCTTCGAACCAGCCATAAGTGGATCGGGGAAAGTATTTGTGGCTCCAATAAATATGCTCTCAGCTAATTTATCCTCATGTGATGATTCTTCGTTAATTTCCATACCACGCCCTCCATATAGCATGGCCTTTAGCTCCTCGAGATCACTATCTGGATCAAAAGTATCAGTATTCTCAACCACGAGTGGCACAACCAGCCAATCCTCTCCAAATTCCTCAAACATCTGATCATCAAATGTATCATGCTGGGCTGGATCTGTAGCCTCAATCTGATGCACAACAGCCTGTTGATGTTTCACGTGTTGTGTAGAACCGGTGACATTGAATGTCACAGCCTCATCATCCACTCTCAATGTTAATGTGCCTTTCTGCACATCCACCAATGCACCAGCTGTAGCTAAGAAAGGGCGTCCTAAAATGAATGGTACATTAGTGTCCTCGACCATATCTAGAATGACAAAATCCACAGGAAACACAAATTTATCGATCTTCACCAAAACATTCTCTATCATCCCGCGTGGAAACTTAACGGATCTATCGGCGAACTGAATGCGCATGCGAATCGGCTTTGGCTCACCTAGGTCTAGCTGTTTAAATAGAGAATATGGCATCAAATTGATGCTAGCACCTAGATCAGCAAGAGCATTCCTAACAGACAAACTGCCTAACATACAAGGGACAGTGAAACTCCCTGGATCAGTCAGCTTCGGTGGCAGTTTGTTCTGGATGACCAATGAACACTCCTCGCTGAGTGTAACCTGTGGAACATTTGGAATTTTCTTCTTGCTACTCAGCATGTCTCTCAGAAACTTCAAGTATTTTGGCATGTGCCCGAGTGCCTCAACTAATGGAATGTTGATGTGCAGCTGCTTTAACATATCAATGAATTTCCTCTGCTGCTCTGCTTCGACTTGCCTTAGTCTCTCCGGATATGGAATGCGTGGAATATAGGGCGGAGGAATGTACTTCTTCGCTACTGGTTCCTCGGGACG
This sequence comes from Deinandra increscens subsp. villosa, assembly GCA_039602395.1. Classification (NCBI taxonomy): domain Eukaryota; kingdom Viridiplantae; phylum Streptophyta; class Magnoliopsida; order Asterales; family Asteraceae; genus Deinandra; species Deinandra increscens. Next base: position 27,822,698 of record JBCNJP010000012.1, on the reverse strand, counting down.
TGCTGTACTTGCTGGGCTTAGCCTCGTTTGCACCCGCCCAGGAACCTCAACCTCAATCTCCTCGTCTATCTCATCATCACTATCCTCATCAACCGGCTCAGCAGTGATTGCCGGTTCTGGAACTGGAGTGGTGTTGCCACTCATAGAAAAGATTGCACTCACACTTTGTTTTGGGTTTGTCTTAGAGCTACCCGGTAAACCTCCATGCTGGCGCTCTGACATAGATTTGGCAAGCTGGCCCATCTGTCTCTCAAGATTTTGCATATGAGTGCCCATGTTTCCCATTTCTTTCACAACAGTGGAGATATCCTGCTCGTTTTTAGACAAACGCAATTCATTCTGCTGGGCAACTTTCTGAATATCCAAAGCAGATTGCTGGTTCTGCTGCATCATCTGAGCCATCATATCAGTAAGATTCTTCATACCCGTATCCTTAGA
>JBCNJP010000012.1:27801772-27821760 GCA_039602395.1 Deinandra increscens subsp. villosa | reverse complement strand
AAAATTAGGACTTTTATTTAATCGATTGAAAAATTAGTTTTATATCGATAAAACTAAGTTTGGATTTTTAGTTGGCGCGTTAATCAAATTAAGACAAGCAACCAAAAACAAGCAAACACACATGTACATATCCGGCCATGCAGGGGTTTCGATATTGTCAGAGCCTACGACAATATCGATGAAGGTCAAGGGACGTAAAAGTAAATCAACCACGAGAATAGAAAAAACTCCCTGATCGATTTAGTTGCTCCCACTGGCTTCAATCAAGCTCCTGCGTGTCATCTGGAAACGTCGGTCTTGTTTTGGCTTCTATCCATTTTCGAAAAATCCAAAAGGGATAATCTCAAATGGGTCCTTGTATCAAACTCGTCTCGTTCATCCAAGCGAAGGTGAGCAGTTATAATTTAAAACAAAAGTATTCTATTTTAAACAAAATACAACTTTGAACCCATTAAAAGTGGGTCAATCCAAAACAAAACAACATGGGCCAAACGGGCCAAACCATAACGAATCAATGACAAAACAAAATAGGGTTGGGCCGAATATGCACGAAAGATAATTCAATCAATTTAATTTAATCGGATTATGTTTAGTGGATTCAAATCGACTAAACATATTTTAAAGGCGATTCATTCAATTTCGCGACTTTCGGGTTCAGAACCCCAGTTCGCGAAAGTACACCGTTTAAATTGACCGGTTGGGTTTGCGTGTGGTGATCAAGGCTTGATACCACTGTTGGGTTACGACAGTGGCATTCGGGTCTCGGTAATAGCAAATTTTTTTTATGAAAAGAATTATTTACAATAAATAATTATTTAATCAATTACCGAGTAAATATAATTTAAATAATTAAATTAAAATTTAATTTAATACGCAGCGGAAAACGTTTTAATTTACTAACGCGAAAACCAGTTAATTAACGTAAACCAAAACAACAGGATTCGACAATCACCATAACGCGCAAACACCAAAACGCGTTAAACAAAACACGACATATTCTTAAATAAATAAACAATTAAATCTAAACTAATAACGAGTTTAGATATACCTGAGCGGTGATTCAAACAAACGTTCGAGACACCGAAAGTCAACAGGTAACGCTAGGGTTTCGCAGGACGATTTGACCGGCAAATCGTGACAACCTCGCGGATACGGGTTACACTCGATGACACGGCACCGAAATCCCGTACGTCGGATAGACGCGAATGACGCGGTTCGCGGCTTAGGTTTGTCGGTGGTGAAACCGGCGACGGCGAGGAGTGGCAGCGGCTGGCTCGGGCGGCGGCTGCGAGCGACGGTGACGGCGGCGGTGTGCGGCGGTCGGCTGCGGCTGGGCTGCAGGCGGCGGCGACTCGGCTTCTCCGGGCTGCTGCTGCGGCTGCTACGGCGGCAAGGGAGAAGGGCGCGCGGCGGCGGAACGACGGGGCAGTGGCGGCGATTTAGGATTAGGGTTCTCGCGAACGGATTGTCGGAGAACAAGGGAGACAACGGTGGCTAGGGTGCCGTCGGCGTCGGATTCTCGAGAGGGAGGAGAAGGGGGGCCGAAAATTCTCACTTGAAGGATTAGGGTTTCGTCTCCTTTAATCAGTTATATTTATAACTGATTTAGTTTCCGTTTAGCCCCTCGATTTTACATAATCCTTAATCGAACCATTTTATTTTCGAGATTAACATTTAAACTCTTTAAATGTTTATCGCTTCCCGTCATATAACGAATATTAGTTAAACCAATAATTCGTTGATTTCCGTCCATGACGTAAATATTGTTTAACGTCTTTAGTCGCTTAATTAATCTTGATGATTAATAGTAATTTAAATAAGTAATTAATTAATTATTTATTAAACTATTAAAAAAAATAATTAATTCTTTTGTGAATTTGCCGGTTATAAAAGTAAGCGGACTTTAAATACCTATTGCCTCCGGTTTAACTCTTACGGTCTTAACCGGGTCGGGTACTTGATTTAGTCGGGTCTGGACACCTAAATCCAACACATTTATCTCATATACACCATGTCGAGGTTTAGCCTTCAAATAAAAGATATCATTAAGGTAAGCAGAAATCGAATTTCCATTAAATTTATACCGAAAACCTTGTTCAAACAATGAAGAGACAGAAATAATGTTCCTAGATAAACCAGGTGCATACAAACAGTTAACTAGAGTAACTACAAGGCCAGAAGAGCATGAAAAAGAATATGTGCCGGTAGCAAGTACTGGGACCTTTTTCCCGTCACCAACGATGAGGTCTATGCAGCCTTGTTCTGTCTTCTTCCACTTCTCAGGTTCGTGCAAAACATTAACGATGTGATAACCACATCCAGTATCAGATGCCCATGAATTGGAGGAAACAGTGAAAAGTTCAATAACATTTATTGACATACCTGATGAGCAACCCTTATTAGGGTTCTTGGTCATCTTCAGCTTTGTAAGGTAAACGGGACAGTTACGAAGCCAGTGTCCCAATTTGTTTCACTCATAGCCCAGGCGCTCCTCAGGAGGCTGCACCTGTGGTTTCTTGCCTTTGCCTTCTTTAACCTTCTTGCCTTTGGAGATCTTTGTATTGCCAACTCTGAGCACGTCCGACGTGGTCCTGATCTTCACGTTGGGTATCAACGGAATAATCTCCTCGATCGACTGAGCCGAATAATTAATCGCAAGAATGTTAAGTTCTGGAAAAGATCTGAGCACTACATCAAGAACCATCCCGTCTGAGATGGAGTAGTCGAGGTCGATCAGCATGTCGCGATACGCTTTCATCAGCATGACATGATCGTATGGTGATGATTTGCTAGCCATAGAGCAGTTCACGAATTGTGAAAGTGCCTCGGCTCGCTCAGTCCTTTGACCCAACTCAAATAAATTCTTTGAGTTTATGCATGATGTCATAAGCAGACATCCCCATGAAATTGTACCGATAATCCCGAGTCATGCTAGATAACATCAGGTCAGTGACGTCCTTATCATCGTCAGTGTGCTTTTGGAGCTCAGATCGCGAGTTCTCATTTAACAAGTAAGATGGAATACTCGCGATAGGTCGGTCAATAACATAGAGTTTCCCGAAGAGCCTTAAAAGGTTCCTCAGGGTAGTCTGGCATACGAGAAAGCTAGTCTCAGTGAAGGGGTCGAGTTGTACCATTGAACTTAATAGAGGTGAGTTTTCATTAGCCTTCTGAAATAAGCAAAGTAGATTTAAATTAGCATTTTTGATGTTTTATATTTCTTTAAAAATAAGTTGGTAAAGTTTATTTTTAAGATATCGAGAATTCGTTTAGGCGACATTGCTTGAGACTGCCAAATTGAGCCTCAGGAGCAAGGCCGTGTAAACGAACTGACAACAGTTGTCAATTATGAGACTCAAGTCACAACTCTCGGTATGAGGCCGCTTTATACATACAAGTGTATTCTACGATACGTTTAGCCTTATCCGTGCCTCTTTAGCAATACACATCCGTAGCGCGGTGTTGAAATACTCCAACAATACGAACATATACGTCTAAAGCGATAGTAATCCTAAATGGTCGAAGTGACGGACACGGTGTTGAAATACTCCAATGTCCTCACCTCAGAAGGTACCCTCGGAACCAAGCGCGGTGTTGAAATACTCCAACACTAATGCTCTGGTAAATGCGTTCCAAGTTCGACTTGAGATAGGATGGCACGAACTATCAGTTTTTTAATAATTACCATATATGTAAGGCCCCAATCCCATTTATTTGAATTACACGTCATAGAAAATCAGAGTTTGAAAATTTCTTCATTTAGTTAAGAAATATCACCCATCATTACACATCATTCACATATCATAGTATTAGACAGAATCAGTTTCATCACCATATGGTTACAAAGCATTTATTTCATCAGAACATGACTTGTAGTACCCAAAATATGTGGTGTTCGGTTCCATAGCCCTTCGGTTCGATCTTGACCCGTTAACTAAGTTCTACCTGCCAAAAACACTAGTAACACATTAGTATTAATGGCACATAACAGCTATCAAGCTTATACACCAATTAAAAACAAGAAACAACATAAAAATCCGGGCAGCATGCTCCAAGCGTATCGCTTGGAGCTTCTGTCATACCAGGCGATACGCCAGGAGCCTGTTTTCCAGGGCTCCAGGCCAGTCTTCCCATACTTAGCCAATTTTCCAGCCTTTTCACCCCTATGCAATTCCACTTATTCCAACCTCAAGATTTACACTAAAAACTCACTATAACCTATATTTCATGGTTATATTTCATTTCCATAACAATCACATATTAGTTATACCAATCAAATACAGTTAGCACCCAAACCGACCCGTCGACCCGTTAAGGCACTCATCACCTTCCTGCCCCTATGGCACACTTCCACCTGCAAAGTTTCTCATCATATTCATATCTTGGCACACACACATGATGTGCCAAGCCACTAACTTCCTTGTTGAGACAATTTGAGGATTATAATCTCCTAATTACTCGCCTTGTCTCAACACTACCGCTTAACCCAAAAAGGGTCATACATTGCTGCCTTTCAACTTGGTCATTTGCATAACCAAGTTCATCATTCCTCAATAACATATATCTAGGTACTTGGTGGTCACTAGATACTATGGCAATAGCCATTGTCATATAGTGAATACACCACCTTTCGCAACGCATGAATACATATATATATATATATATAACTAACCGCTACGTGTTACCTTTAAGCTTTGTTCTTGCCTTCCCTTTGATGACCCGAGCTTCCTCCTGCTTCACCTATAGTCATTATATTAGATTCCCCAATTCCACATTCATCATACATACATTCTACATTCCATCACTACTCTATTCATCAAAATTCAACTCATACACATAATCAACTTCATTCAAGCATTTCATCGAGCACCTAGTATGCATAGTAAGTATTCCTACTATCAAGTAATCCATAGATCATCAATTGATCCCACAATTGATATCAAACACTCCCAATTCAGTTCCTATGCATAATTTAACACTTTCATGATCGCAACAATTGTTATAGATCTAATAAATCACCCAAAAACCCAACCTTTCATCAAGTTTGCGATTCCCATGAGATGGGGTTTAACCACCATCTCAACTTCTACTAACAACTCACAAATCTGACATGCAATATGGAATTAAGCAAGACATAGGTTCACAATCACATTTACTACAAATTTCGTGCATCAATTTGGCCTATGATTCAAACCCATAAAATCACCTACATCTAGAATTCACTTACTTGGTCAAGAACTCAAGAAATAAGGATGAAATTGAGGTGTAGGAGGCTTCCTAAACCCGAATTCAGCTTATCCCTTCCTAATTAGCCCTTCTTTCAACTTCAATTTGGAGATTCTTCAAGAACTAGGGTTCTTCCTCCTCCCTCTCTCTCTCTCTCTGTCGCGATTTACAGGTCTGGGGGATACCCAGACTTGTTTATTTCCTCTATTTTACTGCCTTGGTCCCTCAAGGTTCTATCTTTTATAAAAATCCATCAAATTTTTAATTTACATCTTAAGTCCTCCCACCTTTCTCTAGTTAACTATCTATGGACAAAGTTAACTTAACAACTAGATATCCCCATTACACAACCCGGTTAAATATCTTAATCTGCTTATTCAACCCACAACCAAAATTTAAACATAAATAAACAACACGCTCAAATCATTATGAAATTTCGGGATGTTACAATATAGGGATATTACTTACTTTTAATATTTATTTATCGTCAGACACGAATGATAAACCATATCACCACTCGGGAATAGTAAATTAATTTAACCTAATTAAAATTACTAAGTTGTCGCGAATGGCATATTGTGTGTTAAACGACTTTTAGTCATAATCTCGCTTGAGCCATATAAGCGAGATCATAAGGGACTTACTTAAATAAAATTAAATGGTGAACAACCAAGCATGCAACATAGTACGTTCCTGGATCCGGTTCAGCTCTCACTAGCTTCGTCATCCCTCCGACGTGTGTCCAATCTTCGATTCTTGGTTTTACAAAAATTACAATTACTAAAAAGGTAGTAACCTGTTAGAGCATATTCCTATGCTACAATGTGTCTTGTGTATTGTATCTAGATTAGAGCGAGTCTATGAGTTGTAGTGGCAATATCAATGGTGCCGTACCAACTGGTGCGTCGTACCAATTGGTACGCCCGTACCAAATGGTTCACCAGTTGGTACGCAGGCCAGATTGTCACTAACTATAAATAGCGTGTGTTAGAATGATAGCTTAACACTTCTGTCATTTCTACACCTTTCTGTGTGTGTTCTAGAGAGAGAAACCAGAGCTTACTTCTTTTAATCTTCAAGTGAATAATAAGAACAAAGCTTATTTACTTCTTGTGTTCACTAGATTAATCAAAGCATGCAGTAGTAAAAATCGTATCTCGGTTTTACATAACCTAGCTCTAAATTTTGTACAACTTTGAAACCCTAAAACCGGGTCCAACAAACCAAAAATTCGAAAAACATAAATGGGCCAAAACATTTTAGGCCAACCAGAGAAAAACCAAACACGCCACATCACATACAATTACGCAATATTAAACAAAGGGTGGGCCGTAACACACGATAATAAAATTTTAACATAATTAAAATTAAACAAGTAAGATTAATTCTAATTCGTAATTTGGATTTCAGTCGAAATTGCGAATCAACGGTTATGAAAAGAACGGTTCTGGTTTGTGCGCGGTGATAATGGCTTTGATACCACTTTTGGGTTTTATAATGGATATCCGAGTTACCAATTTTAATTTTTATCCGATTAAAACCGATTTAATATATATAAATTAATACCAGATTAATTTAGCAGCGGAAACAATTTAATTAAACATGCAATATTACAGTAACAGGATCAATCACCGTACACGTCAAACACAGATAAATATTTATTTAAAATAAATGAAATAAATATCTAAGCAAGTTAGATATACCTTGGCGGGATTCGAGCAACCGCTCGAGACACCCGGATTCAATGGACTCTCGCTAGTACGAACTGAGACGTCTGACTTGAACCGGCGAGTCAGGTCATCAACTGTGGCGGCGGCCATCGGCGGCGGCGACGGCGGTGGTAGGGTTACCACAGGTGGTGGTGACAAAACTTCTTCCACCGGGATTCGACAGGAACGGTCCCCACGAAGATCTCGTCACCGGTGACTGGCGATGACACGGTGGCGGTGGCCGGCGGATAAAGGGGCGCGGTGGCCTCGGCAGCGCTGGGAGCGCGAGGACCACTGGTCGGCGATCGACCGGCGATGCGGAGGAGGCAGTGGCGGCGGCGTCTCGGGTCGCGACTTCGGCTTCGGCTCGGACGACTACTGTGACAATCCGACTTTTCAGGTCATTTTCCCGATATTAACTGAACGTAAAACGAATTAAATGTTGTGTGAACAATTATGTGCTTATCTGCGTTGACTTTAGCAATTAGGGTTTTGTGTAGTAATCACTAAACGAGCATGCACTTAAGTTTGACGTTTGATATTCTTGTTTTATGATTTTATGCAAATCATACGTTATGATTTTATATGAACGCTGTGTCATTTAATGTGACGGTTAAACCTATATTTTATGTGACGTTTATATACATTAATAGTATATAATTTAATGTGAACTTGATTATGTAACTCAAAGAGTTATAAGTATGATTTTATGTAACTTAAATGCATATTTATAGATTTATAATCTATGATTTATGTGACAACGAGATTTGTATTCCCTTGCAAACGTCATACAATTAATATATTTCGACAAGTCTCGTATACTCAGCATTAAAAATATTTTTCCGTTACTCTTCGTTAACCTCCTTTAGAGCCGTTAGGTTTTGTAAAACTTTGAGGGGTTATGTTGTCATTTCCCAAACACGATTCTCTTTTACTAAACGTGGAGGGGCCATTCTGTAATTACCAAAACTCTGTGTCATTATTGTAATTAGCAGGAGGGACTAGTGTTGTCAATCTTCCATTGTGGAATTGATTGATTCAGTTACGAGAATTAAAAGAAAAGACCCGATCGGTTTCGTCGAACATCATCACCATGTCCGTTTCAAAAGCCACCTTAACTCCTCAATTCAATGATAAACTTATACCATTGCATCAATCATTGATCCACCATCACTCTCGTCCCTCTCCCTCTCGAAATCACTCAATTTTTCTCTCTTTTTCGTTTCGCTGGCGACTCAAAACCACAGTCAACCACCACTATCCGCCACTATTGCACTACCTCTTGATCAACACTGTGATCGCAAGCTCCTCACGAGCAACCAGAAGCAGTCGAATTTGAGTTTCGTGACCGTGCTTCGAGTTCGCGATTAGGTTTCGGGTTCGTTTCGGTGTACAAAACGTATCAATCTCTCATCTTCGATCCAAGGTAACAATTCCTTAATGCTAGTCGCACATTTTTATGCATTTTATTTGAGTTTCGCGATTTTCCGGCGACCGGAGTTAGGGTTCCGGTCACCGGAATCCTTGTATGAAGAAGATGACGAGGGACGGGATCGGGTTATATATTTACGTTTCCGGATATAAACCAGACGCCAAACTGGCACGGGTGGTAAGGCGCTGGGTTGTTTCGTTGGAGGCGCGGGTTCGAGTCCCGGCCTCACCATTTTTAATCCTTATTTTCCTTGGACTTGGTTTCTGGTCACTGTTGGTACATAAAAGACATTCAATCGCGGTTTGAACATAGTTGGGCTGCTGGCCGGATGGCTAAATCGCTGCTGTTCGTCCGGGAGGTCACGGGTTCGAACCCGGTGACCTCCATAATCTTTATTTTTGGTTATTTTGTGCTGTTATGAGCATGTGTTCACTAGGTTTTCTACCAAATGTGTTCCATATCCTATCTTAAACCCGTAAAAATTATAATTGAGACATTTAAACATCGTAGATTATATTTTGAGTTATAAAATATGTTCAACTTGTCAATTTAAATTAAGATTATAGTTTTTAACATCTATGTATATATATATTGATATAACACTTTGGGTTTATCTAAAAAGGAGAAATATATATTCATTGTGTAAACTATTATATATATATAGATATATATGTATATATATATATATACAAGACGTTGGCTTGAAACAAAGTAATATTTTGTGTAAACACTAAAATGTTTTAGGAAACTATTAAAAAAATGTTGTTTTGACTAGAAACACGAAACACTCGGTTTTGGATTATGATTCACCATAAATTGTTGTTTCTTTTCAAAATAAATATTCAAATCATTGGATTTAACATATTTATGTATATATATATATTTATAATTTGCTGAAACTTTATTATTAACGTCACTTGAACATTTAGTTAAATATATATATTATATATGTATTTATTTTTGATATCCTCAAACTTAGAAAATATATATTAAAGTTATATATTGGATTTTCTCGCGTTATTTCGATAATCGCTCGGATTTGGCACACGTGCCATCCTCGACTTATTCCGGACTTCACGATCCTTCATTTTTATCGTTTACGTTAGACTTGATAGCTTATAGAACACACACTTATGCTTGAATGCTCATTAGGTGATTGATTGCTTGCACAAGACTCGTTCTTGCTACTTGAATTAAATGTTTTATCTGGAAACTTTGCTGAGCAACCTAAGGTGAGTTTCACGGCCCCATTTTACTGTTTTAATCCTGTTGGGGGAGATTAACATGCATGATTTATACAACTGAGATAATTAGACTTTTTTATATCACTTGAAGTACTTGTAGCACACTGATACAACAAAGTCCTTCCTATGGTACCGTTAGTATTAATGACGATAGCGGGAAATATATTGTAGTACTATTGGGTCTGACAAACCCCACCCGGGTCAGTCGCTCTGGCACGATTGGATATCGAACGGGTGCTATATTCGTCCTAAACACAACAAGGAAAACTATAAACAACTGTTAGCTTCAGTGACCATCAACGTGCGAAGTTTCATGTATATAGCCTAGCTAGCTATTTGATATATATTAGTGATTATGCTCTTACAACTTGACGTTATTGAATGGTCAATCTTAAACAGTACTTGAAATGTTACTGAACTGTTAAACCTGTGAACTCACCAACCTTTGTGTTGACACTTTAGCATGTTATTTCTCAGGTCGCTAAACTGGATTGTCTGTCACGAGCTAGGATGCACCACTATGGATATTGATAATCATGCATGCATATTAGACCTTCATACTTTTCAAAACTAAGCATCTTTTGGGTTGCGCATGTTTAGGCACTTGAACATTTATTACAACTTTTGTCGATTACGCTTCCGCATTTCAAAATGCATTTACTTTGGTTTTACATTGCATATAGACTGTTCGTATGGCTAATGTGTTCGATCCTGGTTTGTCACGCTCCATGCGGCGCGTTGTCGCCCGTGGGATTTTTGGGGGTGTGACAACTACAGCTTCTCTCGAGTCGGGAACAAACACTGGCTAAACGGGGATCCATCAGTCAGGCGACGAATAATGGTGGTGGCTTTGGGTGGCGATCGGCGGCGACAGGGTGGTGGCGCCGATTAGGGATCGACGCAAGTGGGATAGAGAGAGTGGAGATTAGGGTTCTTCCTTTTGATTGCTTTCTCTCCACTCCTCTAATCCCTATTTTAATAATAGGAAGCGCGGACCGGGGATCTGACGGACTGGGCCCGATCGTGATTTCCTCTAGTCCACCAAATTGACCAGTCTGTTAATCCAGTAACAACTGGCCAGTCCGTTTAATTTATTTGCGAGCGTTTTTAGCCGTAAATGTTTTGTCGTTTAATTAAATAAATAATCAAGTATTTTTTTTATATAGCCATACAGTTCGTTTTAATACTGATTAGCAGGTAATTAGTTTATAGTCCGTTGACCCGGGTGTAACTCTTACGGGTCAATATCGGTCGGGTTCGTTAATTCGTCGGGTCAGGACACCCTGTTTCAAACAGGAATATACCCTGAGTATTCGTTTATCGTGAAGATTTTCAAGGATCCCATTGATGAGAAACGAAAATACTTCAAGAAGGTCCAAGAGGCCGCAAGAAAGGACATCGAGTGTTGCTTTGGTAATCTTAAAAAGAAGTGGCATTTTCTAAAAAATCCTTGTCGGTTGTGGATAAAGGATAAGATGAAAGATTGTATGCGTGCTATCATTATCTTGCATAACATGAACAAAGAGGATAAAGGCAAAGCGACTTGTCCCGATCATCGACCCGAACACGTGGTGGAAACACCATATGTAACGCGAGAAGAACGTTTGGCGAACACTAGGGCGATGTGGAGTAGAGAAACACACAACTCTCTTAAGTATGTTTTGGTAGAGCATACATGGTCGGTTCGTCCCTTCGATAATGTGCCGGTCCATAACGTGGAGGATGAAGACGAAAACGAAGACGAAGACGAAGAAGAAGACGAAGTTGAAGACAGAGAGGATGATTACGATGATGTCCAAGATGATGATTAGTTTTTTTTTAAATCCTTCAAATTTGTATTTTTTTTAAGTTGTTTTTTTTATTAATGAACTTTTTTAATTTATTTTATTGTGTTTTTATTTATAAAATAGTATTTAGTTAATTTAATTTAGTTGAAATTAAAAAAAAAATATAGGTAATCATGACATGGGGCTTGAAAGGGGCTTGACCACTACACCTTATGTAGTTTTCAAGCTCTTTGCCACGTCATTGTCCACGTGTCGCTTCATGCCCAAGGGAGAGGCTTGAAAAATTAAAACCATTACACATAGCCTAATCGTTACATGTTTTTTATTTTCATTTTCTTTACATACCATTATACAATAAGACGGTTTTATATGTCAACATTATCCCCGCGGCAACGTACAAATAGAAAATCTTGTATTCATACAAATGACAACATATAATCACATAAACATGAAAAAGCAACTAAGTTAGAAGTATAATATAATTAAACTTAGTATACCTTTAGTTTACAAATTGATGAAATACTCTTATATAATTCAATTTTCGCCAACATATAACAAAACATAATCAATTAATATATAAGAATATTATATAAACCAAAATCGTACTCCATTCAAGATATTATATACACCAAGGGGCATTTGTATCAATAGTATGGGGATGAAGGTTAGAGCTTGAGGATCTTAAGGTCTCAAGTTTAAACCTGACTTAAGGGGGTTTTTCTCAAGTGGTGAGTTTTCTCCTTGATGGTGTTCTTGGGTGAGTCAAGTCGGGAGTGTCAAAATCAGTATGGACGGTTGTAATCCCGTCTCAGAAGACTCACATGGGTATTGGAGATTTGGAGAGTAGTTCTAAACACCGTTAAAAAAACGATATTATATACATTAAATGAGCTGCAAGTGAGAAAATAAAGAAGATGGTCACTTTGGAGCTCTTTAATGAAGGTTCTGCATGTGAGAAAATGACGAAGATAACCGTTTTTTTATCTCAAATGGTACGGTTTAGTTAGACCACACTATTTGATGCCTCAAATGTTGCGGTTATCTATTGTGGCGCGGTTTTTTAATTTGTTTTTATCAAACATATATTGCGGTTTATTCTTTGAACCGCCCTATTTTTTAAAACCTATCCACACCATTTGATCACTTGTGTATTAGTGAGAACAAGTTGTTTACCTTCCCCGCGCGTTGCGGCGAGAAAAATCATATTTACAGACGTTACTTGATCTTAGATGAATACTAAGGAACGATGCTAGACAAACGTTAGAAATCATTCTTCTTAATTTAAAACCAATCATAGATAAATATAAATGAGTTTCCTTAGTTACATATGAATACGTTTTTTTAAACAGAGTCTACGTTTTTACTGAACTATCAGGAGCATATTATGTTACAATTTCTAAATTTTACCTGTTTGTGTATATTACATGTCAGGAGCTCGTGCTTTTCGAGTCTGGTGTGAAGTACATCATAGACAACAAAATTGGAGTAGTACTTTAAGATGTTCGTTTGAAGGAGTGGGACAAACATTACTCTTTTTCCAATTACTAATGAGGCAGCATGGAGAACAACTTTGATAGTGTAGCAACCGTTAACCACTATGAGCGACTCAAATGGTTTGCCTTTCATGTCCACCTTTGCTTCTATTGCATCACCCTGTGATAGTGCAAATATACATTAGATAGCATATAATCTCGACTGGCAATTCCAAATATCCAAGTATTGACCATCTGTAGCCTACTTCACAATCACTTCTATATATATTTTCCTTGCCAAAACTTTTAAAATGATAAAGTAGTTGATAAATGAATAAGATAACCAAATAAAAGCATGGAATTTAGTAATGTAAATGATTACAAATAAAGTTTTTTTAAAAAAATCAACTTGGTGTAAATCTGATGTACCTTGAACTCTCTTGTCAAGATAAAGTTAGAAACTCTTCAAACCCTAAGTGTGGTTAGTCTTTCATGGATGAAAATGAAATAAAAGTAGGTAAACTTGAAACTGGGTCAAAACAGTAGTAAATTTACTCTTCTGTTTTATATTTCTTAAAAACCAAATGACCTAACTTTGTAAATGGAGTATGGTCATCTACCAAGAACAATTATCTATTAACAAATGTAAGTCTATTAACAAATGCAAAGACGACACAGAAGCAAACTATCAACACAAAGTGAAGAAGTACCTGAAACACAATCACATTCACCAAAGTTGAATTAAAAGTAGTCGACGGGATTTAAAACACATAGATTTAAATATGCATTAACAAATAAACCACAAATGACATCCACAATCACATAAGAAGCTCGGAAACAACTATATTAGCACCAAATCAAGAACAATCGGCAAGAAATACCGAAATAGAAGAAAAATTAAAGTCGCAATTTGAAACTATACCTTCCAACAACGAAAAATATGCATACCTAATCCTCAACAGATGACTGCAATGTAATGACATTAGGTTAAATACAGCCCGTTCAAAGCACGCAAAGAAGAAGGGAAGAAATAATAACCTACAATGGCGGCCTGAAATTAGCCGACATTAAATATGCAAACCTCGTCGTCGGCCAAGAGTTCATCACAAAAACACACAAACACCGATATACACAACGCATAAAAATGGGTGTTCTAGTAACCAACCCTAATTCAGCAACAGCCATGGAAGTCCGTCTAGTCTCTGGGATTCTTAGAGAGATAAAGAAGAGAAGAGAGGCGATGGAAATTATTTGAAGAAAAGGAGAGGCGGTGGGAGAGAAATTAATCTCTCACCCATCCAACTAAGCAGTATGTATGTCATCCTCATGACATGTAAATGACTAATTGGCTGGAAATTTTATTTATGTAATCCTCATGACATGTAAATGACTAATTGGCTGGAAATTTTAGTTGTCAAAAGTTTACTGGCCCAAATGATGTATAGTAAATGCGCTCACAACCTAGAAATTCAATTTGTTATATATATATATATATATATATATATATATTTTCCGGACGGTAAATACGTAGAGGTTATTGATTGTTTGGCAACGTAACACCCCCTTTTAACTATTGAGTCAAGAGTCGGCAACCGATCTAAAGAAGAGCGCCAACAAAAAAAAGTTAACCGAGGCTGGATTCCAGTTATTCCAAGTAAACATAGGATCATAGCATTGCACATAACGTTTTCAATCTGCAAACCGAAGGATTTTGATGTATACATCTCAGACGGGTCCCATCCGAGCTCCAATTTTCGGTCCTATATTTTTAGGTTTTTTTCAAACGAGTTTGCACATAGCGTTGGATTCCAGTTATTCCAAGCAAACATAGGATCATAGCATTGCACTTAACGTTTTCAATCTGCAAGCTGAAGGATTTTGATGTATACATCTCAGACGAGTCCCCATCCGAGCTCCAATTTCCGGTCCTATATTTTTGGGTTTTTTTCAAACGAGTTTGAATCCGAGCAATTGAGTAGCTCTAGTTTAGTCCAAAGGCCAACTTTATCAACTTTGTTTTCCACCATTTAAACGTGTAAATTTGGAGTCCCTCAAAAACTAATTCCTTGACCACCTTTATTAGTAGATAAGCATATGCAGGGCGAAACTAGAATTATTTTTAAGGGGTGCCACACATTTACAGGTTTCAAACCCAAGTGGCCAGATTCCAAGCGCATAGAAGCTTTATGTAGTGCACGCAAACTAGTTGATTTACATAGTTTTTGTTTCTAAATCTTAAAACAAATAGTATTTATCAAAAGATTACATAAGAATATATTAAGAATTTCAGACTCTTTAAAAATTTTCACACTTCACGTACGGGTTCGAGGGTTACACGTACACCATCTGAGCCTACACTAGTTTTGCCCTGACCATATTATATGATGGCACATAAAATGACTTATTAATCCGTAGTACGTTGATTAAAAGCAACGTTCAATGAACCATTAATAAATCGTTTAACTAGAAGTACGTTGACTAGAAACATTTAAGGTAGGTTCCTTATAAATATGTGAGTGAAAATCTTAAAATTTAAGGTTTGGTTGTGAGTGGTTGTGAATAGAGGAGAGAGAAAAAATTTCGTTTATCTGTATATTTGACAGAAAAAATATTGATTTCTAAAAATTTGAGATTTGGTTGTGATGAAAGAAAGAGAAAAGGTAAGGTATAAAAAAATATTATTTAATTGTGATTGTGAGTGAAATAAAGAAAAAAGTAATGATAAAGGTATAAATTATAAGAATAAAGATAAAGGGGTGAGGTTATTGTGAGAAGTTTAGTTTGAATAAAAAGGAATCATAGCCATTAGATTTTCAATTAAATGAATATATATGGGCCAAAAATTTTCTATGTAAAATTAGAGAGAAAAATTAAATAAAACAAAAGATGGAGGTGTATTTTTGACTTTTTATCAAATCCCCCACATTTTTTAAACATCCATAACTGTTAAATACGACATTTTTTTAAATTACACCAAAATACGAGCGTTTTTTATCTTTAAAACACGTATAGTGTTGTTATGTCTAAATTAAAAAAAATTACTCTTTCGATTTGTATCAAAATGTTCAGATCATTGTGTCATTGTGTCAAAAATGTTTTGATCATTGTGTCATAGTGTGTTAAAATTTCAGATCATTGTGTTATATGGTGTCAAAAAACCGAATGAGTATTTAATTTTATATATAGCAACACTATTATATATACTTTTGACACAATGACACAGTGAACTGAACATTTTGACATAATGACACAATGATCTGAATATTGTGTCAAAAATTAAAAGAGTAATTTTTTTTTTAAATTTTTATATAGCAACACTTTACGCGTTTTAAAGATAAAAAAATGCTCGTTTTTATGGTGTAATTCAAAAAAAAATAATGTTGTAAGTGAAAATTATGAATGTTTAAAAAAAATAAAGAAAGTAAGTAAAAAGTCAACAAAGATGGCTAAGACTAAAATACCCCTCCTTTCTTTTTTACTAAATTAAGATCCAATAGTTGAAATTCACTTTTATTATTTTTACTCAAAATAAATTTCTTATTTGAACTTCTCACAAAATAAAGAATCGGTTGGGAATGCTCTAATTAACGAAAATGACAAAAGAATGTTCACCTCTTTAAAGCGTCATAAAATTTATATAAAAAGTTGAACCTTCAAATATTTAAACTCTTTATTTTTCCTAACTATTTAGACACTTAAACTTATTAAACTTGTTTTAGAAAAGTTTAAAAGCTTAAATTCTATAAGGTTTAAAGCAATAATAGTTTGAAACGAGATGTTTACCTCCCCGCACGTTGCTGCGGGGTTGAATTTGTATACTAAACGAAAGTAAAAAAGTTAAATGGTATAAAACGTAAAAGTTGAAAAGTCTCGTGGTGAAAGTATAAAACTATAGAAGTTTACTAAAAGCGAAAGTAGAAAAGTTAAAAGTGTCGTGGCTAAATAAAATAAAGTAGAAAAGTTAAGAGTATAAAACGTTTCACGATGGACGCCCATTTACCCGTCAGTTTAAGTAATATACATTTTAATGTGGTCAAAGTATTAAACAACAAAAAAATAGTGGTCAAAGTCAAAATCTCTAAAAGTATATTAAAAATAAAAGTTGAGAAGTTAAGGGGTATATAACGTAAAATTCTAAAAGTTTCATAGTCAAAGTATAAAACTATAAGAAGTATACTAAAAACGAAAGTAGAAAAGCCAACGGACATAAAACGTAAAACTCTATAAGTTTCGTGGTCAAAGTATAAAACTATAAAAAAGTTGTGGTCAAAGTCGAAAATTCAAAAAGTATACTAAAACTGAAAGTATAAAAGTTAAGGCGTTTAAAACGTAGGTCAAAGTATAAAACTATAAAACTATAAAAAACATATTAAAAACGAAAGTATTAAGGGGTATAAAAAAAGTTGTGGTCAAAGTCAAAAATTCAAAAAGTATACTAAAACTGAAAGTATAAAAGTTAAGACGTTTAACACGTAGGTCAAAGTATAAAAGTATAAAACTATAAAAAAACATATTAGAAAACGAAAGTATAAAAGTTAAGGGGTATAAAATGTAAAACTTTAAAAGTCATGTGATCAAAGTATTAAATTAAAAAGTAATAGTGGTGAAAGTATATAAAAAAAAAACTCTAAAAGTCATGTGGTCAAAGTATTAAATTAAAACGTAATAGTGGCAAAAGTATAAAAAAGAAAAAAAAGACGTGAACCAAAACTATAAAATTAAGAAAATGTTGTGGCTAAAATAAAAGAAATTAAAAGTTGTTGTGGCCAAAATGAAAGAAATTAAAACTTTACTATTTATCATGAATTCCTATTGTATATATATATAACTAGAGATCGACCGCGCGTTGCTGCGGTAATCCGGGAAAATACTGGAAAAGTGAATAAAATAAAGAAAATATAGGTTTATAAGTGTATTAGGCAATTCTGAAAATTTCATTTACCTCTTATTCCATGTTATATACCTTTTCTATAAACACCTCTCCCATAAATTCCGGATTTTACATTCCATATCTTTAACCTTTACTACTCATATCAGTGCACTTAGTATCTGTATTACATCCTATATTTAAAGTCAACGCGTCATTTGGAATAAAGTTTTTCATATCCAAGCACTTTCATTATAATTTTTTTTTACAATAGCCTATGTATTGACCATTTATTTGAAATAGAGAAAATATAGGTTTATAAGTGTATTAGGCAATTCTGAAAATTTCATTTACCTTTTATTCCATGTTATATAACTTTGGTCCCATAAATTCCAGATGTTACATTCCATATCTTTAATATTTAATTATTCATATCAGTGCACTTAATATCTGTATTACATATCCCATATTTAAGTTCCAGCTTTACTATAGGTTTGAAACATATATTTTTGCCTTCCACAAGCTCTTCCTCAGCAATAGCTAACACCACGAGTCGTTTGAAATAAAGCTTTCCATATCCAGGCACTTTCAGTATAATATATATATATATATATATATATATATATAGTTGTTTGTAAAATAGCCTATGTATCAACAAATTTTTTTATTCGTGTAAAATATATGCTACTTAATACACTTAAAAACCTAGTTCGAGTAGATAGCCTTATCTCCGGCAACGATTCTTCAAATAGAATGCTTCGAACCAATCATCAATCTTTTATGTATCGGCAAGAAAAACTACAATCCAGCCTTCTCCAGTTTCTATCTGAGTTTGATTGAGGAATATCCATATCATCTGTGAAAATAATAATAATAACATCACATACCTAAGTCCATCACTCGCATGCGTGGATACAAGTTTAAGCGTTTTAAATAGGGTCTGGCTATAGACACCCCCTCGTTTACTAAAAAAACCAAATCCTCACGACCGTTTCAACAAAAACGATCGTTTTGAGATCGTTTCTTCTAAAACGGTCGTTCAAAAAGGGGGACCCCCTGTATTTTAAGGTTTCGTCGTCGCGACACGTCATCCCGTTTAGATCGTTTTGGGATCGTTTCACTTAAAACAACCATTTTAAGTGAAACGACCGTAGAAAAAGGGTGTTTTTAGCAAAAGAGAGGGGTTTCTATATAACCACTCTTTAAATATCACATTTTTGTGAGGTTTAAATACACAATTTGAAGCTTTCATTATTCATGTATTTATCTTAGCTCGGATAGTTTGAATCTTTGAGAAACACAGAAACTCAGTAATAATAATTATGTTACCCACATTTACATTTACTTATTTTCGTATAAATTGATGAAAAGACACATGTTTTTCATATATTTCATTATACAAGATCAAATGTGTATACATCAAATTTGAAGAAGCTCTCTTGCGGCAGCGGTCCGGATCTCCTCTTGATCCGATTCAAACCAAGTGACAACGCCAAAATTGGGGAAACCGTCGCCGGAACCTCCGCCGCCCCTTTCCTACTCAAATTGGACGATCCGGAAGACGTACCTGCTCCCAAGCTAGGTTTTCTGGTAACCGAACTCGTACTCTGAGCGTTTTGAGCTCCGTCCTTCTTACTCCGGCTATGATCCTTGGAAATTGACGCATCGTTGACCTGATTCTGACGAAACGAAGATCCGATCGGCGGATGATGCTCGTCCTTGGAGGTGGACTTGGATTTCTTCTTGTCGGATTTGATCGGCGAATTGGAGCTGGAACCGGTGGATCGGGGGCTGTTGGATCCTTCTGGACTTGAAATGTCGGAGGATTTTTTGGAATGGAAGAATCTACCTTTGAACACCATTGTAGGTGTGGGTTATCATCTAGGGTTTTTTTTGGAAGATCTGTGAGCAGGATGCTGGTATTTGTGCCAGTGAGGAAGACAAAAGGGGGGTGGGGTGGGGTTAGATCAGATACCTCCTTTCACTTTTCACCGTTTTATTGAAGAAATGGGTCGAATCAAAGCTAATACTAAATAGAAAAGAAGGGAGGAGGAAAGAAAAAGGAAAAACCGTTTGCGCATAGCCTCGAACTCGGGACCACAGTTTAAAGAAATGGAGACCTAACCACACACTCTAGACTCAGCTTTTGGTCTTTCATTGAACAACAATCTATATATATATAAACTGGTTTTTTTTTTCTGGGCACAATTCCATAAGTCATGTTGTCTATTGTATATATATACAATATAAT
>JBCNJP010000012.1:27784436-27801272 GCA_039602395.1 Deinandra increscens subsp. villosa | reverse complement strand
AGAATCCGCCCGTGCATGGCACGGGTATCAAAAACTAGTGAGTTTATATAATAAAGCTTTTTTAGATCTTTATAAGGTGAACCATTTTATAAATCATCTGTCTATCTACGCTTTTGAATGTTTTTTAAAATAAGTTATATGCAATAATTAATAAAAAATAGAGTAATTAACAACAAATTTTTTTGGAAGACTTGAATTTTTTTTTGAACGGCTAACACACACACCCTCTAATTTACTCCTAAATTACACATGAAACACCTTTGTCAGGGATAGAACTCATGACCTTCAGGTAAGACAAAGCCTTACCACCTCCCCATTAACCACTAGGACAATGGATCATTGGCAGACTTGAATTTTTTTAAAACCAAGACAAGACAAAAGGCTTTATGACAGCCACGTCACAATTGATTATGACTCCACACCTAATTTAGAACCGGTATATAACGGTTCTTTTTACATCTTCAAATAACTATAAATTTTCTTTTTACAACATCACACATATTAGTCTCCATGTCATGTATAACATTTTATTTAAATTGTTATTGGGGTCATTTGAATGGTCATCAACGTCTAATGAATCGTTATTGTATGTAGTATCATAATTAATGTGTAAAGTGGTTGTCGACATGCTAAAATCAACTATTGATTCTATATACCTTGACAAATAATGGTATCTAGGTATAAAATCATATCGCAACAAATGAAACTCTATTTCTTCAGTACCATTAAAATGTTTAAAGTTTTCATAAACGGTACAAAGACAACAATCAACCGACTTCCTTTTTTCATGCAATTTGCTTCGGCAGCCTTAATAAAACTTCGGACATCCAACCTATAAATATCAGATTTAGGCGAAGTTTAGTACATCCAGGTATCATGATCTATCTGAAAAACAAACAAATGATGTAAATGTATATAAACCGGTGTTCTAAGACGATGTATCCTTACCCACTTTTTGAATATTCTATCTGATAATCCCAAAAGGGAGAATCCTAAATTTATCACTTTTAGATAAATTTTAGATGCGTATATTCTAAAGAGTTATCTGAAATACATATGTATTCAAAAAAACGCGTGCACACACATTAAAACTTCATATATACATACATATTATATACAAATGTACAAATATATTCGCGTTTGAATCCAAGAGTATGAAACTGAGCTTAAAAAGTTGACGTCCCCTCTTTTTTGTGAATGAAAAAAGATGGGGATGTTAAATCCATTAGTCAGGCTTTCCTCTATTTGGCGTGAGCAATACCTGGAGGTGTCTCGTTCGACGTGCTTGTGCTAAGTTTAATTATTATTTTGCACCTCCTTTTAGCCATATTTACCATTATACTATTTGTTTATTTTTACCATTATGTCATTTTCCATATTTACCATTATGCTATTGCTTAATTTTTACTATTTTGCCATTTTTTATTTTTTTTCATAATATTCGTACGCAACGAGTTTAGCACATAAGTTTGTAGTGTAAGGGGTAAAGTTGTGTAATGTAACTTTTTGGTTATCAATTTAACACTTTTAGCATTTGGTTTTCTAATTTTAATATTATTGTAACGTAGTCTTTTTCTATTTGTGATTGAGTCGTTTGAACTTGGGGACAGAAGCTGGTGTTTTTCTTGTAGTGTAAAAGGTACACGTAGATTTCCTTATGTACAATCATGTATTATAGTTTGTTGTTTGAAGTGTTTTAAGGCTATCCGTAATGGCTTGAAAGGGGCTTGATACCCTCTTTCGCGCACCTCTCGCACCCACATAGCGCCCCCACCCACTACGGTGGGGCTCGAAACATGTAAAATGGGGCTGAGGCTTGAGATTTTTCACGCCGAAATGGAGAGGGTGGGGAAATATATCCGTTGAACGGCTATATTTGACCCAAAATTTTTTTCATATATTAATCTATATATATACATATTTAACCAATTTAAAAACACATCTTCATCCACTTTCTTCCACACCACTCTCAAGGTTTTTTTTTTTAAAAAAAACACCATCACTATACTCACATTATGGGTTCTCCTAACTCATCGTCGTTAATTTGCGACCTTTTTGAAGACGAAGAGGACACCGCTATTTCGGCCGCCGTAGATTTGTTACGGCGGTCTAGGGAGTCTCAAGTTCCCCGACCGATTGTCAGACGAACACGTATTGAGCGGGACCGTGAAGCAGCCAACACAAGGTTGATGGATGATTACTTATCAGAGAATCCGGTCTACACCGACTCGAAGACGTTTTATACTCGCTTTCGTATAAGAAAACGTTTATTTTTACGTATAGCAAAAGATTTAGAAGAAAACATTACTTACTTTCAACAAAGACGTGACGCACGGGGAAGACTTGGCTTCACATCGATACAAAAATGCACGTCGGCGTTACGCATTTTGGCTTACGCACACTACTAACATCAACGATGAGTATTTAAAAATGATGGAGAAGACGACGAGAAATACCGTTGAGGAATTTACAAAAGGAATGATAAATTATACGGTGCCCACTATTTGCGAAAGCCAACGTGGAACGATCTACAACATCTATACGAGCGTCACGAGCAAGTCATGGTCTACCAGGTATGATTGGTAGTATAGATTGCATGCATTGGGCTTGGGATAGTTGTCCTAATGCATGGAGAGGGCAACACTCACGGGGTGATCAGAAAGGTCCAATGGTTATCTTGCAAGCCGTATGTTTAAATGACCGTTGGATTTGGCATGCTCATTTTGGTGTAGCCGGCTCAGCTAACGACATTAACGTTCTGGAAAGCTCGCAAGTGGTTGAGGACTACATTTCGGGGAAAGGAGCGAAAGCCTCTTTTTATGCGAACGGAAATTACTACCCTCATGGGTATCTTTTGGGTGACGGAATTGTTGGGTTTTACAGTGGATATCCGGGTTACCGATTTTAATTTTTATCCGATTAAAACCGAGTTAATATATATAAATTAATACCAGTTTATTTAGCAATGGAAACAATTTAATTAAACACACGAATATAACTATAACAAGTTCAATCACCGTACACAACAAACACAAATAAAATATTTATTTAAAATAAATGAAATAAATATTTAAGCAAGTTAGATATACCTTGGCGGGATTCGAGCAACCGCTAGAGACAACCGGATTTAATTGACTCTCGCTAGTACGAACTGAGACGTCCAACTCGAACCGGCGAGTCAGGTCATCAACTGTGGTGGCAGCGGTAATGGTGGCGGCGGTGGTAGGGTTACCACGGGTGGTGGTGACAAAACTTCTTCCACCGGGATTGCGACAGGAACGGTCCCCACAAAGATCTCGTCACCGGTGACTGGCGATGACACGGTGGCGGTGGACGGCGGATAAAGGGGCGCGACCACGACGAGTGGACGGGGCGCGGTGGCCTCGGCTGCGCTGGCAGCGCGAGGACCACTGGCCGGCGATCGACTGGCGGTGCGGCGGAGGCAGCGGCGATGGCTCGGGTCGCGACTTCGGCTTCGACTTCGGCTCGGGCGTCTACAGCTTCTCTCTCGAGTCGGGAACAAACACTGGCTAAACGGGGATCCATCAGTCAGGCGACGAATAATGCCGGTGGCTTCGGGTGGCGATCGGCGGCGGCAGGGTGGTGGCGCCGGTTGGGGATCGACGCAAGAGGGATAGAGAGAGTGGAGATTAGGGTTCTTCCTTTTGATTGCTTTCTCTCCACTCCTCTAATCCCTATTTTAATAATAGGAAGCGCATACCGGGGATCTGACGGACTGGGCCCGGTCGCGATTTCCTCTAGTCCACCAAATTGACTAGTCTGTTAATCCAGGACCCATGTTTCCAACAGGAATATACCCAGAGTATTCGTTTATCGTGAAGATTTTCAAGGACCCCATTGATGAGAAACGAAAATATTTCAAAAAGGTCCAAGAGGCCGCAAGAAAGGACATCGAGTGCTGCTTTGGTAATCTTAAAAAGAAGTGGCATTTTCTAAAAAATCCTTGTCGGTTGTGGACAAGGGATAAGATGAAAGATTGTATGTGTGCTATCATTATCTTGCATAACATGAACAAGGAGGATAAAGGCAAAGCGATCTGTCCCGATCATCAACCCGAACACATGGTGGAAACACCATATGTAATGCGAGAAGAACGTTTGGCGAACTCTAGGGCGATGCGGAGTAGAGAAACACACAACTCTCTTAAGTACGTTTTGGTAGAGCATGCATGGTTGGTTCGTCCCTTCGATAATGTGCCGGTCCATAACGTGGAGGATGGAGACGAAAATGAAGACAAAGACGAAGAAGAAGGCAAAGTTGAAGACAGAGAGGATGATTACGATGATGTCCAAGATGATGATTAGTTTTTTTTTAAAAAAAATCCTTCAAATTTGTATTTTTTTTAAGTTGTTTTTTTATTAATGAACTTTTTATTTATTTATTTTATTGTGTTTTTATTTATAAAATAGTATTTAGTTAATTTAATTTAGTTGAAATTAAAAAAAAAATAGGTAATCATGACATGGGGCTTGAAAGGGCTTGATCTATACACCTTATGTAGTTTTCAAGCCCTTTGCCACATTATTGTCCACGTGTCGCTTCATGCCCAAGGGAGGGGCTTGAAAAATTAAAACCATTACGCATAGCCTAATCGTTACATGTTTTTTATTTTCATTTTCTTTGCATACCATTATACAATGAGACGGTTTTATATATCAACATTATCCCGCGGCAACGTACAAATAGAAAATCTTGTATTTATACAAATGACAACATATAATCACATAAACATAAAAAAGCAACTAAGTTAGAAGTATAATAAAATTAAACTTAATATACCTTTAGTTTAGAAATTGATGAAATACTCTTATAGAATTCAATTTTCGCCAACATATAACAAAACATAATCAACTAATATATAAGAATATTATATAAACCAAAATCGTACTCCATTCAAGATATTATATACACAAAAGGGCATTTGTCCCAATGGTATGGGGATGAAGGTTAGAGCTTGGAGACCTTAAGGTCTTAAGTTCAAACCTGACTCAAGGGGGTTTTTCTCAAGTAGTGATTTTCCTCCTTGATGGTGTTCGTGGGTGAGTCAAGCCTGGAGTGTCAAAATCAGTATAGACGGTTGCAATCCCATCTCAGAAGGCTCACTCGGGTATTGAAGATTTGGAGAATAGTTCTAAACGCCGTTAAAAACGATATTATATATATTAAATGAGCTGCAAGTGAGAAAATAAAAAAGATGGTCGTTTTGGAGCTCTTTAATGAAGGTTCTGCATGTGAGAAAATGTCGAAGATAACCGTTTTTTATCTCAAATGGAACGGTTTAGTTAGACCACACTATTTGATGCTTCAAATGTTGCGGTTATCTATTGTGGCACGGTTTTTGAATTTGTTTTTATCAAACATATATTGCGGTTTATTCTTTGAACCGCCCCATTTTTGAAAACCTATCCACACCATTTGATCACTTGTGTATTAGTGAGAACAAGTTGTTTACCTTCCGCGCACGTTGCGGTGAGAAAAATCATATTTATAGACGTTACCTGATCTTAGATGAATACTAAGGAACGATGATAAACAAGTTAGAAATCATTCTTCTTAATTAAAAACCAATCATAGATAAATATAAATGAGTTTCCTTAGTTACATATGAATATGTTTTTTAAACAGAGTCTACATTATTACTGAACTATCAGGAGTATAATAAGTTACAATTTCTAAATTTTACCTGTTTGTGTATATTACCTGTCAGGAGCTCGTGCTTTCGAGTCTGGTGTGAAGTACATCATAGGCAACAAAATTGGAGTAGTACTTTAAAATGTTCATTTGAAGGAGTGGGACAAACATTACTCTTTTTCCAATTACAAATGAGGCAGCATGGAGAACAACTTTGATAGTAGCAACCGTTAACCACTATGAGCGACTCAAATGGTTTGCCTTTCACGTCCACCTTTGCTTCTATTGCATCACCGTATGATAGTGCAAATATACATTAGATAGCATATAATCTCCACTGGCAATTCCAGATATCCAAGTATTGACCATCTGTAGCCTGCTTCACAATCACTTCTATATATATTTTCCTTGCCAAAAATTTTAAAATGATAAAGCAATTGATAAATGAATAAGATAACCAAATAAAAGCATGGAATTTAGTAATGTAAATGACCACAGATAGAGATTTTTAAAAAAATCAACTTGGTGTAAATTTGATATACCTTGAACTCTCTTGTCAAGAAGAAGTTAGAAACTCTTCAAACCCTAAGTGTGGTTAGCATTTCATGGATGAAAATGAAATAAAAGTAGGTAAACTTGAAACTGGGTCAAAACAGTAGTAAATTTACTCTTCTGTTTTATATTTCTTAAAAACCAAATGACCTAACTTTGTAAATGGAGTATGGTCATCTACCAAGAATAATTTGTATATGGATTTCAAATCTATTAACAAATATAAGTCTATTAACAAATGCAAAGACGGCACATAAGCAAACTATCAACACAAAGTGAAGAAGCACCTGAAACACAATCACATTAACCAAAGTTGAATTAAAAGTAGTCGACGGTATCTAAAACACATAGATTTAAATATGCATTAACAAATAAACCACAAATGACATCCACAATCACATAAGAAGCTCGGAAACAACTATATTAACACCAAATCAAGAACAATCGGCAAGAATACCGAAATAGAAGAAAAATTAAAGCCGCAATTTGAAACTATACCTTCCAACAATGAAAAAGATGCATACCTAATCCTCAACAGATGACTGCAATGTAATGACATTAGGTTAAATACAGCCCGTTCAAAACACGCAAAGAAGAAGGGAAGAAATAAGAACCTACAACGACGGCCTGAAATTAGCTGACATTAAATATGCAAACCTCGTCGTCGGCCAAGAGTTCATCACAAAAACACCCAAACACCGATATACACAACGCATAAAAATGGGTGTTCTAGTAACCAACCATAATTCAGAAACAGCCATGGAAGTCCGTCTAGTCTCTGGGATTCTTAGAGAGATAAAGAAGAGAAGAGCGGCGATGGAAATTATTTAAAGAAAAGGAGAGGCGGTGGGAGAGAAATTAAGTCACACCCTGTAAGATTTGTGTCGGGATGCGAAAAAGTTATCACAGTCAAGGTTTAGAACGTACTCTGGATGGTTCAACAACTAGAGCCGTTTTGGAAATTGTTAAAATGTTGGAGTAAATAGGAGTTTTTCCAATATCATTACGCAGCGGATTAATTGTAATGAGAAAAGTAAATAGTTTTAAGTTTACAACACATAAGTTTCAAAAGATTTTTAGGACATGACACCGTTATGTGTTATGTCAGGAAAATCTCCAAAGGCTAAACTATACTCCAGAAACAAATGAAAGTCCTAAGATGCAAAGGCAGGAAACAAGCAAGCATGTCCGATGCATGCACAACAATTAAGTTCAAGTACCTGAGAATTCATGCGAGAAAACGGTCAACAAATAATTATTTGTGAGTTTCATAGGTTTAAAGTGCTAGCAGTTAAAGGTTGAATGAAAATAGTAATTGAAATCAGTTCATGTTAATAATTGACAATATTTGATAAGACTAGTTGATAATGTTACCATGTACCCTGAATACCGAAACTGACTGTTTACCCACTCTTGGTACCTATTGTCCGGTTGGTACCGCATATATATGACATATCAATTTGTACTCTTTGACAAAAGACGGAGTCACGATTGGAGCTACCAATCAGAGCAAGGGCGTTAACCCAATAGATCTATTCAAACATTACCGTTTACAAATGATAATTAATCGGATTCAGTTAATAGTGGGGTTTGGGTTATAACATGAATGAATATGAGATAACAAGTTTGGACAATGGAAAAGCACATGAAACAGTTATGATAACAAGGTCTAATTTTCTAACATGAAAAAATGTATGTATGAATTCTCCCCCAAAGATAAAAATAGTTAAAGGAAAAAGGGGCCGTGAAATACTCACATGATTCAGAAATGGCAGTCGATAATACGATCAACGGAAAGTGCAAGCCTAGATAATTATAAGACATGCAATAATGATAAGTGATTGGGTTGACATTAATGTCACTCCAATTAGATAGGTCAAGTCTTGACATCATGGTAGCCTTAGAGTTAAGTCAAAGTGAATGTATCCGGTTATGTGTTTATTTGGAAATAATGTATAATATATTTTTAATTAAATAAAATATATAAAAATTCCCAAATAATATTTAAAGATGGTGAATATTTATAGAAATGAATATTAAGTCAAAATGAGGGTTTTTATATGAAAATAGGTTATTTTGGCTAGTTAGTAAAAAACAGGGCGATTTCGCGGTAGTTGACGATTACACGATATTTATCCGTTTAAGTTAGAAATCAATCAAGTTCAATAAAATATGATTATTTTCTGTCCAAAATGGGTAGATAATTATCTTAAGTGGTGGTTTGCATTATTTTGCCGGTTTGGTGGATTTTGTGTCGGTTTTGCCATTTTGGTCCCGTTTGCCCGTTAAATGACTCTGTTAGGTTCCTAAATTCACCATAAGCATTTGTAAACATGTTTTCATCATTAAAATAACCCTATGAGTTCATTTGGACCATATTTGGGTTTCCTTACAAAAATGGTGTTTTCAGGCCCGTCGGGTGTCGGTTTTAGTCCGGGTTTGTGCCCAAATTCAAGTAATTTGTTAAGGGATATTTTGGCCATGATCTAAATTCATTTAAACCATCACAACCTACTGTTTAAAATTCTAAAGTTTCTGGTCTAAACGGATCTATAGTGAAAAGCACTTTCTAGGGTTTTTAAAGTGTACTTTTGTATGTAAAAGTTTGCTATGGTGAGTTTAAGCACTAGTAATCTTTCTATAGTCAAAGATATCATATTTTGACTATGTTAAGAGTGTAAAAACGTGTCATAGGCATCAAGGGGTCCAAAGTTACAAAATCTACACATAATACATAATAAATACAAAATTATTGTCTAAAAATGCAAACTAAGCAAATATTTGTGTAAAGTCCAACCAACTAAGTTTTGAACATAACATCTCAAGGGAAATACTATCATGAGTTCCTAGTAGGTAAATACATGGTGGAACATGAAGTTAAATACAAGTTAGTAAGCTTTTATGGGGTAGAATGATGTTTAGACAACAATGTGAGTCAAGACTTGCTAACGGAGTGAACTAGTTATGAAAGTAGACTAAGTATTCTTGCAAGAATAAGATTTTAGTAGGAGAAGTGAATATGAAACCTTGTTAGAAGATAATGATTGCCGAAAATGATGATGATGATGGTTGTTCTCGAGTGTTCTTGCTTCCTAGCATCATGAATCATCAAAAAGATGAGTGATTACTCAAGAGTTTTAGAGAGAGAGAGTAGAGAGAGAGAGGGACTTACGATTCTAGAGAAAGGAGGGAGCAAGAGAGAATTTTCTTGAATGTGTTATGTTGCAAATGAGGCTAGGTTTCTAAAAGATGATTAAGTATGGAAGTAAATGAGAAATAGGAGTGTTTGGATGTGGTGTGGTGTGGGTTTCGGTCTCAACAAAACGGAGAGAGAGAGAGAGAGAGAGAGGGAACCGAAAGAGAAAGAGAGTAGGGAGTGTTTGGGTGTGCTAAAATGTTGTTGTTACTTGAGGTTTACAAAGTTTAAGTGTTGGGTGTGTGGGTATATGCTTAACCGAAAAAAAGAGAAAGAAAAGAGAGTTTGGGTCTTTGGTCTCCTTGGCTCACACACACATGTAATGGAGTTTCATTTCAAGTTTGAAAGTGTAAGTATGTGTGTGTTTGGGGAGGTTTTCGGCCAAGGGAAGGCAAGGGAGAAGAGAAAAGAGTTTGGAGGGAAATGGAGGACCATTGGTTAATAATCTTGGCTTGTTGTGGAGACAACCTTAGCCTATGATGTCTTGGGTGGCTTTGTAGGTTATTAGCTTGTCATATATGGTGTAAGGAAGGGGGCATGGACATGAAAGGCATCTACAAGGTCAAACAAGAAGGGATCAAGTAACTAGAAAAGAAAAGGTGGTGGTCTTGGTTAGTTCACGTAACCGGCAAGGAGAAAGGAGGGAGCTCACGCGTTCGACTCCCGTGGCCGGCCGGGTCGCGAGAAGAAAATGAGAGGGAGAGGGGAAAAGTGTGAGGGTCGCGACTAGGAGAAAGGGAGAGAAAATAAATAAATCAAATCGGGTTTGAAGGTTTTCTAAAATATTTATTCACGAAAACGTAACTAATAAAAACAATGACTCGGTTTGGAATGAAAATACTCGAGGGTTAATAGCTTAAAAATCGCGTTGCATGTATATATATATTGCATGCATGTAAAAATACAATTAGCGTGAACGTTAATAAAGTTTAATAAAATGTTTTGGACGTAAAATAAATCGAGTTTAACGTAGGGATTGGATCACAAGTCTCGTTTTGTTGTCATTGTCTAAACTCATTGTTATTTAATACGAAATGGTTTGTATAAGTCATATGTGAACTATGTGTGTCATAAACTGATAAAGGTTGATCAAAGTTTATGATTAAAATGAATGTAAAATGATAAATGAAAATAATGATAAATTACAAGATGATGGGATTATGTTTGATGTTTACCACGTAGTTTGGTAAATTTAATAAATGAATTCGGTTAGTCGCTTTATTATTATTGAAGTCCCAACGACCATTTCATGCAAAAAAGTCATCATGTTCAATTATTGTTTACAACTTGAATTAAGGCTACGTCAAGGTGATGTGCAAAAATTGATCTATAAAAATAAACTAATTTATCCTAGACCTAGACACACTAAATTTAAAACCCAATTAACCTAAAACTAGACCGACTCGACAGGCAAGCGAACCTATCGGATGTAGAATATCTATCGATAAACCGGGGTCGAACCCTAGAGACACTAAAAAGACGAAATTAACTAAGAAAAGTAAATTACTGATTAATTGATGAAAATTGGTTTTTGATTTGAAGAAGCTATTAACTAATTAAATTAACTGAAATTAACTAAGCTAAAATTAACTAAATTATTGAGACTTACTAAAACGGGAAACTGCTAAAAATGGAAATTACTAAAATTGGAAAGCAAACCAACAACTCAAAGCCTAAAGACGAAAACCAGATATGATGAGAAATACCACCTAGACCTAGAATCCTAGTTAATGCTAACGACCTCCCTTGACTATGACAAATATGACTAAATCAGATTCTAAAGATGCAACCTATAGAAAACCTATGAGCCCCCGAAATCCTCTCCGGACGTAACTGACAAGAATCCTAAAGGTTGGAAAACGCTCACTGATTTGTTAGTTCACCTTTTGAGTATTTCCTAACCGATAAATCTACCGATCAATTAATTGGTTCACCTTTTGAGTATTTCCCAATTCAATTACCCTAACCACCCTCGAAGCTAATCTAAGGCACCTTAAGGCAAAAGGAGCTACCTTTAACTACTATGAAAGTCACAACTTAGCAAATTGACTAACTAATATAGGGGACTTCCTTTTGAGACAAATATTGATCTAAACAATTAACCAACCCAACTAGTCGACAAGGTTATCCCCTTTTAAGTTCTAACCAAGGCAGAATATAGCAATCAAAGTATTAATTATTAACAAATGTTCTAGCTCGGGACGTCTCCTAAACTATTCTCTAGATGAAAACCCTAAAGCTAACACCTTTAGATGCATTACCCGACCCGGAAGGCATTCGTAGGCAACACAAACACCAATCAATTACCAAGACCCTAATCACAATACGCACAAGCAACAATCACAGAAAATTAAAGGGATTTCAATAGAACATCAATTCATCACACAATTGTCATAATCAAGAAGAGTCGAAAACACTAACTATTCATCAAATGGTCTAGATGGTACAAGAGATTTAGCCAATAATACTTAACATGTCTGAGTTCATCATAAAAGCAGTAATAACAATCAAGAACATGATCTGGTCTAACAAAAACGAAAGTTACAATGAAAGATTAAGAACCCGGGGAAGCGATTGGAAGTCGAATGCTTCAATCCTTAGGCTCCAATGGCTTCACTCTCGATCTTCTGCTCCAGAATCGTCTCCAGTGGCTCTGAGATACGGCAGGGTGAATGTAATTCGATTGGAAACACCGCATTGTACTTATAATTGAGAAATTAGGGTTTTCCGGAAAATTAGCCTTCAAGTGTATCGCTTGGAGGTCTCCTGAGCAGTAGGCAATACGCCTGGACCCACAAGTCGACAAAATAGTCGGGTCAACGATTAAATCACCGCCTTTGACTTCAGAGCAGCAAGCGTATCGCTTGCATCTTCAGGACCACTAGGCGATACGCCTAGTGCTTCAAATTCAGCATTTTTCTTCTTTTTGATCTTCAATTCTTTTCCAATGCTCGTTTCTCTCGGGAATTGTACCAAAACTACAACTTTACCACGAAACACACATTAAGGCATTAATAATAAAAAACAACTAAAAACCTATGGAAAACGACTCAAAAGACTCGCAAAATGACCCGAAAACGTAAAGAAAAACCGATGTGTTTTGCGACACATCAAATATCCCCCCACTTAACTTTTTTTCGTCCCCGAAAAAGACCTGCAAATGGAATCATAACCTGAATAATTGGCTTCCAACCTTTTCAATTTCATCAAATTCAATTCAATTTTGCCTACTTACATTCCGGTAGCGATTATCGATATTTCGATCTGATTAAACCCAACCACCAACCTTTGAGCCCCCAAAGTGTTTATAACTTACCAAATATTTTTCAACCTGCCTATGTGTCCCACTCTAGAGAGATCAAGTTCACCCTAATCCCGAATCATATTCAGTCCGAATAAAGGGTAATAAAGATATAACTTTTTGATTTTTCCCACCCCCCTTAAATCAGATACAAAGATGTCCAAAGAATGATGGAATTAGATGGAATGTGAAGTTTTTGAGCATTTATTTTCTAATCTACCATATTTTTTCCTTTTTCATTTCTTTTTCTCTCTCTCTCTTTTTTCTTTTTTTCTTTTTTTTTCATATAATTGGTCAATTTTAACTAATATTACCAACGGACATCATCAGAGGCACTCTTTTCGAGATGTTATCCCCAAAATCATACGTGAGTATTTTGCCCGCGAGATCCAGGACATCATTAGAGGCACTTACCACGGGATACTATCCTTAGTTCGTACATGAGTATTTTGTCCCTTCACTCTAAAAATATTAACCAATTTATTCCTAATATGCTCATGATGGAAAATGGGGCGCCGTTATTTCTCGGATTTGCTTTCGCAAAAAGATCATAATGTGCCAGGTATTCTAAGGACATAGAAGTATCTAGCCTAAATGGGTCTCTTTCCTCCTAATCCTCAATTTCAGTATTCCTATCACTCCTAAAATGGGAACCCACTAACAAACTGATTATTCATATTTATACAACTAAACACAATAGGATATTTAAGCTTCACTAAGTTAGCTGGGCCTACCAATACATCACTAACCGGTAATGCTTTCAACTCATAATTATATTTATCATTTAAGCCCTTAATCAAACAACCAATCCTCGGGTTTTACCTATCATCTTCCATTTTAAACTGCAGATTTAATCAGAAACATTTTTTCAAAATTTTTCAAAATTTTTTTTTCAAAAAAAAACTAACACTTTAAACAGACACACTAAAACTGACTCAACTAACGAGGCACGACACGTAGTCTTCCCATCCCCACACTTGAAACTCACATTGTCCCTAATGTGAACTGAGAAACAACGACTCAAACAAATAAAAGAAAAAAAACAGAAAAAAATAAATATATAAAGACTGAAAAATAAAAGAACAGAAAAATGGAACAGACTCCCCTGATTGAATCGGCATGAATGAAAAGAGTCATGTTCCTCGCCCTCCAATTCGAACGTGATATCGAAACTTACTAACTCCAGAATTGCATCAAAAATCGTCACGAACGAAAGCGGCGACTAACAACCCATATTCTAACAACCAAGGCAAACCAAAATCACAGCAGCATATATATATAAAACAAACCACCCAACCGGTTAACCCCGTACAAATTCCCAAGTATCATAATATCAGAATATTAGTACAGACCATGATAATAAAAATAAAAATAAAGAAAAAGTACAAGGATGTGAAATAACCGATCAAAGTGGCTGTTGCTGCTATCAAAAGTCTCCGTACCATCATCTACTCATCACCAGCATCGTCATCAGAATCATCAGGCGCGTCATCTCCAGCCTTAGGCTCACGAAAGAAATCGGGCACCTCGAACCCCTGGGCAATAAACAAGCTCCTAATAGCCCTATCCTGCAAATCCATCCTCATAATCATCTCATCTCTAACCGCCTCCAAAGTCAACGGCTCCGCTCTCGGTACTCTAACTGCCTATCAACCGGAGGCCGCTCAGCTCTCTGCGGAATCCTCCTCCTCGCAGGAGCTCCAACCTCAACCCATCTCGGGGGATCATCAAACGGACAAAAACCAGCCTTCTGCATATCCAGTAAACTATAAGGCAATGTCGGTGGTCCAGCAGTCAAATGCGAAGGCCTATACCTCTCTAATACACCCAAATGATCAGCTAACCTACCAATGTAAGGGCCCAAATCCAACCTCGCCTCCGGCCCACCCTTGCGGGGCCGGGCAACTGACTGAATGAAAACCATAGCGAGGTTGGTTGGGTGGCGCTCCACCAACGACGTCAAACAAAACATATCCAACATGTTGATCTTCTCAGCCCCAGCACGTCTACCGATGAGGGAACAAGCTAGAATCCTATGAACATATCTCAAAAACGGATCCCTAATCGCTGAAGCAACCAACCCAACCGTGTACGGCGTATCAGAAATCGTCTCCCAGAAGGACCTCAACTGGCCATCAATCACGTACAACGCCTTGGCCTTCTTGGCCGTACCCCTCAAACTCCTCCTAAACTCAGATGTATCCACCTCCTCCTGTGTATAAAATCCTAAAGCTACAGCAAACTGAGGCACGCTCATCTCAAACAACCTCCTACCTAGAGAAAATGAAACACAGACCGGGGAATCAAACTCCTTGATATCATATTTCTACGTCGAATGGAACTCCACGGTCAGCTCCCGGTACTGGGGTCCATCACAAGCCAAAACACGTCTCCAGCGCTCATCTAACAGCTGCTCCAACCGAGCCCTCGCTCCTATCCTATCCATCAACTCCCAATCGAACGTCCTGTGCTGGAGCAAGTCTAGGCGCACAAACGTCTCATATCTCTCACCCTCATAGGTGCCCTGAAATTGTAACAGTGTGTGGTCCTCAATCCGGCGCTCCTCGACCGGAGGCAGCTCCACCTCGTAGTCTGGTAAAACCTCCTGTGCCAAATACTGGATCCTCGGCCTGTGATGAATAATCTTGGTCGTCTTCTGCTTCTTCCTCGAACCACTACCAGAAGCATCCATACCTGCAAAACAGAGTTAACAGTGATATCCAAGCAGCAAACAATCACAAACTATTTTTTGGATTTATGAATTTTTATTATATAATATATATATATATATGTTTTAAATTAAACGAAACACAAGAAAGACACGAAATCTAAAAACAAAGTTAGGTGAATAAAAAGAAAAAAAACAAAAAAATTTGGAAAAATTGGGCATGACTCGTTTGTTTATCGAGCAAACCATTTCTTCACAAAACCTGTCAAAATACATCAATTCAACCCAAACAAATCAACATTCCAGTTTCCAACCATCCGATCTAATGATGAACCAATATCTATATCAATTAAGCGTAATGCATCGAATGAATATGATAATTTCAATCAAATCCCAACCAATAACCCGCCCCACATCAAATAAGTTGAATATCTCAATCTCCCTATTATTCTGCGAGTCACATGTATCAACACAAATCTAGGGTTTAATATATCTATCAATTGGGGACTAATAACCCTCCCAAAACAGCAACACACTTAAAACTAATCACCTAACTACGCAAAACATCAAGAACAACTAAAAATTTACAAAAATAAACCGAATGCAACAGGAAACAAGAAAAATGGTACCTGGACTAGCGAAATGCTAAAAAAATGAAATGGGTGAACTGTGACGGCTCCGGCGGAGCCCTAACGGCGGCGGCAGTGTGTGGCGGGACGACGGCAGGAGATGGTTGTGGTGGATGGGTACAGTGGTGCTGATGGTTCGGTGATGGCAGCTCGACAGGTAGTCGTCGGGTTTGGTAGCGAGGGCGACTGCGGTGGTGGTTGGTGATGTAGCAGAGGGTAAACGGCGGCGGGTGGTCGTGGGTGTTGCAGTGATGGCGGGTGAAGGCGAGGGGGTGGCGGTCGGTGGCGTGGTGGGTGGCGGCGGCCGTGGGTGGACGGTGGTGGGTACGGAGGTGCAGTGGTGGTTGGCGGAATCGGAGGTGGTGGCGACGGTGTGACTGTGGGTTGAACTAGGGCTTGGAATTTGGGGAAATGGGGAAGAAGGGGGGTTTTAAACCGAGATATTTTTTTTCTCGGTCGGTTACTTGCAAGCGTATCGCTTGTAGATCTAAACATTGTAGGCGATACGCCTACAGCCCCTAGACGACTTTTTGACCACATTTTCCAAGCGTATCGCTTGGAGTAATGCTCATCCCAGGCGATACGCTTGGAACAAGATTTCCAGGGAATTTTTGAGATTTTCCATACTTAGTCAATCTTTCGATGTTTTCAAAAATTCTCTATCACCCTGGATTTTCAAGCCCTGTGAATTTATACTAACCAATACATACCTTGGACTCCATTTCCGCATGAATTCGCGCTTCCAGCAGTCTTCAACTCCCTGAAACATCAAACAAACACACAAACGCAAAAACCAAAAAACACGAAAAACACAAACACACGAAAATAAATAGAAAAC
>JBCNJP010000012.1:27758185-27783936 GCA_039602395.1 Deinandra increscens subsp. villosa | reverse complement strand
ATCCTAGCTCGTGATAGACAATCCAGTTTAGCGACCTGAGAAATAACATGCTAAAGTGTCAACACAAAGGTTGGTGAGTTCACAGGTTTAATCAGTTCATCAGTTTAACAGTTCAGTAAAATCCAGATAATATATCAATAGCTAGCTAGGCTATTTTCTAGAAATCAGTGCACGTTTGACTAGTTAAACTAGCTATCCAGTTACTGAAGCTCGACAAGTTCAATTGTGCCTCGTTAAGACTAAGAAGTTTATAACACCCGTTCGATATCCAATCGTGCCAGAGCGACTGACCCGGGTGGGGCTGTCAAACCCAGTAGATCTACTAAATAAGTTCCCGCTGATGTCATATTGTCAGTAACTATAAAGTGAGGGCTTTATCATAAGTGTGCCACTATCATTCAGGTGATATATATCTAACAGTTCAAGTGTTTGCATGTTAATCTCCCCTAACAGGATTAAAATAAGTAAAATGGGGCCGTGAAACTCACCTTAGGTTGCTCAGCAAAGTTTCCAGATAAAACAGTTAATTCAAGTACCAAGAACGAGTCTTGTGCAAGCAATCAATCACCTAACGAGCATAAATGTATAAGTGTGTGTTTTATAAACTATCAAGTCTAACGAAAACGATAAAAACGAATGATCGTTGTCCAGAATAAGTCGAGGATGGCACTCGTGCCAAATTCGAGCGATTATCGAAATAACGCGAGAAAATACAATATACAACAATATTATATATTTTCTAAGTTCAAGGGTTTCAAAAATAAATATATATATATATATATATATATATATATATATATATATAATATGTATTTACTAGGCGTTCAGGAAATGTTAATAACGAATTTGTGAGGACAATATACATTTATATATATAAAAGGTTATCGTAAAATATTCGATTAGTTCAATAAAAATCCAACGACATAAGTTTATATATTAATCTATTCAAGATATACATTTTTTTTTCCTTTTCGTAAAACTAGAATTTTTATGTCAATATATATATATATATATATATATATATATATATAGGTATTAGAAATCTATTTTTAATTAAAGATAACAAGTTAAACATATTTTATAAATCAAAATAAGATTTGCGAGGTTTTAATGGTTTAAATATGTTTTTACGGGTTGAAATACGACGAGGAACAATTTCGGTACAAGTTCTAGGGACCAAGCGCTCAAAGCAACCAAAAGAACCAGAAAAATAAAACTGTGGAGGTCACCTGGTTCGAACCCGTGACCTCATGGACCAAACAGGGGAGTCTCGGCCATCCGGCCAGTGGCCCGATCGCGTTAAGATCTCGCCTGCAAGCCTTTTGTATACACTCAGTGACCAGAATTTAAGTCCAGAAAAATAACGGATCAAAAATGGTGAGGCCGGGACTCGAACCCGCGCCTCCAGCGTACAAACACAGTGACGTTACCAGTTATGCCAGTTTGGCGTCTGGTAACATACCCGGCCCACAATCCTTTTAACTCTTACCCGCATGTTATCTTCTTCTTCCCCACAAACCCTAGTCTCGCCGGAGGTATTTTCCGGTCGCCGAAAAACCGAAAAAAAAACATAACAGAGACCAAAAACGTGCGACTAGCATGAAATAACGATTACCTTGAACTTGAGATGAAAGATTGACGGGTTTTTGACTCCGAAACGATTCTCGATCCTTGAACACGAACACTGAGTGTCGTCACGAAACTTGAATCTGATTGCTCCTGGACGCTTGTTGGGAACTCGCGATCACTGTGGAGTGTTCGTTGATGTTCGTTGATGATGATTTGGCCGGAATTTTGCAACTCACGATGGTGTTTTGGTGGGTTTTCTTCGCCGGAAAAACAGAGAACGAGAGAGAGCAGGGAGAGATCGTGAGAGGAGAAAGGTGCTGTGAATGGACATATGATTGCCAATATATACCTATATCATTGAATTCTCCATTGATGGTCTAGAAGTTGAAACCGAAACCGACGTTGAATTGAGTCGGTCGAAACCGATCCTCCTATTGAATCTCTCGTAAATGCCATTTTAAACTGAGTTTCAGTTAATGGCATGTTTAGTCCCTCAAGAATTTTACAATATAGAAGGCAGGTTTGAGATAATTACATAATAGCCCCTCCAGGTTTAATTAAATAGAATTATGTTTGGGAAATGACAAAATAAGTCCCTTGAAGTTCTAAAAGGGTTAACGGCTCTAACGGGGGTTAACGAAGG
The DNA here is from genome assembly GCA_039602395.1 of Deinandra increscens subsp. villosa. NCBI lineage: Eukaryota > Viridiplantae > Streptophyta > Magnoliopsida > Asterales > Asteraceae > Deinandra > Deinandra increscens. The sequence goes on along the minus strand of JBCNJP010000012.1, from coordinate 27,781,724 downwards.
AGCGAAGAAACGACGAATATACGAGGAACGTCAGAATATATAAAACGTATAACGTTTATAAAATGTATAAACCTCATTTTATCCACATGAAATCATATAATTATAATTCCACATTAATTTTCTAAAATCACATAAAATCACAACTTAACTATATATAATAACTCATATTTACTCCTCTTAAATTCTCATGAAATCATAGACTTTAAACTTATAACTTACGTATATTTAAGTCACATAAAGCCATGAATAATAGCTTGTAATTAAATCATTAGGTTACATATAAATATGATTGAGATCTATATAAATATATCTCACAAAAGTAAAAGTTTAATTATTACATAAAATGACATAACGTCACATGATATCATAATTTATGATTTACATAAAATCAAGAATATCAAACGTCTAGACTTAAGTGCATGCTCGTTTAGTGATTACTACACAAAACCCTAATTGCTAAAGTCAACGCCGATAAGCACATAAATGTTCACACAACATTTAATACGTTTTACGGTTCAGTTAATGTCAGAAAATGACCTGAAAAGTCGGATTGTCACAGTATCCATATACTAAATTTTCATATTAAGGTTTATTTTGTTTAAACTTTTAATAAGTGATTATCCAAATACAATATCTTAAAACTAATCATTTAAATAAATTGTATCTGTTTGTATACGTAACAGATAAAATATTTAGTAAATAATAATTATATATTAGTAACATACTTAATAACTTATATATTACTAAATGTTCATATTAAGGTTTATTTTTTTAAAAAGTTTAATAAGTAATTATTAAAATACTAAAATTTTATATTAAGAATTATTTTGTTTTTGACTAATAGACATATCTTAAAACTAATCCTAAATATAAAGTATTTTATCTATTGAATTTTATAATTTTTATCTACTTTAATTGAGTTTAAATTCAAATTTACCAAGTATTTCAATATAATAAATAAAATCTTTATAATTACATAATTATAGAAATACATATTTTTATCTAATTATAGAAATACATAATTGTCGTATAATTTTTAAATCTTATAATTTTGTTTAAATTATATTTTATAATAAAAATACCATAGTAGATTATGATTGTATTTATTTTATTTATTTTTTTATAAAAAACCACAGTCGTATAACACACGAGAATAGAAAACTAATAATATTTACAAAGAAAATTAAACTGCACTTAAATATAATTAAAAGTAAAACAAAATAAGATTATGTGTGCCTCAAAGGTAAGGGGTCTGTGAAAAACTAAAATAAAATCATGTTGTGTAAAAAAATCAGTAAAAATTAATAAAGGTTGCAGCTAGTGCTTCTGGTGAAGAAGTGGATGGTGATAGAGTTTCTACAGATATGTTTAAATTGTCAGAAAACATTAACTTAAAATTGTGAATATGTTTAATTAGTCATATCCTTCGAGGCACACAACATGCTATTTTTTCTATTTCTATCTAAATAATTTTAGGTGAGTTTTTTAACTGTTAAAAAAATTATTTTTTAGTTTTCTAAATACACTATTCAATCCGGAACAAATTCTCCTCATGTATGAGGATCCAACCTGTTGTTTGGAATAAAATGCAAGTAAAAGCCTCTCATGTGAGGGGCGCATGGCTTGAACTTAACGGAGAGTTAGATTTGTTTGATAAATGAGCTGAAACAGTTAAGAAATCAAATCATGAAGGCTGATTTATTAAAAGATTAATTTTTAGGCTGATATAGTTAGGTTGCCTGAACCACAAAGCCGAAACCAAAATTTACTCTAAATATTATATTTTAGTAGGTGAATAAAAGAAATACAAGTTGTTGATTCTGCTCCTAGGTACAAGCTAATAATAAACACACAAGTTATGTGGACAACCTTTGGGTTTTCATCGCATCACACATCACAACAACATACGTGTACATGTTCAATTCTTGGTGTTTAACTTTTTGCTTTCCCAATCTTCTAATTTGCAGTTATCACGCTTTCTATTTTTCAAATTTCCATTCACCTCAGACTTGAGTTTTCGTAAATAATAGCTTTGGAATAATAGCTTTGGATCTTGCTCATCCGATTGAAACTGAGACATTTTCGTTCAAACAATTATGCTTCCTGTAGTCTAGTGTAACAAATGGCATTCGTGTCTCTTTTATAACATGCTCAACAATATAGAGAATATAGAGTGGGTAGAAATAACCAGAATCCGAATAAACGAAGAAACCTAACCGTATTCGTATCCGAATAAATCGATCTATATTGTAAATTCGGTTTACGGTTGTGAATACAGTTTACGGTTTTGTGGCTTTTTTTTATTTGGTTTATTCAAACATCCGTTCAAACCGAATAAGTTTTTAAAAAAATAAAAGAAAAAAAAACCATGTAATTAAAATGTTAGCTCATTCAGGGTCAAGTTAGCCCATCCACTAATCCACAACCTAAATAAAAATTTTAGGTTACATTCTTATACACTAGCTGATGAAGTCACAATTCACGAACTGATGAAGTAGAGCCTTAGAGGCGACGAAGTAGTCATCCATTTATGCGATTGAGAGTTTGAGCCAAAGCAGGGAGGCGACGAAGCCAGCGAGTATGTAGCGAGTACGTATTCGAAGATGAAAGTTATACTTTCATCAAAATTTTGAAGTTTTTTTATTTTATTTTGTTTAGTACTATCGGTATTTAATTGTATGTCGTATTGTGATTCTAAACGCTTATGATATGTTAAAAAAATTGTCTATTTATTCTATTGTTAGCAGAAAAAGTAGGCAAAATATTATTCGGTTAAATATATATATATAGTTGAATACGATTTATTATGTTTTATCTGAAACCGAACCATATCGAATACAATTGTGATGACGTGGGTCCGGTCTGGCAGGTCCGACCACACCGCAACTTAGATTGTCTACGATGATTAAAACATGACGCACGACCCTCCGTGCCGCATGGCCTGAGTACCCGCCGAACAAAGAGACCTGGGGTTTGTCGTAGGCTAGCGACGATGATTAGCAATCATATGTCGCCTTTACCCAAAATGGCACTCTAGGTTACACACGTGCCACCCCTACCCATACCTGTTATGGGTCTTAATGATGCTTAAGAGAAAGTATAAGCGATATAAATACCCTTCTCAACTACTTGAGGAGGGATTACTAGATACCTCCGGACGACTCACTCGCTCCGGCACACCCATACTCTCCTACGCTCTTACGGCAAGGAAAATTCCCCATTTCCCTACACTCACATCCTTATTTGCATTAGGATAGACCTGGAATGTCAATGATGCATCTGTCAGTCCCGGTATGAGTCGGAGGAACCATCTCCCTCCTCTATTCTAACTCTCCTTTCGTGACAGGTACCGAAGCGAAGAGTAACCACCGAAACATCCACCTCAAGGTAGTCGAGTGGAAGAAGGCCGGACCGTCTTTGCCCCTGCACTCCGTCCAGCCCAAAGCCCTACGATTCTACATTGGCACCATTGGTTTACGGTTATACCAAAAATATATATATTTAAACTAAATAAACCAAATAAACCCTAAACTGAACTATTGAACATCCCTATTCAACATGGGCTTGATTTTGATTTTGGTAGTTACACATTATGTAAAGTTATGATTTTGGTTTTCAAATTGTATTGCGCATTATGTCATCTAGTGATGGTGATAATATTAGTGAACACCGTCTCGTATGTGTGAGGGGCAAAGTGTGGTGGTATATAAAGTCTAAAAAAATTACCAATCACAATATTATATATCATCTTCTATTTTTAATTAAAACTTTAGGTTCACTCCCAATATGTGTATATATTACACATATGTATCATTACTAAACCACTTATATATACTTGCCAATGAGCTCTTGTCTTGGTGGTCAAGGGGGAGGTGGTAAGGTTTAGCCTTACGTGAAGATCATGGGTTTAATCCCTGATAATGATGTTTCTGGTGTAATTTAGGAGTATATTATAGAGTGGGTGTTATCTGTTAAAAAAAACTTATATATATACTTATATATATAGTACTATTTTTCAATTTTATCATGACCACCATATGCTTTAAACACGTCTAACCGTCAAAAACTTACGAAAACATCTGTGGTTACACCTCATTGTCGTATGTCAGTGCCTTTGTTTTGCTTTTGTATGACTAAACAATAAATAAGGTAATGGGGGTGTTTATTTTGTGAGGGCCTATGAAAATTTGGAAGATGTCACTTTTCAGTTTTCACTGTTTTGGATGTTATAAATTAAATATAGTATATCTCTTTGATTTTCTGTGTTTTTCATGGAAAAGAGAGAACGAGATACAGTGGAATCAAATATTTTGTTTCGTAAACTGTTTTGTGGTTCAGCTCCTTGCTGGCCTCTTGGTGTATCTTTGTGGTACTTATTATTTATTTTGATCCACTCAAGTGTTTTGTGTAACTTTAATAGTGGTTACCGTAGAATAAAAAACTTAAAGGTGTAAATTTTGCTGATTCTATATATACAGTAGAAACTCGATAAATTAATACTCGATTATATAATAAACTCTTTAAGATAATATTTTTTGCCGGTCCCGACTTGGGGATAGGGTGCTAAACTAATAATTCGCTAAAATTATAAGATAATACATTTTTGATAATTTCTTTATACCCCATATAAAATATAAATTAATAATTTCTTATATATAGCATATTACATGAATGATTTATGAAGCTTTCTTGAAAAATGACTCAATTGTCTTTTGTTTTTTGTTGAAATTAATTTCCCCTTGAATCTCGTCTCTAATTTTCCTTGGAATAGTAAGAACTTCTGGTATTGTTTTCTCATAGCTCAACAAGAAATTGTTCAATGTGATTGCCTCTTTAATAGCTTCGTTTCGCGAAGGGGGCTCCATTGTAGAACTTTCGAATCTCGTCTGTCATTGTTGTTTTTTTCACACCTTTAAATTGGGAAGACATGTTGTGTGTATGATTTGTTTGTGTTAACCTATTTTGATCTTGTATTTATATAGAAAATATTTTTAATGTCCATAAAGTGATACATTGAGCACAAGAAGAATAATAAGGTGGGAGATTGAAGGTTTATTTCAAATTGGGTTGTTCATTTGATATACATGCATTGTATACAATAATTAAGTGGAAGCTTGAAATGTGTTTGTAAACTAATTAAGTATTCTACTATAAATTAATAAAATATTAATTAATATATAAACTAATAATTATTAATTTATCGATTAATTAATAACTCTTTTAATTAATAAATTTTGGTGGTCTCAAGTGTATTATTTTATAGAGTTTCTACTGTATAAACCTCACATTTAAATTTGATTCCCCTATAGGTGGCGTATATGTTTATCTGCCACGTATATGTTTATACGCCACGTATATTGAAAAAAAACAAAAATACTAACCTCTTGAATCTAAGGAAATTTTCTTTTTTGTCGACGCTATACACCCTGTATAGGGTTATATGCGGCGCATAGTCACCCTCTATATGCCCTGTATAGGGTTATATGCGGCATATAACCACCCCCTATACGTCTGTATAACTTTATAAGGCTATATGCAGCATATAACACCCCCTACTGATAACCTCATACTAATTTGTCGTATAACTTTCTAAATTTGTACCCTATACGCGACGTATACTCCTATATTTCCCGTATAGAGGTGTAAAAATAGACTAGGGTGTGCACGTGTAATACAACCCTTAAATTTTAGGTTTGATTGATTAGTTACTATGTTTGCTAAATCAATATGATTCTAACATTAGAAGTTTAAGTTTCTTTGGTTTGGATGCAAACACATAGGGGAAACACTTATGAGATATTGTTTTAAATACTTTGTTTGTGTTGAATGTTGATATCAAACCCGAAGTCTTCTCCGGAAACATTAGATTGCTAATGAAGGTTGTGTTTGGCGCACTAGCTGAAAAGTTAGCTGCTAGCTGATGAGCTAGCTGATAAGCTAGCTGAAAAGCTAGCTGATAAGCTAGCTGAAAAGCTAGCTGCTAGCTGATAAGCTAGCTGCCAGCTGATAAACTAGAAGCTAGCTGATAAAAAATAACGTTTGATAAAAACTAGCTGATAAGCTAGCTGAAAAATATATAATGACATAAACGTACATGTCATAAATGTAAATAAATGTATTTATTTATAAGTTAGGGAAGGGTAATACTGGAAATATTATAAAAGCTAGTTGAAACGCTACTCCAAGTGGCTTTTCAAAAGCTAGCTTATAAGCTAGCTTAGCTTTTTAACGTTACCAAACGGGCTTTTTAAAAAAGCTAGCTTTAAAAAAAACTCCGTTTGGTACGTCAAAAAGCTAGCTTATAAGTTAGTTGATAAGCTAGCGTATAAGTTAGCTTATGACGCGCCAAACACAACCTAAACAGATTTAGGGGTTGTTTGGTTCAATCTGTTTCATTAAGTGTTGGATGAATAGGCGTCTGGATGGTAAAGACTTGTGTAGAAGACTGGATGAATACAACATTTTTTTAATGTAAATCTCTTAGCGATTCAGACATTTTTACCATTCAGAGGTTACAAACAAACAGTCTGTATCTATTCGATTCAGACAATTTATCATTCAGACCTCATTAAGAGGTAAACCAAACAGCCCCTTAAGTTATTAATTGTTCTAATGAAGTTCATCAAGTTTTACAACCTGAAAACAATTTAAATCTTGATATAATGAATAAATAATAGTTTGGTTTGTCTATGAACTTATTCTCAGTATAGAGTCACACAATTGGGTTAAATATATGATCGAAAATATAGTTAAACAATCATGAAAGTCAGTTTTATAATGAAAAATCGGAAAACCTTTAAAATATAAATATATTATTTAGCTTTTTAAATTTATAATATTTCTTTTACATTTTAGAAAAATACCTTGTAACCTTAGTATTTATAGGTACATGAAAATTTAAGGATGGATTCAGAAGTATCAGCTTCATTTACGACACACATCATTTGCATACAAACAAGGAATTTAATAGTTGGTAATCGTTTTATCATTCCTTTTTATGTCAATAATTAAATCCTATTCATGAAGGTATCGCAAGCCTGTGAGGGCCACCCGTAGCTACGCCCTTCACCATGGTTGCGATGTTGTATAACCATGTAGGCTGCCCCTCGTTTCCAGCCTTTCGCTAAGAGTGATGCCCTGCATCAAATTTTTATCTTTAGTTCTTTCTCATACACATAATTAAATAGATTAAAATACAGAGATGCTTGTAAAAAGGACTGTATTAAGTTAAAAAAGCCTATTCGCGGGAAGGAAAGGTAAAAGGCTATTTTGACCGGACACTATTACTGATTGTGGAAATGACGTTGCTAACCATTACGAATGGTGTAAGGCCATCAAGTTTTGTCATTTGCTTACATCTTTGCACATGCAATAATGGAAAAACATTATTACTCGTCGTTGTATGTTTGCATACCCATGTACCTGTAACCTATACTTCATTGTCAACCAATAGTCTTTACACTTAAAAAGATTTTTTTAAACAACTAATTTTTATTTTTACAACAATTTCACCATGTCAAGTTTTAAACCTTGACCTCTCCTCCAAAGGATTTTTCCCCAGGTTATAACTTAATGGCTCTACCAATATTCTCGACACTCAAAAGATACCTCAGAGTTTTCTAATCTTATCTTATTACGGTGGGAAAAGTCAAAAGGCCCACACTTCTCGCCCACAGGATAAAAACATGAAGGTACCCTAAACATCATACATATATATATAGTAGAAGGGGTTTATTAATTTTGATATTCTTTTAACGTCATGTGTGGGTTCAATTGCATTACTCATATAATCATCTTCAATTTTCAGAGATCGAAACCCGTTTATTTTTCAGGAAAACTCAAGTTTCCAGTCCGGGGAGTAGTTTTACTCACACATGGTTTTGAACCCAAATCCTTAATTATGATGCATTTAGTTGTGAAAAATGTTTTCTATTTTCCAATTTTAAATTGTTAAAAGATAAAAGGTGTCTTCCATCTCTAGAAAACACATGGAGTTTTTAAAAAACACGTTCAAAATTAAAAGATGAAATTTGTATTTTTCATATTAGAAAGCTAGAAAACTAAAAATAGAAAATTTAAAAAACAATAAAATGTAGTTTTTAAAGGAAAATTGGATTTTAATAATACGAGTTTTAACTCATTGTCCAATAATAATACGAATTTTGATTTTGGCGTACAATAATACGAATTAACCATTCCGGTCTCTAGAATGATACACTGTTAGTTTTTCACTAACGGTGTTAGTGGATTGCTGAGGTGGCATTTAATGTGTTTTTTTAAGAATTATTATAATCGATGGACTGATTTTGCGATTTCTCAGAAGTTTTATTCTATAAAAGAAAAAGAAAAAACCCTCCGTCGACCTCTTCTTCCTACCTCCGTTCCCGTTCACCGGAACCCTAATCGCCGTCGTTCCCGTTCACCGGGTTCGAGAGTTTGGGTTCAATCGGAGGACAAGGGGAAGAAAGAGATCGACCAAAACCTTCTTCGTTGCCCTAGTCGGTTCAATCGCTGAGGTCGCTACAGGTTCAATCGTTGAGGCCCTAGCCAGAGTTGCAGGTTCGCCGGGAGTTGCGAGGTCGCCGGGAGTTGCGAGTTCGCGGGGAGTTGCGAGTTCGCGGGGAGTTGCGAGTTTGCCCATAAATCCTCAAAAAGCCTTGGTATCGTGAACCCATTTTTTCAACTCCAATCGAAGAGAAACAAACAAATCAGTCTGATTACCATCATATTAGATGTAGGTTTGGCTGGAGGGTGGTTTAGCCGGAGGGTGATTTAAGGTCGTCGGAGGGTGATTTAAGGTCGCCGGAGGGTGGTTTGGTTGGCATGAGAAAGAGGAACGACGATTTTTTTTTTCTCTTAACCTAATTAATTAAAGAAGAAATTTAATGGAAATTACAAATAAGCCACTAATTTTAAGAATTTACAAGAACAGTCCCTCAACAGATGCCACGTCAGCAAGAGACTAACACCGTTAGTGAATAACTAACGGTGTATCATTCTAGAGACCAAAATGGTTAATTAGTATTATTGTACGCCAAAATCAAAATTCGTATTATTATCAACCAATGAGTTAAGACTCGTATTATTAAAATCCAATTTTCATTTTTTAAAATCAATTTAAAAAGTAGAAAACAGTGTTTTTCCATTTTCTTAAAAACTTTTCTGAAAAATTATAATGTGTCCTTAAGGTCTTAAGTACCCCCAAATACCAATAAGCTACCAGCTCATTGGTTTAATTTTAATTTTTATTTTTATTTTATTTTCTTTTTATTTTATAGAATAAACCATTAAATAGAAGGGCTGTTTTATTTATGTGCTACTATAGATTTGTCAAAATAATTCAAGCTGGAGGCCGAAGAAGTCTGTTTCGCCATACAAGACAGCAGCTCTCCGATGAAGGTTCTCTTTTTTTTAGTTTTAATTTCATAGAAGAAAAGAAGCCATTAATTAGAAGGGCTTTTTTTATTTATATATAAGTGTAGGTTTCATATGTAATTTTCCTATTGTATATTTGTATGGTACCGAATTGGTACTATTTAATAGTGTAGCTTTCAAATATGTAAAAACATAACAAACGCATAGACCAAAGCAAATCATACACATGATCATTTAGTAAACACAATTAGTTCCCCAAATCATCCAACAACCAACACATTAAATATTAAACAGTCAAATAAAAAATAAAAACATTAGAAGCCCTAATTTATTTATATCAGAAACTAACACACGATTCAGTTATAATTATTAATGATGGGCTGCAAACAAAACCCTCCCGATCTCAAAACTCAAGAAAGCATCGAGGGAAGCGTACTGCACCTGTGGCGGAGTCAGGCGTCGATTATCCCATCCGCTCAAAGTGATACTCCTGGGCTTCTCCATCTCCCTCCCAAGAATCCAACTCGTCAAATCCTTAATCCCTGCATTCATATACTCCCTCACTCCGTACACATCGGCAGCCAGCTTCCCCAGATCTGCCGTACAGTAAACCCTAATGTTGTAATCCTGCATAAGCTTCGCGACGTCGTTTTCAATCCCGACGCCGGTGAATGTGTAGTTAGGGTTTCCGAGGAAGTTGATGAGCGACTGGGGGATTCTAGGGGAGTGGAAGATCTGAAAAACGAGGCAACGGTCTCCCACGCAGAGTTGGAGAGTGGCAACAGGGTTTTGAACGTTTGGGGCGAAGCTGGGGCGCCATTCGACGTCGAGGCCGACGTGGCGGAAGGGGTGGAGGCGCTGGATGTCGGCAATCCAGGAGTCGACGTGGAACGGGGAGTTGGTGACGATGGTGGAGATGGTGTGTTGGAAGAATGTGATGGTGTAGAGGTTGTGGGTGTCGTAGGGGAGTTGGTGGTCGTAGATGCTCATCGCCATCGCTATGGGTGCCGTGGAGAGACTCTACGTCTAAGACGAATGAAGGATTGAAGAAGGGAGAACTTCGTATCTATATATATATATCAGGGAGACAAGCAATGACTTCCGGCGGCGGCTGGACTGAGGTAAGCCGGAGAGACAAGAAGAAGAAGATCCTCACCGGCAAACAAGCGGAAGACAAAGATTGGACGTCCTTCTACGTCACAAACTTACCACAGAAGTGTTCAAGATTGGAATTAGAGAAGGAATGCTCCAACTTTGGAAGGGTCGAAGACGTATTCATCGCACGAAAAAGAAACAAAGCAGGCGAGGTGTTCGGTTTCATTAAGTTCTCAGGGGTTAGAGATATTTGGGAGCTAGAGAGGGTTCTCGGGAGAATCAGGATTGGTAACGTACGAATCCGGGTTAATCTTGAACGATTTGGAAGAAATGGTATGCCGATTGCCTTGGGCGCTGCTGGGAACAAGGCGGCATCGTCTTCCGGTCAAGCTAAAAGTGGAGGTGGAGACACAGCTCCGGCCGTGAGGGTGTCGGGGAAAACGTTTGCGGAGGTGGTTGGACCTTCCTCGTCTGCTAGCAAGAAAAGAGACATATACCTTGATAATTCCCTCACGGCTGCGTTTGAAGAATGGTGCGGCTCAGCCTTGATCGGAAAAGCTATGGATCTTACCCACTTATGTTGCCTGGACAAGATGCCCGGAGTGGAGAAGTCCGGGGGCCTCAACCTCAGGTACCTCGGAGGTCTAAACGTTTTGATTACCTTCTCTAACCAGGGTGAGGCAGTGGCGTTCCTCGAGGAAAAGGTCCGGTGGAGCTCTTGGTTCTCGGAACTTTCCGTTTGGCGTGGCCAATCCCTATGCCCGGAAAGGTTGGCATGGATCCGAATTCAAGGGATTCCCCCCCAGTTGTGGGATAGAAACGTTTTTAATCAAATCGGAGGTTCATTCGGGAAGGTGGTGTTGGGCTCCGAAGCGACGCTATCCGACAGATCCTTGCACCGGAGTTCTGTCGCTGTCCTGGTTGCAGGGTTTTCAAAAATTGAAGGGGAAGTGGTGCTATGGTGGAAAGGAAGGAGGTTCGTTTGTGGGGTCTCCGAAACTTCCGACGACTGGGCTCCGGACTTCGCCGTGGATGTGAACGCCGGTGGAAATGATGTCCGGCCAAGGCTAAGGTCGGAAATCGTCACTCCGGCATCAAAGAATGGTAACGTTGACTTTGTGGGAAATCCCGAGGAAGATTGTACAGACTCAACAGAGTTGGCAGGTACAAGTCCTATGATCCAGAATGTCTTCGTGGAGCAGAGGGTCTCAGATGGGGCAGGTTCAGAAACTTGTCAGCTGGTGCAAGATTCGATGAATGTGGGCTCCCCGGGTGTTGACTCCAATCCAGGCCCATTAGCCTTGGGTGTTGAGGGGGTTTCCGGCCCAACCCTTTCGCGTGGGCCTTGTGGATCTTCAAATGGGTCACAATCGGCGGACCAATCCGCCTCCTTGGACTTAAATTGTCCTCCCAGGCGCACGAGGTCTTCAAGTAAAAATGGGGCCACTTCTAGCGTTGTTGTCGCTCCCAGATCTGATCGGAGATCCAGTCGTCCAACGACATCGGAACAGGCCGCCTTGGACGTCTGCTTGGCGGACGAAGTGTTGGAGGAGCTCAGATTAAGGGCTTGCGAGGAGTTAGCGGAAATGGAAAATCAGGTTGCCAGGGGTATTGAAATTGATAAAACCATCGAGGTGGCTAATTGTGTTAACATTGACCTGAGTGGGTTTAAAAATCTGGTTGGTGATTTAATAGTGGAGGAGGAGTCCGTCCAATTGTTTTAATGGATTTGCTCTCAGTTAACATCCGTGGGGTTGGTGATGCCAACAAATGGCCTTGGATCTCGAAGATTAGATCAAGGAATCGGGCTCAGCTTTTATGTTTTCAGGAAACCCAGTTCCTTGACGGAAACCGGATTCCCTTTGACAGATTGTGGGGAAGGAGAGGGTCTTTGAGCGTGTGGGTTGATGCTCGGGGTCGATCGGGGGGAATTGCGTGTTCTTGGAATCCGGAGGTTTGGAGAATTTCAGATTGTGTTAGATCGGAGTTTTTCTTGGCTTTGTCGGGCCATGTTGTGGGGCTAGATGTTCTCGTGAATATAGTCAACGTCTACGCTCCCCACGATATGGCGATTAAAAGAAGACTTTGGGACCAATTGGTTGACTTACGGTGGTCCAAGGGGGGTGTTTGGGTTTTTTGTGGTGACTTTAACGAAGTGAGAGGAGAAGAGGACAGACTAAGGTCTGAATTTCATCCCTCCGGTGCCATTGCGTTCAACGCTTTCATCAATCGGACGGGCCTTTCGGAGTATCACATGGGTGGGATGAAATTCACGTATTGCCATCGGAAAGGTGTGTCATTCAGCAAGATAGATAGGTTCTTGGTCTGCGATGATTTCAGGAAACGTTGGCCGTCGGCCTCGGTGACAGCTTTGCCTCGTACTTGGTCGGACCACTCTCCTTTAATTCTAAGGACGACGGTGGCGGACTTTGGGCCGCCTCCCTTTCGCTTCTTTTCCTCGTGGTTGAAAGAACCCCAATTGGAGCAAGTGGTTCTCGATGCCGTAGGGTCTGTGGGAACTCGGAATGAGCCGGATTTGCTTTTGCTAGCAAAATTAAAAGCAGTCAAATGTGCCGTGAAGGAGTGGAGCAAAAAGGAAAAAATTAAAAGAGAGGGGTTGAAGGATAGCATTGAATTTGACTTGAATTGGTACGATTCTCTGAGTGAAATTAGAGAATTAAGTGAAGAAGAGGTTGGTGAGTGGTCTGCTCAAAAAAAGAACTTGAAGGAAATTATTAGACAAGATATGGAGGTCATTAAAACCAAGGCTAGATCGAAATGGGCTTTGGAGGGAGACGAAAATTCGTCCTTCTTTCACGGTATTATCAATCAAAATCTTGGAAAGGGAAGAATTAATGGGCTAAAATTAAAAGGGAAGTGGGTGGAGGAACCATCTGTTTTAAAAAAAGAAATTTGGAACTACTTCAAATGTAGATTCAAGAAAAGAAATGGGAACAAACCAATGATGATCTGTCATGGAATTAAGTGCCTTTCGGAAGAGGAGGGTAATTCGCTTGTGGTCCCCTTTTCCAATCAAGAAGTTAAAGATGCTATTTGGTGTTGCGGTAGTGACAAAACTCCGGGCCCGGACGGTTTTAACTTCGGGTTCCTTAAAAAGTTTTGGGGAATTTTTCAATCGGATTTCCTTAACATCCTTACGAGCTTCTATGAAAACGGGAGTATTAGCAAAGGGTGTGGTGCGTCCTTTATCCACCTCATTGCCAAATGTAGAGACCCGCAAGATCTCAACGATTACCGGCCAATTAGTTTGGTTGGTTGTATCACGAAAGTGATCTCCAAGGTCCTCGCTAATAGAATGAAGGGGGTTATGGATTCCATCGTTTCCGAGAACCAAATGGCGTTTGTAGCAAGAAGGAATATCATTGATGGGCCTCTCATTGTCAATGAAATTTTATCATGGGGTAAAAGGTCAAAATGTAAGATGATGATCTTCAAGATAGACTTCCAAAAAGCCTTCGATACCGTGGATTGGGACTTCTTGTGCTCTATCCTGTCCCAAATGAAGTTTCCCTCGAGATGGATTATGTGGGTGCATGGTTGTCTCTCCTCCTCGAGGGCTTCGGTTCTAGTGAATGGTTCTCCAACTCTAGAATTTCAATGCTCTAGAGGTCTTAGACAAGGCGACCCGATGTCTCCTTTCTTATTCATAATTGTCATGGAGGCCTTCTCGTGGATGTTAGATAAGGCGGGTCGTATTGGTATTTTTAGTGGTATCCCCATTCCCAACGGGGATTGCTCTCTATCCAACGTGCTCTTTGCGGATGATGCTTTGGTGTTGGGAATGTGGTCGGAGCTCAATGTGTCTAATCTTGCTCGCCTTCTTCGGGCGTTCTTCCTTGTGTCGGGGCTAAAGGTGAACTTGTCTAAATGTTCTCTTTATGGCGTGAACTGTGATATTGAGGAGGTTAAGGCCCGGGCGACGAAGCTCCGTTGCAAAGGGGAGGTTCCTCCTTTCACGCACCTCGGTCTTAGAGTGGGAGAGAGTATGAATAGGGTGGCCGCGTGGAAACCGGTGATTGACACTTTCGAGGCTAGGCTTTCGAAGTGGAAGGCAAGCTCTTTATCCATGGGGGGAAGACTCGTGCTTGTGAAGGCGGTACTTGATAGTCTTCCGTCATATTATTTTTCCTTGTTCAAAGCGCCGGTTAAAGTCTTAAATAGATTGGAGTCAATTCGGTTTAATTTCTTATGGGGAGGTGGCCCGGATAAACATAAAATCCATTGGGTGAAAAGGGAGTTGGTTGCGCGTCCTATTCTCAGAGGTGGCCTCGGTTTGGTGCCGTTGGAGCTTAAAAATTTGGCTTTGTTATCCAAATGGTATTGGAGGTTTAATTCGGAGTCCAACGGCTTATGGAAGAAAGTCATTAAAGGGTTTCATGGAGGTTGTCCAAGTAACAAATTAATTCCCTTTAAAAAAGGGTCCTCAGGGGTCTGGTCTTCAATCACAAAAATAGATTCTGTGATGATAAAAAAAGGGGTCAAGTTGGCGGATTATTTGATCCACAAAGATGGTTCTTGGGCTTGGGTGGGAGACCCAAATGGGCCGTTTTCCACCAAGAATGTGACCAATCTGTTGATGGGCTGTGTTACTAATGAAGGGGTTGAATTTTCTTGGTGCAAAGCTATCCCGGCAAAAGTGAACATCACTTGTTGGAGGGCGTTATTAGAGAGGTTGCCGACCAAGCCCAATCTCGTTAAAAGAGGGGTGCCTATTAACTCGATGGTCTGTCCGATTTGCGAGACTCACGAGGAATCCGAGCATCACCTTTTTACGGGGTGCTCGTTTGCCTCGTACGTGTGGACGGTTCTTTCCCAGTGGTGTAAAATGGACCCTTTTTTCGTCTTCGAGATCAAAGATTTGCTGAGATATTGTGGTAGAGATCAGCCCAACGATCTTAAGGCGGTTATGATTACAGTGGTGCTCCGGACGGCTTTATGGGTGTTATGGAAAAATAGGAATGATGCCGTCTTCAATAACAAGAAGCCCTCTATCGGTGGGACTCTCTCCGAGATAAAGTCTATTAGCTTTCTTTGGGTCTCTTCTAGATTTAAAGGTAGAAGGGTTGTTTGGGAGGATTGGGTTTCCTTTAACTTCTAATGTATCTCTTGTGTTTGTCTTTCGGGCCGGCGTAGCGTCTTGCTTGCCGGTTTTCCGTGTTGAATGAAATTGCCGTTCTAAAAAAAAAAAATATATATATCATATCCTCCGGATTTTGAAGTGCTTATTTCGTACGAAGATTTGTGGCGGTTTGTATTTACAGCGAATATTATGTCACTTTTTATATTTTAACCTTTAAAAACTAAAATTCTCAAAATAGTTCTCTATACCAACTTTTGTCGTATTGTAGCCCTTTTATTAATTTTTTTCTCAAAATAACCCTTTTCGGTGCAACATCACGGTCTTGACCAATAGAATCTTACCATGTCACACAATAAGACACTACGGTTTTTTAAGTGGTGATTTTATACCTAAACCCTAATATCTAATTCAACACACCCTTATGTGATAAGGGCCTTTACACCCTAATAATGAAAAAGTAAAATAAAATACTGACACAATGTCCAATCCTACACCTCTTTACGGAGTCGTATTAGACCATATACCTCATATTGAACTTTTTTTTAATTCGGATTTCGTTTAATTTGGTGTACCTACGACCCTTACTCAGGTGTATTAGTTGCTCAATACACCCCCTGTATAACTCCCATATATATATAGCGCCATTTGGGTTGAAACGGTTCACTCAAAATCCACAAAACCAAAACCGTAATCTCCACTTAAAATCCTTAATTTTCTACATCAAAACCTAATGGCTTCCAACAACCGACGTTTGTATTTGATTCGTTCGATTAACAAGTACGAGGACGGGTTAATCGTAGATGATGTCTGCTCACGTCATCCGAATTATTGTCTATTTTGTTATTTACGTTTGTAGCCTTTAAATTCTTTATAATTACAAAGTGAGCAGGGTAATGCAACAATTTTTCAAGGCATTTACAAGAAAACGTTGGACATTGCCGCAAGATGTGCACTCACAATAGATTCTGTGAGATCATCATTCAATGAGGTTGTTAAAGACTTTTCACAGACTCTGTTTTGAATGCACATCTTGCGGAAAATGTCACCATGTTTTTTTGTTAATGAGTTGAACAATCGTTGCATTACTCTATTTCACTTTGTAATTATAAACAGTTAGCCAAGTTCAATTTTTTATTTTATAACCGGTTATGGCGTTGCATTACTCTGTTTCATAGTTGTTCATATATAAATATATGAACATTGTTAAGTAATGGTGTTTGGTTCTCGTGTGACCATTGTCTACTTTCCATAATTTGTATGTTTAGAATCTGGCTTGGTTTCTCGTGTTTCATATGAATCACAACCAACCATATTAAGCAACAAGTAACTCAAACAACCAAACAAAACAACAAACCAAACATACAAACATCATGACATAATGATAATAATAATAATAATAATAATAATAATAATAATAATAATAATAATAATAATAATAATAATAATAATAATAATAATAATAATAAGTTAAGGAGCTTGTTCATACACCATCAAACTAAACTAAAAATAAAAACAGATAAACTGAATAAGACGCGACTAATCCTTGTCCTCATCATCGTCATCCTCAGCTTGTGGTGGATACGGGGGGAGATCAGGAATGCCCATATGTCCAGCCATCATGGTCATCATCTGGCTCCAGCCTAGAATTTGGCTATTCCTCCGCTGAACCCGACCCTGGCGCTCAACCTGTAGAGACAGGTCCTCTAACCTGTGCCTCAAAGCCGGAGGCATCCTGACGGACCGGTATACGTAACGAACATGCTGGTCCTCATGTGCAATATTAACGTCACCCACACCTCCTCCACCATCCTGTCCTCCCGCCCCACCGTGTCCTCCTTGTTGGATCGTGGTTAAATACAGTTAACCTATCAAGTTACATGAAGGTATCAAACAAGAAAGGCGGAATCAGACTTGCTTGTGTTCAAAGCAAAGATGATTTTGGTCCATAAAGAGATTTTGGTCCATAAAGAGTAACGAGTAAACAGGAAGTAAAGTAGTTGAACACGAGATGTAAATTCCAAGCACTACAATATTATTACTTCTCAAATGTTTACAAAGTGTTACAGCTAATGAACAAGAAGGACAATGATCAATGATAAACAAGAGAAATACAAGTAATATATATAGTACAAGGAGGAAATAAACGATATTCTTTTATTTCCTTTTGGCCAACTAGGCTAAATAAAGTAATCATATCTACTTCAAAAGTTGTTGTACTAACACGCATGGGTACAGTGAACAGTTGAGCAACTCTATTAGGTGAACAATGTAAAGCTTAGCGGAAAGTGAACTACTCTCTGTCAGCTTTCTGTCTTGGAACTTGAACTGTGTGAGAAGTCAAACTTCCGAGGTAACTAAGGAAAAGTTCCGGAGGAACTACTTAGTACAGGAAAAGTTCTGGAGGAACTTCCTTCGGATTTCTGACTTAGAGAATTTCACCCGATCTAAACATTCCCAACAGTCTCCCCCTAAGATGTTGCTACCAAAAACTGTTCTCAGCTTTGAGTCTTCTTTGTGCTTCAAAATTGAGCTCTACATCAGCCTTACAACTTATAGACGAAGTTGCTAGTTCCCACTATGCTCATGATGTATTTCTGATGCATACTACCGCATTCAATCAACTTCAGATTTTTCTTCTTTATCACCTCCCCATTGCTCATGAAGAAGTAGTGCAAGTCTTCCTTTTTATGCACCTCAATCCTTATGATGTTAGGATGAGTATCAGTAGGCTTGATTGGGCTAACAGGTGGGTTAGGAGGGTCAGAAGATTCAATCTCATCTTCTGATTCACTCACCACAATCTTCTTTCTTCCAGAAAAAGTGAGTTTCATGGGTGGTATAGTTGATGGTTGTTGGGATGAGGGTTTAGTTTCAGGCTGTGTAGAATTTGGTTCTTTAGGAGGTGGTGATGATTGTGGAGATGGAATTGGCCGATTAGGAGTTTGGAATGTGGAAGTTGTGGGTTGTGATGATGTGGTGAAGGGTTGAGATGATGAGAGGTGAGCATCAGAGACTGTGTCAAACATTTCTTTGACAATGTTGATCCTAGGCTTCTTTTGTTGACCAACTGAGACAGGAGCCTTTCTCTTCTTCAGCTTTAGGTAACTGAGACCTTCCGGATGCAAATAGTCAAAAAGAGCATACATACCTGGTGGCTTCTTCTCACCAGAGACTATTTATTTTCCAATATGACTCTTCCTGATGACATCATAATCTTGTCTCAGCCTAGGCAATCTGCAAGAGTTGATTCTTTTAGGGTTCTCCATCAAGATTTCCTTGAAGTACCACCTGTGAATCAACAGGTCATCTTCTTCAGAAAGTGTTTGAAATCTGATGCCCTTCTTCTCTTGTGCCTTCTCCTGCTCAAATGTATAGTCAACAAACCTCTTCACATTCATTTCTTTAACTTGATCAGCACTGATGGCTAAGATCATGTACATCCAGTTGATCAGATCATCTCCCTTCATTTTATCAACCCATTTATCAAAGAAGCACTCCTTGCTCTTTAGCATTTCACTGAACTAGAGCTAAGAAGATCTTGTTATCTTCATTTTTCTTCATCTGAATCTTCCTGTAATCATTCCCTAAGACCCTTCTGTACTTTTCAACTTTGTCTGAAAGACCTTGCTGTTCTGCTTTAGCACTTCTTTCTTCTACGTACATGTCAGATCTTCTCCTAGCTTCATTGATAAAGAGTATCAGATCTGCATTGTTCTTGACATACTCATAGATGCCATTCTCTATAAGCAGTTGTTTTTGTTCCTCAAACAATGCACTATCTTTTGTTCTTGCTCTTCCTTGAGTTTCTGTTAAATCTCAGCGTTTTCTTTTTTCAACTGATCAATCAAAGCTCTTGTTACAGGATCCATTTCATCACTTTGGCCTCTTGTGCTTTGATCATCAATCTCCATATCAGGGAAACCAGAAATGGTTCTCTCATCAAGAGAATCATCACCAGTAGCCTTGGGAGATTCGTGAAGTGAAGCTGCAGCACTGGGACTAACTTCCAAGATAACTGATGAACCACAAAATCCCACCGTATGTAAATGAGAGATTGTAATCCAACTAGGAACAAGCTAATCTAAGAAGAATAATCGATGAATCAATGGATTTTATTGATATCTCAAGTATTTGTTTACAATTGGGAGAAACACACAGTAGATGTGTATTTCCTGGAATCAGAAGTTACATTACAAATGAGTGAAAGAACTATTTATAGAGCTTCTGAAGTCGCATCTTCATGAGTTAGTCGGATGCACTTGCATCTTGTTCATCTGCAACTGCATCGCTTCCAGCTCATCCTCTGTGTGACACTTGCTCTCGGGATCTTTACCATCGGAAGCGTAGATGCCAGGACACTTGCATGCCCGGTCTTGACCTATCCTCATCAAGTCCCCCTAGTCCATTGATTATTCGAGCAATAATTATTGGACTAGAAGTTAAAAGTGTCTCGTACTTCCGCTGAGGTTTGAGAACCTTAATCGATCATCTTTATTAAGTTCGCATGTGTTTTTGATTTGTTACCTCATTAAAAACCTTGTTCGGAAAAACCCTGTGGGAAAAAACCGAAACTAAGGAAAAAAGAGTGTAACACACATTTCTCTTTTGTGTAGATCACAAGTTTCAAAGATCAGAAATTTTCCAATTTTTAACGATTTCATAGATCTGGTCATCAAGTCCCCCTAGTCCTTATGTTGTTTTATAGAAATGACTAAGGACTAAGGTATCATAGGAAATGCTATTGAATCTTCAAATCTTCATCCGGAATTCATTCATCGAATTTCCAGATTTCATAGTTCACCATATGATCCTCAATTGTGTACCCATTCATAAGGATTTCACATCATCATTAAACCATTATCATATCACAAGGATCAAAATGCATCAAATTACCAAATCAACAATTGATCATGAACTTTTGAATTAAGCAAATTCAAATTAAATTTTCCGATCCAAAATATGCATATCGATCAAAAGTTTTCAAAAACTAATTTCGCTACTCGATCAAAGCGTTAAAATTGATACCTGATGATTTCGACTATTTGATAATTGTATGATCTTCATTTAGAAGATCATCCAGATCCTTCAAATCGGTAGTTTTTGCAGCATCCTTTTCTGGAGTAAATTTCAGAGTAGCGCGAACTTCTTGCAACCATTGTTCACGTTTCTCCTTGTCCTTTAACTGTTTCAGAATCTGCAAATTTCTCATCAGGAAATCTCGATCAAAGCTTTGCAAAATCTCTACAGCTCTATTCGGATCCACATTATCATCCTCGTCATCATGATCCGAATATGGATCATTATTAGAATGATTCGGTAATTGAAACACCGAGACTTTTTCACTAGGTTTTCCAGCTGATCCTTTCGAACTATGAATGTTCTTCGGTGTTCCTTCTAGATCAAAAATGGACTTCTTCTTCACTGACTCATCCGATTGCTTCTCCATTTTTCACCAATTCCTGAGAATACGGATGGCGCCAATTGATGAACCACAAAATCCCACCGTATGTAAATGAGAGATTGTAATCCAACTAGGAACAAGCTAATCTAAGAAGAATAATCGATGAATCAATGGATTTTATTGATATCTCAAGTATTTGTTTACAATTGGGAGAAACACACAGTAGATGTGTATTTCCTGGAATCAGAAGTTACATTACAAATGAGTGAAAGAACTATTTATAGAGCTTCTGAAGTCGCATCTTCATGAGTTAGTCGGATGCACTTGCATCTTGTACATCTGCAACTGCATCGCTTCCAGCTCATCCTCTGTGTGACACTTGCTCTCGGGATCTTTACCATCGGAAGTGTAGATGCCAGGACACTTGCATGCCCGGTCTTGACCTATCCTCATCAATAACTTGCTCAGGAATAGTCTCAACACCAATTTCCGAAGTAACTACCTTGTGACTGTTTTCCGAGACAACTTGGTCCGAAATAGTCTTAGGTAATTTCTCTGGAGCAACTTCCGAAGTAACTTCCTTCGGAACATCCTCAGTAGTGGGGTTCTTCTGGAGTAACTTCCTTCGGAATTTCTTCAGTTGTATCTTTGGCTGATGAGGATGTGGGTTTGTTCAAGTTGAGAAGTACTTCACTGACTTCAATTTCAACTAGATCCACATCCTTTTCTTGTTCACTTGCAGGTTCATCAACCTGTTCATCATCTTTTTCTTCTCCTACAGCCTCAAACTAATCTTGACCCGTTTGAAGATACTCTTGCTCTTTGACCAGATATATATATCAAGTAATACTTCACTTCACCAACGTTGTGAGGATGGGCTCCTGATGCTGCCATCACAAATCTCAGAAATTCCAAGTGACTGGCTTTGCATTCATCATTTTTTTTTCAAATATATGTGACTATATAATACCAAAGGTCACACTTTTAATTTTTAACGTGGTCGTTGCCACCCTTTGGACACGCGTATTGGGAAAAATATCTGCTTTCACCAAGCCTTTGGCCACCTTTTTTTTCTCCAAATATATGTGGCTAAAACAGAAATATATGTGACCATATAATACCAAAGGCCACGCTTTTGTTATTTTAACGTGTCCATTGTCACCTTTGACCACGCGAATTGGGACAAAATGTATGATTTCAGCAACCCATTTGGCCACATTTTTTTTTCTAATATAAGTGGCTAAAAAACAAATATATGTGACTATATAATACCAAAGGCCACACTTTTGATATTTTAACGTGTCCATTGCCGCCCTTTGGCCACGCAAATTGTGAAAAAGCGTATGATTTCAGTAACCCATTTGGCCACGTTTTTTCTATCATATGTGGCTAAAACAAAAATATATGTGACCATATAATACCAAATGCCACGCTTTTGATATTTTCACGTGGTCGTTACCACCCTTTGGCCACGCGTATTGGAAGAACATATCAGATGTCAACAACCCTTTAGCCTCGTGTTTTTGAAATATATGTGGCTAAAACACAAATATACGTGACTATATAATACCAAAGACCACGTTAAACAAACAAATGTGGCCGTTGGGACCCTTTGGCCACGCTTTCTAGAAGAATTGTTTGATCACAACAATAACTATTGGTACCCTTTAGCCTCGTATCTAGGTGGCTTCAGCCAACGATATTCTAATGTGGTCGTATGATACATACAATGACGGGACCTTTGGTGTCGATTGAAATGAAAGAAAAAAAAATGTGACCAAAGACCTTTGGTCATGGTTTTTTTCCGTGGCCAAAGGCCAATTTTGACAGTGAAGTGAAAAAATAGGAATCATGCATGTGTGCTCCTAGTAGGGGAAATATATGTAGAAATGGTTCAATCCGGTTATAACATTTTAGTTACAATTTTGAATTATCTACTCTATTGCTATTAGTAATTATTTAAAATTCAGTTGTTGGGTTGAACAGTTAGGCCATGTCTGGTAAATTTCTAAATGGATAAGTGTTGAATTAACCTTAACCAATAAGTGCTTCACGATTCAGTATCAGTGTAGATGCTTAACCATTCAAAGGTAAATCTTAGGCTGATTAAGAGGTTTGCAGACGAAACAAACGGGCTAAATGGAACCACTAACATATTAAGATGTCTGGTCCTATTAAGAGCCTCATTAAGAGGTCAACAAAAAGGGCCTTAATCTCATTAATTTCCCCCCAAACCAAGTCAGGTTCGCCAAGGTTCAATTGTAGCTCCAAACACATTTCATCCAACCAACCATGAGAAGCTAGAGAGCAAGGATGACACGTTGAACGGTCTTGACGCACTAGAGAAAAATCATGTTTGATATGTTTTGTAACAGCCTAGACCCGTCGCACCAAGATATTGTCCGCTTTGGCAGTCGGCATGCACTCAGGCATCCGCCCCTCACGGATTTAAAACGCGTCTTGATAGAGGAGGTATCCACACCCTTATAAAGCGGTGCTTAGTTCTCCTCCCCACCAATGTGGGATGTTATAATCCTCCCCCTTAGGGGACCAGCATCCTCGCTGGC
>JBCNJP010000012.1:27682685-27757685 GCA_039602395.1 Deinandra increscens subsp. villosa | reverse complement strand
AAAGCAGAGGCAAGACTTGACTGACGGCTTTGACATCCCCAGATCTTTGCTCACGCAAAACAGAGGGGACGCCGACTTTTTGAGATTTTCGATTCAACACTTTGGAGTCCGGCGTGTGTATCGGGAACAATTTCGCAGTCAAATAGAACAAGCACTTAACCTAAGTGTGTGTATCCCGTCAAATGACATACTTTATCTTTTAAGTGTTATGACCCATACCTTTGTTTTTGAAACTGAGCCTACCGAGCACATCACCTTGGATCATGTCTTTCACTTTTGCCTTACGCGTGTCAGTCATTCTGAGAATGGAAATATTTCATTTCCCACCTTCTCAAACAAACAAACAAAAGATTAAAATTAAAAGCACGATATTTTTTAAGGGGTCAATTGTTTCATCTTTTTTATTCTTCCCCTTGCTTTTTTATTTTTAATAACAGCACAAACCAAGTAAAACTAAAACTTTATTTTTGTAGTTTTAGATTTATTTTTTTTTTATGAACACACTGACACATCACTAAATTTCTACTAAAACTGGCCAAGCTAACGTTCAAAGTTTATCTTTTGAAAAATTGCAGAAATGGGTTTTGTTTAATGCACAACCATACTTCACATCATATTTGCCAAGAAACAAACAATTAAGACAATGTTACCTTTTTCTGCTGATTCTGTTTTACCTCTCACAAGGAAACATACCCTCCATTGAAATCTTCATGTCATGTAGTAGAGAGATGCCTCATATCTTGTGCCTGGAACAATCACTATCACAAACAAACAAGGTTAATGAAAGTCCTCCTTGACTGTTCCTGCACAAGGTGAAAGATTATTTAGCCATAAGTACCCAAGTCATTGTGGTTCTGGGTATGCCGGAAGAGTTGGTGAAAGAAATTTCTTTTAAAAACATTCCCTTGGTAACATCAGGGATTGGGGGTGTGGCTGCCTTGGTGTTGGGTTTTATCTGGTCATCTTTGGGAACATCTTTGTTCTTGACCTTCCAGGTTTGGTGGTTCGGCTTTTCTTTTACCTAAGGACTCTTGGGTGGATTCTTCTGAAGATTTTCATTTTTAATCTTGACATTTTGAAATTGTTTGGAGTGTTTTTTATACACCCCTTTAGGCTGGTAATTCTGGTTTACCACCTTTGACTTATTCCACCTCTCTTCCTCACACCTCACATTTGGTTTTGAATAACCAGCTGATTTTAGAAAATTTGCCGGTTTTGGAAAACTGACTGGTTTTGATTTAGAATGAAAAGCATTATCAGTTTTAAAACCATTTTTTGTTGGTTTTTGTGGTGACTTAGGCTTTTGATTCACCTTATGTACCTTTGGTTGTTGAGGTATAAACTTATGCACCTTAGGGATTGAAGGTGCAGGCTTTTTGGTCACCTTATGTACCTTTGGTTGTGAAGGTACATGTCTCTGCACCTTAGGGTGTGAAGGTGCAGACTCTTTGGTCACTTTAGATACCTTTGAGCCTGTAGGTACCTTTGGCTGAGAATTTACCTTTCTGTGGCCACGTTTGTGGTTTGTGCCACCATATGATTGCCCTTGGTAGTTTTGCATTAGGGTGGTAGGGTTCATATGGTCTATATAAACAATTTCTTGCCACATGTCCAGGATTCCCACACACGTGGCAGGACTGTTTCTTTGGGTATGCGGGAGCTTGGGAATATTTCTTTCCTGTGGATACCCAAGATGATTTGGAATTTTTGTGGATCCACATAACTTTGCCATTGGGCCTAGTTGTTAGCATATACTCTCGCTGTACTGGCACAAATTGGTCATACATAGAATTCACCTCAGGATATGGGATAAAGTCATGTGGTCTGGCCTCGTGCACATTCTGCCCATTCTGCACATTACTAGTATTATCACAAATATTAGCACACACATTCAAACAATCATTTAAACCAACCAAATTGGTATCAGTAGGCTTAGGACCAGCAACCTGTGGTCCCTTACCCTTTCTCAAAATCCAGACTTTCCTCAAAGGTTTGGAAAGTTTAGGATCACAAACACCGAAATTAAAAGCACCACAAACAAAAGTTTTGTCAAAAACATCAGACTTAGTAAAGCGCAATTCAGACTCAGACTTATTTGACGCAAAAATTTCAGTTTTAAAGTCAGGAAACTTTTGACTCTCAATGCCAACACTTTCCCCTTTTGAACCTGCTTCTTTGTTTTCTGTATCTGCACAAGAAGTAGTAGGGTTAGAAACAGGAGCAGTAATTTTAATAGGACATTTGAAAGTCTTTTGTCAATGTCAGCTAAAGAATCTATTGTTCCCTTTGATGGTTCATGTTCAGAAATCATCTCATGCATATATGGCATAGGCACAGTGTGAGATGAAGTTTCATCTTTGTTGTCATCCCCAAAACCTAGACCTGAATTCTGTTGAACATACTTCATCCTAACATCAGAGTTATAGAAAAGAGACCTTGCTTCCAGCATTTTTGATTGAATCTTATTATTAGAGTCTAATTTAATTTGAGATTTAGCAAGTTGATCTCTTAATTCTTCTACCTCTTTTGTTAGTTCTTCAACTTTTGTATTAGCAACTCTCAGCAAAACTCTAGTGTCACTCAGTTGATTGTCAAGATTTGTGACATCTAACTTAGCAGCTTCATGCTTCTCCCTATTTACTCTAGCCATATCTTTAAAATTATTTGACTCTCTATTGGCACGTTCACAATTTAGGGATTCATAGTGAAATTTGCTTTCAAAATCTTTATAAGAATTGTACACATCTTGACAGTGAGAGCTAGAGCAAGTGCATACCTCTTTCTTACCTGTATTGGCTTCGGTGGTACCTTGTTGAAGTAGAGGCATGATTTTCTTTGAATCCTCTTCTAGTGCAATCCCTATAAAAGCGGCAAAATCACTATTCAAAGAATAGTATCAAAAACTTAAAACTGATTTGGACCGAAAAGTGGGTTTGCGATCGGAAAGTGGGTTTTCGATCAAAGAGAGGATGGGTCAAAAGGGGTTTTCGGTCGGAAGAATCTGGTCGAAAATTACTTTTTGATCGGACAAGATCTTGGTCGAAAAATACACTTCTCGATCGAAAAGTAAGGTTGGATCGAAAAGTCTCAGAAGGGACTTTCTGATCGAAACGAACCTGATCGAAAAGTGGACTTTTTAATCGAAACTTGGACTTTTTGATCGAAAAGAGGACTTTTTGATCGAAAAGTGGACTTTTTGATCGAAAATTTGAACTTTTTGATCGAAAAGAGGACTTTTAGATTGAAAAGTGGACTTTTTGATCGGGCAGAGTTTTGGCTCGATCGAAAAGCCTATGACTGATT
Organism: Deinandra increscens subsp. villosa; assembly: GCA_039602395.1. Classification (NCBI taxonomy): domain Eukaryota; kingdom Viridiplantae; phylum Streptophyta; class Magnoliopsida; order Asterales; family Asteraceae; genus Deinandra; species Deinandra increscens. The sequence continues at coordinate 27,754,382 of JBCNJP010000012.1, read as the reverse complement.
GAAAAGTATGCTTTTCGATCAGAGTGAACAGGGACTAGCCACAGTATTTGATCGAAAAGCTGGTTGGCTGATCGAAAAGCCTCAAAAAGGGACTTTTCGACTGGAGACAACTGATCGAAAAGACTCAAGGGGTCTTTCTCGATCACAGGAACGCGACAGAAAAGGGTTTTCGATCAGACAGGCTGATCGAAAAGTCTTTTATTGGCTCGAAAAGTCACAGATTCACAAGCAATGGGTCACGAACACTTCTATCTCGACTTGAAACCTGCAAAAAGTACTTCCGAAACATGCTAATGCTGAAAATCACAAAAACACTTAAACCGTTAGTTACCAAAAACCTGAATCCGATATCGCGAGAGCCTCGAAACTTGCGTTTCTTGGCTCTGATACCAATTATAAGGATCACTCAAACCCTCACGCGATATCTAAGTCAATAATCACCGTGCGGAATCCGGTGATTAGTGATGATTCGAGAAACAAACGAGATTAATAATCGAAAAGCAAAGTATAATACTAGGAAATCACAAACCGATTGTATACGTGAAAGAACACTTCGATTAGATGATCAAAACACCAAGTCCGAACCTAGAAAGGTTTCGGTTACACCCTTAGGAACTCGCAACCAGTAACAACCAACCACCCTAAATCGATTACTAGGAGTCCTATTTATAGAAGATGACCAACTTGGAAAACAAGTTAACCTCCCTACCTAAAATAACTCCTAATTCCCGTATTTGAACCCTAAGGCCCACTAAACTCCCTCTAAACTCTTTTAAATTGAGCCCAAACATGTCTAAAATGGCCCAATGACCCAATATAACAATAACCCAGCTAATTTTCACCTATTCTATCACATAGGCCTTCAAAATAATCCGCCAATAGGTGATTTAATACACAAGCCGCAAATTATTCCCTTACAATATAGTTCATCCTGAAGAACTCTAGTTTATCCGGTTCTCCTGAAGAACTCTAGTTCATCCGGTTCTATTACATATAGTTCTTCTTGAAAAACTCTAGTTTATCCGGTTCATCCTAAAGAACTCTAGTTTATCTGGTTCTATTACTGAATAACTCTTGATCCTGAAGAACTCTAGTTCATCCGGTTCTATTCTTCTTCTTCTATAATGAATAACTAAAATTGATCCTGTTTAATTATAAATCATCTCAGTTCGCCAAGGTAGTAAAACAGTTGTCTAAAAATGTCATCCAGTTCTGTTCATCTGCTCTCAATCCAGATGAAATCATTCCTGAGGAATTCTAGTTCATACGGTTTTGTTCTTCTTCCAATTTACTGAAGAAGTAAAATCTATCCAGTTTATAAATCATGTCATCGCACTATTAGTCAATCAAAAAATTATAAAATGTAGCAAACAAGGCTTGAACCTGGGTCAGTCAAAATAAAGTAACACACTACAAGATTAAGAAGAACCATTGAGACAGAAGTGTTAATTGGTTATATTTTAACCAGAACTTATTTAATTACTCCCATCACATATAAAATAATTGATAAACAAAATTTTCGTGGTTAAAGGTAATAAATAGACACGGTAAAAACAAGATTTGCGTGGCTAAAGGTAATAAATATACATGGTTCTCGTGGCCTGACCTTTCCACTTCTTGCCACCATAGCTGGTAGCGTGGCCTAACCCCCTCTAAATTTCCACTTCCATGCCACCAAAATCTTCTGTACGAACATATGTCCTGATCATCAAGAATCCTCATCTTCTCCTAAAAAAACTTCGATCGATCAATGCTGCCTTTGGTAAATAATGGAGGATTAGGGGTATTAATGAACTAGCACCCTACTACGGCAAGACTCCCCAAAAGTGTATTTTCACTCAACATTGGCTGCAAGTTTTTATTTTTAGGGTTTTATGTATTTAATTATTTACTCTATACTCTGCAATTAGGTTTTTTCCAGGTGGTCGGAGGTTCACCCTCAAGATCCATCACTACGGCGATTTCCACCGGAATGCTGCCAGCCAGGATGTGTAGAAGTGAAAGGTGGATTATGTCGACTATGTCGACATTCGCACATTTGATTGTCATGATCTAAATCAAATGGTGCAATACCTAAACCACACATCGATTGGCTATTTCCTCATTTACTGGAGGATCCCACCTCTGTCCATCATAAATGGGCTTGAGTACGCTGATTTCATCACTGACGAAGTTGTAGGGGATATGAAACTTCATCTCTAGGGACCAGAGGGTGAGAGAGAGCTGGATGTGTATTTAATCCGGAATAGGGATTCCACCTACACCTGCGAGTTGGGACCGAGATTGCCGCCTGGTCAAAAGTTGTTTCCTAATGACAGCAGCAGCAGCTTCTTTGATGATGAAGACTATATGTCGGATGTTAGGTATTAGCTAGTTAGATATATCTTTGTATAGGATCCTGATGAAAATATTTGTATATAGATCAATTTATATATATATATATATATAGTGAAAGGTTCATTATAGACCCCCTTAAAAAGTGTAGACCCGTAGACCCCTCTAATCACCATTAGATCATCTAATTTAAGGGATGAGATTGATTTGTTTAAGTTAATGAGAGTTTAAACGTAAATCATGTGGATGGGCTTTAAGGTAATTTTCCATTTTATGTTTAGATTAGAGTTCTCGTCATCAGTTCTCATCCAAATTGACGATCTCCATTCTTCATCTTCTGATCAATTGATTCCACTATTCTTCTCATCATCAATCTTGAAATTCAATCGATCATCACGTCGCATAGGAAACGACGATCTGTATCTTCTAAAATTCGCTCGATCAATCTTGATTCCACGGTTGTTCTGAAATTTGATCGATCAATATTGGTTCCCCAGTTCGACGGATTTTTCTTCCACTGTTCATCTCATCATCATCTAGTAAGTATTTAATAACTTTCTCGATTATTAAGGTTTTCGGTTTGATGATTCTGATGGAATAATCCGTTTTTAGGTTTTATGATTCTTGATTTTTAGGGTTTTCAATTCTGAGTTTTTAAATCAATTAGTTGCATATTTGTTCTTGAAATTTGATTGTGATGTGAACTAATGATGGAAAAATTTAAAAGTCACTGATTAGAATCCATCATCAAGGATAATTCGATGATGTTCGGTTACAATCTGATGATTCTAGGTATAGAGATTACAATTAAAACTCACTTATTTGTATAAAACTCACCGATTATATGCATTTTAGGGCTAAGATATGTTCTTGTAATGCTTTTGAATCTTAAATATTGGCATTAAAGCAACTAAGTCTCATTGGTCTTGAAGTCAACTTGAAATTGGTTGTTGAGTTCTCTTGTGATATTCAAACTGTGCCACTTTGATAGCAAAATCAAAGCTCATTAACGGCTGATTGACCATTGATCCAAAGCTTGAATCACAGTCCCTTGAACAAGAGAAAGTAGGTAGATGAAGTCAACAAAGTACAATATGACTCTATTTCTATTGATGATTTAGAATGAACCAACACGGTCCTAGATGATAGCAAATCAGAAGTAGTTGGAGCTGCTGAGCACATCAACTTGCTAAGCCTGAGATGATGGGAAAACCTAGATGATAGCAAATAAGAAACACGTTCAGAAATACGGTCCTAGAAGCCATTGAAGATACCATCTTTTATTAGCTTTTTTTTCCGTCTAAAAAGTACTTTCAACTCTTTTCATAGTTTGGTACAAAATTGCGTATAACATATATATCCAAGGACATAGATAGCGTTTTTCAAATGATCGACGAAATAGTACATAAAACGCCCAATAGTTATGTTGTTAAGCAATTTAAGAATCCTACTAACCCAAAGGTATTTCTTGGTTATCCTACCTACAATGAAAGGATTATGAGTGTTAATATTCATACTTGTAACTTTGTAAGTTTATTATGAAACAACTGTACCAAAATATAGAATGGTTTTAAAGACAAAGTTGATGCATTTGCATCCGGGATAAGGACTGGTGGCACCGTGACCGGTGTAGGGAAGTTTCTTAAGGACAAAAACGTGAATATTAAGGTGAATCTGCTCTTGATTACAAAATGTTTTTAGTTTTGTAAGGGGTATTTGGTGAGCTAATTTAGTTTGGAATAATTTACCTTTAGATATACAGTATCGAGCCAAGTGAAAGTGTTATTCTAAATGGACGAAACCCATGAATTTAACTTAATTAGACTTTTATGCTCACTTTCATTACTTTTTTTTTGCATAAGAATTCCAAATAAATGTTTGCTTAATTTTCTTTGAATGATTAAGGACCTTATAAGATTCAAGGAATTGCTGTTGGTTTTATTCCTGATGTTTTGGATGTTAGAATTCTTGATGAATTTATAATGGTGAGCATCAACTATGATTTTTTTGTGTATAAAAGACAACAAATGACTTTTAGTTACACTTGTTAGCTAGGTTGTAATGTTATATACAGAAGGTTTAAAACTCACTAAACTTAAGGTTTAATTAAACTCATTGTACTATCATGTTTTAAAACTTTCTGTTTTTTTAGACTCACTGTTTAGTGAGTATTAAATAAACTCACTGTACAATCATGTTTTAAAACTCATTTTTTATTAATATCATGTTTTAAACCCACTGTTTTAATAAAACTCACTGCACTAAGATCACTGTTTAGCGAGTTTTAATTACTCACTGTTTTATAATTAAACATATATAAGACTCATATAATTGCAGACTTGAGTTCTAAAACTCACTTAGTTGTATAAAACTCACCGAGTTGTAACTAATATATCTACTACGTATTGGGAGACTCTAATGATACCAGTGAGGATGGCTTAGTTTTTGAGGTTTGTTCAAGTTTGTCAATATGGGTGTTCTGTATCAGTACATCTGTTCTATTTTCTTGTTTGGAAAATGTTAAAGCTAATATTACATAGTTTTCCTATCATCATTTGATTTGGTTTGGTGATACTGATTTTGACACCCACAAGAGTTTCATTGAATTTATTGCTTATAACAATTGCTCCTTTTGTTACAGATATGAAAAATGGCACTCAAGCATTCCTGCTCACATCTCACCATGCTTTCATGCTTTCGTGTGAAGGAAGGAGACCATATGACCATTGGGCAATCAGGTTTGTTTTTCTGATAATTACAGATTTAAGCTAAGTAGTGAGTGAGTTTTTAAGACTCAACAATGAGTTTTAAAATGCAAGTGAGTTTTTAAGACTCCAAATGAGTTTTAAATTTGGACATATTGTGTTCCATTTTAGTTTTAATTTTAACATGGGTAATAAAACTAGTGAGTTTTTATGTGACTTTTATACGTGTTTTACTTAATCTCTTTTATAATTCGGATTCTAATTGCACTGAGTTTTTTAATACGTTTTATAAGTCAAATAATTCCAGTGAGTTTTAATATGAGTTATAAACTCAGTATTGAGTTTTAAACTCATATTAATAAGATTTAAATTATGGAGTGAGTTTTAAAACTCACAGCGGAATAAAACTTGCTCTAAATTTTTAGACTCACTAGTGAGCAGTGAGTTTTTAAGACTCCAAATGAGTTTTAAATTTGGACATACAAATGTATTCCAATTGTAGTAACTTTTCATCATGACTTGTGATGTAGATTCGTGTTTTGATGCATCTGCTATGGTTCTTCCGGACATACAAGTGTATTTGTGCAAATCTTTTGATATAACTTTTAGAATATAGATTATATATTAACATTAATTTATTTTCGTATTTATAATGATATTATAATATATTCTTCTTTCTTGAATAGGTACGCATATGTTTAAGGTACATCTGTATTGGGATTAAATATGGATGGTATTCGCATGGCTGCTTATATTGAAGATGGAGTACTCAATTTTTAGTCCTTTTTCATTTTTTAGTTGTTAAGTTCATTGAATTTATAGATGAGCACTTGATGAAATGAACCTAGGATTGCTTGTTTGATGTCTTTTCTGCTTTCTTGTCGAAATTTCCCATATTTGTGACTTAATCTTATATTTGTGATTATAGGGGTTTTGAGTGCTTATTGGTTCACAATGCTCCTAGAATGGACCACTTGGGTCCTTTTAGTTTCCATGGCTATATATGATCTTGTTATTGTTTTATTACCTAGTAGTCCATTCTTTTGATACAATGAATTTTTGAGGATGCTTCTGGTTTTAAATTATGTATAAGACTCGATGAGTTTTATTGCAGTTGTGAGTTCTATTTCGGTTAGTTATTCCAGTGAGTATTAATTTAATTGAGTTTTAATTTTAGTGAGGTTTATTTCAGTGAGTTTTATTGCAGATGTGAGTTCTATTAAACTCACTGAAATTTTCAACCTAAAAACCAACTTCATTTTTCAAGGATGCTTCTGGTTTCCAATTATGTATAAGACTCAGTGAGTTTTATTGCAGTTGTCAGTTCTATTTCGATTAGTTATTTCAGTGAGTTTTATTTCAGTGAGTTTTAAATTTAGTAAGTTTTAATTTCAGTGAGGTTTATTCTGTGAGTTTTATTAAACTCACTAAAATTTTGAACTTAAAAACCATCTTCATTTTTTAGTGAGTTTTGTGAGTTCTATTTCGCTTAGTTATTTCAGTGAGTTTTAATTTCAGTGAGTTTTATTTTAGCGAGTTTTAATTTCAGTGAGGTTTATTCTGTGAGTTTTATTAAACTCACTAAAATTTTGAACTTAAAAACCATCTTCATTTTTCAAGGATGCTTCTGGTTTCAAATTATGAATAAGACTTATTGAGTTTTATTGCAGTTGTGAGTTCTATTTTCGTTAGTTATTTCAGTGAGTTTTAATTTCAGTGAGTTTTATTTCAGTGAGTTTTAGTTTCATTGAGCTATAATTTTAGTGAGTTTTATTTCAGTGATGTTTATTATGTGAGTTTTATTGCAGATGTGAGTTCTATTAAACTCACTGAAACTTTGAACCTAAAAAGCAAATTCATTTTTCAAGGATGCTTCTGGTTTCAAGTTATGTATAAGACTCAGTGAGTTTTATTGCAGTTGTGAGTTCTATTTCGGTTAGTTATTTCACTGAGTTTTAATTTCACTGAGTTTTATTTCAGTAAGTTTTATTTAAGTGAGGTTTATTCTGTGAGTTTTATTAAACTCACTAAAGTTTTGAACTTAAAAACCATCTTCATTTTTCAGTGAGTTTTATTGCAGTTGTGAGGTCTATCTCGGTTAGTTATTTCAGTGAGTTTTAAATTTAGTAAGTTTTATTTTAAGTGAGGTTTATTCTGTGAGTTTTATTAAACTCACTAAAGTTTTGAACTTAAAAACCATCTTCATTTTTCAGTGAGTTTTATTGCAGTTGTGAGGTCTATCTCGGTTAGTTATTTCAGTGAGTTTTAAATTTAGTGAGTTTTAATTTCAGCGAGGTTTATTCTGTGAGTTTTATTAAACTCACTAAAATTTAGTGAGTTTTAATTTCAGCGAGGTTTATTCTGTGAGGTCTATCTCGGTTAGTTATTTCAGTGACATTTGGTTGTTACTTTTACATCAAATGAGTTTTATAACTAATATAACTTTGTAGTGAGTTATTGGCACTAAGTTTTAACCCGCCAACTATAATTTGAACACTCTCCAGTGAGTTTTAATATGATTAGAAGTGAGTTTTTTTTTAAAACTACAAGTTTTAACCCAACTAAGTTTGAACTTTAGAACATAACATAATTTGTACAAACAGGTTGGAATTATGACCAAATTAACTAATCTTTCCTGCAAAAAAAAAAAAAAAGAGAGAATTGTTTTTCATTTATGATCTTCTAACTTCCTGTATGGCCTTCTTTCCTCCGCCTCTCTTCATTTTTCTTGCCTGAAAAAAATTCATCCAACTTTGTTAAAATATCAAAAGCTAACAACATTTGCACACATTGCATTAAAACATATATTTTGTCTTAAGAGATCCAGCATGTTTATATGCCTAGTTTATGTTTTATGCATATGATAAGGATGATTAGTGTTGAAGACTTACGCAAAGGCTATTACCTGGTGGACACGAGTGCTGCTGCATGTGACCCAACAGAGTCATGTACACCGGTGGACAGAGGATGACTTGTGTCCCCATCTACCTGTAAAATTAAACATAAAAAGTGTCAACAAATTCACGTGTTAGAGAATCATCTACTAAAATTTGCAACTCACCAAAAGGCAAACAAACACGTCGCACACACACACATATATCGATCGCTACTTTTGTTCGTATTAAACTGTTTTATGAGTTTTAGTACCCTAATTTTCTCAAGTTTACTATATTAAAGTGTCAGTGAGTTTTTATTTCAATCGAAGTTATAGATATGTTCATACAGCCAGAAGCATAATTTAAAACTCACTAAATTTAAAGCCAGAAGCATAATTTAAAACTCACTAAATTTAAAACCAGAAGCATCCTCAAAAATTCATTGTATCAAAAGAATGGACTACTAGGTAATAAAACAATAACAAGATCATATATAGCCATGGAAACTAAAAGGACCCAAGTGGTCCATTCTAGGAGCATTGTGAACCAGAAGCATAATTCAATGAACTTAACAACTAAAAAATGAAAAAGGACTAAAAATTGAGTACTCCATCTTCGATATAAGCAGCCATGCGAATACCATCCATATTTAATCCCAATACAGATGTACCTTAAACATATGCGTACCTATTCAAGAAAGAAGAATATATTATAATATCATTATAAGTACGAAAATAAATTAATGTTAATATCTATTCTATATATATAATAAAAGAAAAGTTTTTGGCATCACAATTTGCCATGTGGCACCACCACATTCATCCTCAATAATTTTTCCCGCCAATTCTCCTAATTATGGAAGTGATTTGTATTTCCAATTTTTTATTTATTGCATTCCAAAATATTTTAATAACCAATTATTTAATTACTAAAGAGGGCCTTACTAAAGATATAAAAATATATAATTGTCGTATATTATGATTGTATTTATAGTTTTTTTTTTAAAGTCACCCGTGTAACACACGGGGATAAAAAACTAGTATAATCTATATTCTAAAAGTTATATCAAAAGTTTTGCACAAATACACTTGTATGTCCGGAAGAACCATAGCAGATGCATCAAAACACGAATCTACATCACAAGTCATGATGAAAAGTTACTACAATTGGAATACACTTGTATGTCCAAATTTAAAACTCATTTGGAGTCTTAAAAACTCACTGCTCACTAGTGAGTCTAAAAATTTAGAGCAAGTTTTATTCCGCTGTGAGTTTTAAAACTCACTCCATAATTTAAATCTTATTAATATGAGTTTAAAACTCACTACTGAGTTTATAACTCATATTAAAACTCACTGGAATTATTTGACTTATAAAACGTATTAAAATTCTCAGTGCAATTAGAATCCGAATTATAAAAGAGATTAAGTAAAACACGTATAAAAGTCACATAAAAACTCACTAGTTTTATTACCCATGTTAAAATTAAAACTAAAATGGAACACAATATGTCCAAATTTAAAACTCATTTGGAGTCTTAAAAACTCACTTGCATTTTAAAACTCATTGTTGAGTCTTAAAAACTCACTCACTACTTAGCTTAAATCTGTAATTATCAGAAAAACAAACCTGATTGCCCAATGGTCATATGGTCTCCTTCCTTCACACGAAAGCATGGTGAGATGTGAGCAGGAATGCTTGAGTGCCATTTTTCATATCTGTAGCAAAAAATGATGCTTCTGGTTTCCAATTATGTATAAGACTCAGTGAGTTTTATTGCAGTTGTCAGTTCTATTTCGATTAGTTATTTCAGTGAGTTTTATTTCAGTGAGTTTTAAATTTAGTAAGTTTTAATTTCAGTGAGGTTTATTCTGTGAGTTTTATTAAACTCACTAAAATTTTGAACTTAAAAACCATCTTCATTTTTCAGTGAGTTTTGTGAGTTCTATTTCGCTTAGTTATTTCAGTGAGTTTTAATTTCAGTGAGTTTTATTTTAGCGAGTTTTAATTTCAGTGAGGTTTATTCTGTGAGTTTTATTAAACTCACTAAAATTTTGAACTTAAAAACCATCTTCATTTTTCAAGGATGCTTCTGGTTTCAAATTATGTATAAGACTTATTGAGTTTTATTGCAGTTGTGAGTTCTATTTTCGTTAGTTATTTCAGTGAGTTTTAATTTCATTGAGTTTTATTTCAGTGAGTTTTAGTTTCATTGAGCTATAATTTTAGTGAGTTTTATTTCAGTGACGTTTATTATGTGAGTTTTATTGCAGATGTGAGTTCTATTAAACTCACTGAAACTTTGAACCTAAAAAGCAACTTCATTTTTCAAGGATGCTTCTGGTTTCAAGTTATGTATAAGACTCAGTGAGTTTTATTGCAGTTGTGAGTTCTATTTCGGTTAGTTATTTCAGTGAGTTTTAATTTCACTGAGTTTTATTTCAGTAAGTTTTATTTAAGTGAGGTTTATTCTGTGAGTTTTATTAAACTCACTAAAGTTTTGAACTTAAAAACCATCTTCATTTTTCAGTGAGTTTTATTGCAGTTGTGAGGTCTATCTCGGTTAGTTATTTCAGTGAGTTTTAAATTTAGTGAGTTTTATTTTAAGTGAGGTTTATTCTGTGAGTTTTATTAAACTCACTAAAGTTTTGAACTTAAAAACCATCTTCATTTTTCAGTGAGTTTTATTGCAGTTGTGAGGTCTATCTCGGTTAGTTATTTCAGTGAGTTTTAAATTTAGTGAGTTTTAATTTCAGCGAGGTTTATTCTGTGAGTTTTATTAAACTCACTAAAATTTAGTGAGTTTTAATTTCAGCGAGGTTTATTCTGTGAGGTCTATCTCGGTTAGTTATTTCAGTGACATTTGGTTGTTACTTTTACATCAAATGAGTTTTATAACTAATATAACTTTGTAGTGAGTTATTGGCACTAAGTTTTAACCCGCCAACTATAATTTGAACACTCTCCAGTGAGTTTTAATATGATTAGAAGTGAGTTTTTTTTTAAAACTACAAGTTTTAACCCAACTAAGTTTGAACTTTAGAACATAACATAATTTGTACAAACAGGTTGGAATTATGACCAAATTAACTAATCTTTCCTGCAAAAAAAAAAAAAAAAGAGAGAATTGTTTTTCATTTATGATCTTCTAACTTCCTGTATGGCCTTCTTTCCTCCGCCTCTCTTCATTTTTCTTGCCTGAAAAAAATTCATCCAACTTTGTTAAAATATCAAAAGCTAACAACATTTGCACACATTGCATTAAAACATATATTTTGTCTTAAGAGATCCAGCATGTTTATATGCCTAGTTTATGTTTTATGCATATGATAAGGATGATTAGTGTTGAAGACTTACGCAAAGGCTATTACCTGGTGGACACGAGTGCTGCTGCATGTGACCCAACAGAGTCATGTACACCGGTGGACAGAGGATGACTTGTGTCCCCATCTACCTGTAAAATTAAACATAAAAAGTGTCAACAAATTCACGTGTTAGAGAATCATCTACTAAAATTTGCAACTCACCAAAAGGCAAACAAACACGTCGCACACACACACATATATCGATCGCTACTTTTGTTCGTATTAAACTGTTTTATGAGTTTTAGTACCCTAATTTTCTCAAGTTTACTATATTAAAGTGTCAGTGAGTTTTTATTTCAATCGAAGTTATAGATATGTTCATACAGCCAGAAGCATAATTTAAAACTCACTAAATTTAAAACCAGAAGCATCCTCAAAAATTCATTGTATCAAAAGAATGGACTACTAGGTAATAAAACAATAACAAGATCATATATAGCCATGGAAACTAAAAGGACCCAAGTGGTCCATTCTAGGAGCATTGTGAACCAGAAGCATAATTCAATGAACTTAACAACTAAAAAATGAAAAAGGACTAAAAATTGAGTACTCCATCTTCGATATAAGCAGCCATGCGAATACCATCCATATTTAATCCCAATACAGATGTACCTTAAACATATGCGTACCTATTCAAGAAAGAAGAATATATTATAATATCATTATAAATACGAAAATAAATTAATGTTAATATCTATTCTATATATATAATAAAAGAAAAGTTTTTGGCATCACAATTTGCCATGTGGCACCACCACATTCATCCTCAATAATTTTTCCCGCCAATTCTCCTAATTATGGAAGTGATTTGTATTTCCAATTTTTTATTTATTGCATTCCAAAATATTTTAATAACCAATTATTTAATTACTAAAGAGGGCCTTACTAAAGATATAAAAATATATAATTGTCGTATATTATGATTGTATTTATAGTTTTTTTTTTAAAGTCACCCGTGTAACACACGGGGATAAAAAACTAGTATAATCTATATTCTAAAAGTTATATCAAAAGTTTTGCACAAATACACTTGTATGTCCGGAAGAACCATAGCAGATGCATCAAAACACGAATCTACATCACAAGTCATGATGAAAAGTTACTACAATTGGAATACACTTGTATGTCCAAATTTAAAACTCATTTGGAGTCTTAAAAACTCACTGCTCACTAGTGAGTCTAAAAATTTAGAGCAAGTTTTATTCCGCTGTGAGTTTTAAAACTCACTCCATAATTTAAATCTTATTAATATGAGTTTAAAACTCACTACTGAGTTTATAACTCATATTAAAACTCACTGGAATTATTTGACTTATAAAACGTATTAAAAAACTCAGTGCAATTAGAATCCGAATTATAAAAGAGATTAAGTAAAACACGTATAAAAGTCACATAAAAACTCACTAGTTTTATTACCCATGTTAAAATTAAAACTAAAATGGAACACAATATGTCCAAATTTAAAACTCATTTGGAGTCTTAAAAACTCACTTGCATTTTAAAACTCATTGTTGAGTCTTAAAAACTCACTCACTACTTAGCTTAAATCTGTAATTATCAGAAAAACAAACCTGATTGCCCAATGGTCATATGGTCTCCTTCCTTCACACGAAAGCATGGTGAGATGTGAGCAGGAATGCTTGAGTGCCATTTTTCATATCTGTAGCAAAAAATGATGCTTCTGGTTTCCAATTATGTATAAGACTCAGTGAGTTTTATTGCAGTTGTCAGTTCTATTTCGATTAGTTATTTCAGTGAGTTTTATTTCAGTGAGTTTTAAATTTAGTAAGTTTTAATTTCAGTGAGGTTTATTCTGTGAGTTTTATTAAACTCACTAAAATTTTGAACTTAAAAACCATCTTCATTTTTCAGTGAGTTTTGTGAGTTCTATTTCGCTTAGTTATTTCAGTGAGTTTTAATTTCAGTGAGTTTTATTTTAGCGAGTTTTAATTTCAGTGAGGTTTATTCTGTGAGTTTTATTAAACTCACTAAAATTTTGAACTTAAAAACCATCTTCATTTTTCAAGGATGCTTCTGGTTTCAAATTATGTATAAGACTTATTGAGTTTTATTGCAGTTGTGAGTTCTATTTTCGTTAGTTATTTCAGTGAGTTTTAATTTCATTGAGTTTTATTTCAGTGAGTTTTAGTTTCATTGAGCTATAATTTTAGTGAGTTTTATTTCAGTGACGTTTATTATGTGAGTTTTATTGCAGATGTGAGTTCTATTAAACTCACTGAAACTTTGAACCTAAAAAGCAACTTCATTTTTCAAGGATGCTTCTGGTTTCAAGTTATGTATAAGACTCAGTGAGTTTTATTGCAGTTGTGAGTTCTATTTCGGTTAGTTATTTCAGTGAGTTTTAATTTCACTGAGTTTTATTTCAGTAAGTTTTATTTAAGTGAGGTTTATTCTGTGAGTTTTATTAAACTCACTAAAGTTTTGAACTTAAAAACCATCTTCATTTTTCAGTGAGTTTTATTGCAGTTGTGAGGTCTATCTCGGTTAGTTATTTCAGTGAGTTTTAAATTTAGTGAGTTTTATTTTAAGTGAGGTTTATTCTGTGAGTTTTATTAAACTCACTAAAGTTTTGAACTTAAAAACCATCTTCATTTTTCAGTGAGTTTTATTGCAGTTGTGAGGTCTATCTCGGTTAGTTATTTCAGTGAGTTTTAAATTTAGTGAGTTTTAATTTCAGCGAGGTTTATTCTGTGAGTTTTATTAAACTCACTAAAATTTAGTGAGTTTTAATTTCAGCGAGGTTTATTTTGTGAGGTCTATCTCGGTTAGTTATTTCAGTGACATTTGGTTGTTACTTTTACATCAAATGAGTTTTATAACTAATATATGTGACAACCGGCAATTTCCCAGGTTAACCCCGTTAATAACTTGTGTTATAATTTGATAACGTCTGTTACATCAGTTAACTAGAACCGTTACACGAACATTGCACATGAGTCTAGACGTCGGTTAACTTACTTGAATAATTATATTTTATGATTTTATGTAAATCATATTTTATGGTTTCACGAAAACGTTTTGTCATTTTATGTGGCAATTATATTCATTATTACGTGGTATATATGTATATATATATACGCACTTCGTTTTATGATTTTATGTGACGGTGTGTCGCGTAATCGCACGAAACGTTTCTATAATTTTATAGGAACTTAAAGACATGTAGTTATGGATTTATAACTATGATTTTATGTGAATCATTTATATAATTATAAAGGAGTATTTATGATTTCATGCACACCAATTAGGATTTGCATTCTAAATATGTAATACGTTGATTTTATTCGGTCAAACTCACGTACCCGTACGTTTAAAGTTATTCCCGTTAACCCCGTTGCGGTTAGTTAACCCTCCTTTAAACTCAAGGGGCTTATTTTACCATTTTCTAAACTTGTTTTAATTAATCAAACCTGTAAGGGCCGATCCTGTAATTACTGAAAGTCGAGTTACATTCTTGTAAGATATGGAGGGACCATTTATGCCAATTGTTGAAAGTTAATTTAATGTCATGGGAGAAACCGTCGACCTTTTCTTTTCTTCTTCCGGTAACAATCTCGAAATCAATAACACGTCGGTTACAATTCAACCTTTAATGGATTTCATTCAATCATCAGAGAACCATACCCTCATTGAGATCACCCTATCATCCGAAAACCTTTCAATCACTCTCTCTCGGTCTCTCGATCGTTTTTTTTTCTTTGTGTGAGTTCTCCGGCGAACTCGAATTCTGGCCAATCTTCGCTGTTCCATCACCCGTTTCATACATCACAGAGATCGCGGTCACCTGTTGGGTAACCCCGAAGGAACGAATTTGGGAACGGAGCACCGTTAGGAAGTCCGGTTCGAGATTTTCGGTTTTGTTTCGGCATTAAAAACGCGTCAAAACTCATCGTTAGTTCGAGGTAACCACTTCTCCCTTCTAGTCGCACATTAAACTTCATTATGTTACTGGTTTCGCGATTTTCCGGTAACCGGAATAAAACTCCGGCCACCGGAAGTTTGGGGAAGAAAGTGATGACTGGTCAGACTTGGTTATATATTGACTGTTCTGGGTTAAATCAGAATCGCGCCTCTAGCGCAGTTGGTTAACGGCGTGTGCTGGGGACCTAGAGGTCCCTGGTTCGAACCCCTGCAACCATAATTCTTTTTGTTTGTTTTCTTTAAGCTGTTGAGTCAGTCTGTACTATGCTGATACATATAAGACTTTCCAGCGATATCCAGACACAAACAAGCCACTGCCCCAATGGGTTGGGCGCGCTGTTTCAAACGAGAGGTCACGGGTTCGAGTCCCGTGACCACCATTTTTGCTGTTTTAGTTTTCCTTTAGAGATTTCAAGTTTTTCTTGGTCCGAAACTCAAACGTGCTAGTAAACAACTATCAAATCTCGACTCGTGAAGTTTTCAAAGACCCGTTGGGGTACTCGTTGAACATTTATATTATGAAAACATTAAAATTTAAATGAATTAAAATTTTATGGTCTCTTTAAATATTAATAAAAATTAGTTTTAAACATAGAAAAATATATATATTTGATTTATTGCCATGTACTTATATTCATGCGAACGTTTTAAAGAATTTACTTTAAACTCTTGAAAACTTGTCACGGCATATAAATATATATACATATGGGACGTTTTATTTTTCACACATATGATTATGTTCATGTATTTATATATATAAATTTAAGAACACATATACGTTTACCCGACCGTCTCTACATTTATTATTTGGAGAACAAAACATACGCACATTGATTTTTTGTAATTTTTCGTGTCCTCAATTAAATATCATTCTTGACTGCTTTCGAATAAATGATTTTTATCACGTATTGAATTTGTCACCTGCGTCATAATTGAAATTACTTGACATCAATACCGTCGTCTAGGCTATGTTACTCATGTGCGAACACACACTTACGTATGTAAAATCGATAGGTGCTTGGTAGTTACGCAAGACTCGGAGTCTTACTAAATTGTAGCAGCGCACCCTAAGGTGAGTTACACAACCTTTTACGTTACGTCCGGTTTTGGACGATAACACACGCAAACACGTTACACCCGGGTTAGGGTGATAACACGACAACTTTTATGTATGATTAAAGTAGAAATCCAGTATATATCACATGTTCACGTAAAATGCTTATTCTTTGAAAGTCCTTACTTATCGAACCGTTAATAGCAAATAGCGAGGGGATATTGGGTAGTACTACTGGGGTTTGACAAACCCCACTCAGCGGGCACGAGATGCACCACCCGACTGGCAGTCGGACTGAGGACAATGTCAGCCTAACTTACCGTGATCGAGTAGACACGGGGAAGGCAAACCACGTAAGGAATTATTCCTACAACTAATTAGTCAGCTTCGGTTGCGAACGTTTTAGTGACATGAACTTAGGCTCGCTACCTACGATATGGATTGTACTGTTAATATACATGCTTACATACGAATAAAAACTGTTGTATTCGTACTGCATAACTATACTAGTTATACTTATGTGCTTATGTGAACTCACCAACATTAGTTGACACTTGCTCTTATGCATGCTTTGCAGGACGCTAGGAGAATCTGATTTTTGGGCACGTACGTTGGCTAAAACCTTTTATTTTGGGAATTGGTTTTCAAATCTTTTCAACTTGAACTGGTATTTACTTATCGGGCGCTTGCTTGCGCAACTTGACTTTTACGTGCTTCCGCTAAACTTGAAAACTCTGTTTGGTATTTCCTGTTTGGAAATATATTTACATTTTGAACCCTTAACTTATGTTTAATGTAACTAATGACTCGGGTCCTGGTCTGGTTCACACCCCACACGGTAAAACTTCGTTAGTGGAAATTGGGGGTGTGACAGATTGGTATCAGAGCCCTTGGTTGCAGAGAACTAGAATTTTCAAAAATTCTAAACTGTAACTGTTTTTGAACATTAGTTACAACAATTCCCAAAAACATTTTCTTTACGCGTGCCAAAAATCGATTACTCACATTAGGTTGTTTTTCTTTTTTTTGTGTCTGTCTGGGTTTTGACAGTATGGCACCACACGATAACACGAGGGGTAAGGGAAAGAAAATTGCCAACGAATAGTCATCATCCTCTAACCAGCAAGGCCGCGAGCCTGAACAACCTGAGTACACGATAATGGATTTCCTTCGGGATCAGCACATACGTGGATAGGCGCACACCAGACGATTACAGCTGGCTGAATCCGGCAACATATCGGTTGCTTGACATGTATCATGTGCCGGGCAGAGTTGACTTACCCTTTGATTTGCAACGGGTCGTTGCGGGATTGATTGCAGCGTATGATAACACTCTTGGAGAAACCAGACAAAATTCCATCAGCAATCGCACACGCGATAGATAAATCGAGCGATTGCGGGCTGATCAGAGAGAGCGGGATACCTACCACTACAACTTATCCCAGGGGGTAATGGGTATCCGTAATAGGGTCACCGAGCTTGAGTCACGACCCAATCCAGCAGGTTTGGAGCATGAACTGCATCTAGCACAACATCAGATTGCTGAACTCCAACATTCCAATGCAATGCTTCACCACTCCAACGCGACACTTGCGGCGCAGGTCGCCACCCTCCAAGCTCAAATGCCAGCCCTGCATATTCAAGGTGCTCCTACTCAGGAAGAGGAGGAGGAACCCTTCGAAGAAGAACCTTTTGAGGAGGAGCCTTAGGAGGACATAGGAGGAAGAACCAGATGTTATTGATCCATGATCTAATCTGTCTTCTTTTCTTCTATTTTGTTACTTCGAATAAAATTGACTGGGTGTTCATTTTATTTTGAATGTTTCAAATACTAAGATGCATTATGGTTGGATTTTAAATTTTGTAATGGATATTACATCTTTATTTTTTTTTTCCAATATGTTTCTAAAGAATATGTCATGTGATGGATGGATGCATGAATAAGTGTTTAGTGCTTAATGAAATTAATATTGGATATATTAATTATTTGATTGTATGTGTGCTAACGTATATAATGAAATTAATATTGGGTATATTAATCAATGGAATGTCTTTCATGACAAACGGAATCATGGTTAAACACCTCACAGCAGCCCAGATCCAAGCGTTGATAAATGAAAACGTTGCGGCAGCACTCGCCGCGGCTCAAGTGCAAGGAAACAATAACGGTGATAAGTAAAACAGACGAAAAATTGACTACATTTTTTTTTTCTTCTCTCACTTTCCAAAATTATTCTCCGAAATAATTTCATTGAAACGAATCCAGGCCCAGCTCAATGCACCTTCAAAACTTACATGGATTGTAAGCCGCTCATATTCAAGGGTGACGGAGGAGCCGTGGGTCTGCTGCAATGGCTCGAGAAATTAGAAAAGGTACTCTCAATGTGCAACTGCCTAGCTGCAAATCGGGTCAACTTCGCAACCGCTACACTCTAGGGAGCTGCCCTCACTTGGTGGAACGCGCAAATCCAAATGTTAGGGCTCGACGCAGCGAATGCTATGACTTGGCAGGAATTCAAGGATGCCATCATGGAGGAGTATTGTCTTCGCGACCAGGTCAAAAGGTTGGAAGGTGAGTTCCAGAACTTGAAAATGGTAAGTTCTGAAGTTGAAGAGTACACCGCTCGCTACCATGAGTACGCGGTGTTGTGTCCTACGATGGTTGATGCTGACTTCAAAAGGATTGAAGGGTACGTGGATGGGTTAGCTCCACAGATCAAGGGGATGGTTACTGCCTCAAACCCTGCAAATGTGCAGAATGCTATCAGGTTGGCCCATAAGCTAAACCAGGCTATAGAGCAGGGAACTTTGCCACCCAGGAAGGTCCCCAAGACTGCCCTAGACGGGAAAAGAAAGAGAGAGGACGACTCTAGTAACAACAACAACAATGGTAGTGGAAACAACAATGGGAGATCCTCTAACTCTCACAACCAAAACAAGAGATACAACAATTCCAGGGGTGACTATAACAACAGTAATACCAACAGTGGGGGCAGTGACCAGAACCGCCACGGTGGCAGCAATCAGAATAACAATGGGTGCAAGGGACGAGCACCGTTCTGTAATCGGTGCAACCAACACCACAATGGGGCATGCAAGAAACTCACTTGTGAGCGTTGTGGTAAAGGGGGCCATGAGGCTAAGAACTGTTGGGGTGAACTACAAAACCGTCCGAATCAGAATCAGAATTAGAACTAGAGGCAGAATAATGAAGGTCCTAGGGGGTGTTATGAATGTGGAAAGCCAGGGCACTTAAAGAGGGATTGCCACAACTTTGAAAGAATAACAACAATGTTGGCAACAACAATAACCACCGTAACAACACTAACAACGGTGGTAATGGTGGTAGGAAGGGTGGAGATGGCGCCAAAGGGCGAGCTTTCGTTATAAGTTCTGGTGAAGCGAGAAACGATGCCACGTCATTACCGGTAAGTTTCTTCTAGAAAACTACTTCGCAGATGTCTTATTTGATACTGGTGCGGAGAAAAGTTTTATCTCGAGTAAATTCTGTAAGTTGATTAAGGCTACCCAAACTCCACTAAAAGCTAGGTATACGGTTGAATTAGCAAATGGTAAGCTTCTTGACACCACTCACGTAGTTGAAAACTGCACAATAGAACTATCTGGTCATAAACTAAGTATAGACCTTATGCCTCTTACCATCGGTAGTTTCGACGTGATAGTAGGCATGGATTGGCTATCCAAATATCAGGCGGAGATTGTCTTTCAAGAGAAAGTCATACGAATACCCATAGATGGAGGAGAAGTACTCTCGATTCAGGGCGAAAAGGGAGGTGTTGTCTTCGGAGTCATATCATACCTTAAAGCGTAGAAGTGTCTTCGGAAAGGACACGTGGTAATCTTGGTCACAGTTACGGACCAAACCAGGTTGGAGATAAAAATCGAAGATTTCCCGATCGTACGCGATTACCCGGAGGTATTTCCTGAGGAATTACCTAGCTTTCCACCGCACCGGCAAGTAGAATTTGGGATTGACCTTGCTCCGAGAGCAGCTCCGATCGCGCGTGCACCATATCGTCTAGCGGTGAACGAATTGAATGAGCTATCCACACAACTGCAGGAACTGCTAGATATGGGTTTTATTAGACCTAGCTCGTCACCATGGGGAGCACCAATATTATTCGTCAAAAAGAAGGATGGCACATTTAGGATGTGCATTGATTACCGCGAACTCAACAAGGTCACCATCAAGAATCGATACCCTCTTCCACGAATAGATGATCTTTTCGACCAGCTTCAAGGATCCAGTTACTATTCCAAGATTGATTTAAGGTCTGGTTACCATCAGCTTCGAGTCCGTGAGGAGGACATCGAAAAGACAGCCTTCAGAACACGCTACGGTCATTATGAATTCTTGGTCATGCCTTTTGGGCTGACAAATGCACCAGCTGTGTTCATGGATCTCATGAACCATGTGTGCAAGCCCTATCTGGATAAGTTCGTCATAGTATTTATCGACGACATCCTCATCTACTCCAAGACGAAAGAAGAACACGAGGAACATCTACGGTTAATCTTAGAATTGTTAAAGAAAGAACAACTCTACGCAAAATTCTCTAAGTGCGATTTCTGAATCCGAGAGGTTCAATTTCTGGGTCACATCGTCAACGAGCAAGGTATTCACGTTGACCCAGCCAAGATCAAAGCCATTAAAAATTGGCCTAACCCTAGAGCACCTACGGAAATTCGCCAATTCCTAGGTTTAGCGGGTTACTACCGTCGTTTTATAAAAGGATTTTCTCAGTTAGCTCATCCATTGACCGCCCTTACGCACAAAGGGGTTCAATACAGATGGGGTGATGAGGAAGAGGCAGCCTTCCAAGCGTTGAAAGAGAAACTTTGTACTGCACCTATATTATCTCTACCTGATGGGATTGACGACTTCGAGGTCTATTGTGACGCGTCAATCCAGGGACTCGGATGTGTTTTAATGCAAAGAGGTAAAGTCATTGCATATGGGTCAAGGCAATTAAAGTCTCATGAGAAGAATTACACAACTCACGGCCTAGAGTTGGGCGCTGTTGTATTTGCCCTGAAATTCTGGAGGCACTACTTATACGGTACCAAGTGTACGATATTCACGGATCACAAGAGCCTCCAGCACATATTTGAACAAAAGGAACTCAACATGAGACAATGTAGGTGGGTCGAATTGTTAAACGACTACGATCTAGCAATAAAGTATCATCCAGGCAAGGCCAACGTGGTGGCCGATGCCTTGAGCAGAAAGGAACATGTTAAACCTAGAAGGTTTCGGGCTCTGCAATTAACGATCCATATAGGGATACCGGATAGACTCCGGGATGCTCAGAAAGAGGCCCTGAAGGAGGAGAATTTCAGGTCTGAATCATTACGTGACATACATGGAACTTCGGAAGTTAAGTCTGATGGGCTTCGTTATTATAATGACCGTATATGGGTACCTTTGCATGGAAATCTTAGAGAACTGGTGATGGACGAGGCTCACAAGTCCCGTTATTCGATCCATCCAGATTTTGACAAAATGTATCAAGATCTAAAGGGGCTATATTGGTGGCCCAATATGAAAGCTGACATCGCTAGATATGTTAGCAAGTGCTTGACGTGCGCAATGGTCAAAACGGAACATCAAAAGCCAGCAGGATTACTGCAACAACTTAAAATTCCTGAATGGAAATGGGAAGAAATCTCGATGGATTTCATCACGGGGTTGCCCCGTTCTTCTGGCGGCAACGATATGATTTGGGTTATCGTTGACCGATTAACAAAATCCGCTCATTTCCTAGCTATCAAGGAAAGTGACAAAACAGAGAAACTTGCAAAGATATACCTCAAGGAGATTGTCAAGCTTCACGGAGTGCCTTTATCTATTATCTCTGACCGAGACCCTAGGTTTGCTTCAAACTTTTGGAGATCCTTACAAGCAGCAATGGGCACTCGCTTAGATATGAGTACCGCGTATCATTCTCAAACAGATGGACAGACTGAACGTACCATCCAAACTCTCGAGGATATGCTTAGAGCATGTGTGCTCGACTTTGTAAAAAAATTGGAAAACGCATTTACCACTGGTAAAATTCTCCTATAACAACAGCTACCATACCAGTATTGGAGCCGCTCCATTTGAGGCTCTATACGGACGAAAGTGCAGATCGCCTGTCTGTTGGGCTGAGGTCGGTGAGAGTCAACTCACTGGACCTGAATTAGTACACGAGACCACGGAGAGAATCGTGCAAATCACAAACCGCATGAAAGCGGCAAGAGATAGACAAAAGAGCTATGCAGATAAACGCCGAAGGCCTTTGGAATTTAAAGTCGGTGACAAAGTACTAATGAAAGCCTCACCTTGGAAAGGTGTCATACGCTTTGGCAAGCGCGGGAAGTTAATCCCCGCTATGTAGGACCATTCGAGATCACTGAAACTATTGGTCCGGTGGCTTACCGTTTAAATTTACCTCCTGAATTGGATGGAGTACACAACGTGTTTCACGTTTCGAACTTGAGGAAGTGTTTAGCTGATGACACTCTCATAGTTCCGTTAGAAGAACTACAAATTGATGAAAATCTGCGATTTATCGAAAAACCCGTGGAAATCATGGGACGTGAGGAGAAAACATTGAAACGAAGTAAAATTCCCATCGTCAAAGTGAGATGGCAATCTAAGCGTGGACCGGAGTTCACGTGGGAACGAGAAGATCAGATGAGAAAGAAATATCCTCACCTATTTGATCAAGCCTCAACATCTAATCAAGGTATAAGTTAAATTTTGGGACAAAATTTCCTTAACAAGGGGATGATGTAGCAACCCTAAAATTTTTCTTTTCCTTCCGCAGAAACCGTAGCAACTTAAGGCAATTTTCGGGACGAAAATTTCTTAACAAGGGGATGATGTGACAACCGGCAATTTCCCAGGTTAACCCCGTTAATAACTTGTGTTATAATTTGATAACGTCTGTTACATCAGTTAACTAGAACCGTTACACGAACATTGCACATGAGTCTAGACGTCGGTTAACTTACTTGAATAATTATATTTTATGATTTTATGTAAATCATATTTTATGGTTTCACGAAAACGTTTTGTCATTTTATGTGGCAATTATATTCATTATTACGTGGTATATATGTATATATATATACGCACTTCGTTTTATGATTTTATGTGACGGTGTGTCGCGTAATCGCACGAAACGTTTCTATAATTTTATAGGAACTTAAAGACATGTAGTTATGGATTTATAACTATGATTTTATGTGAATCATTTATATAATTATAAAGGAGTATTTATGATTTCATGCACACCAATTAGGATTTGCATTCTAAATATGTAATACGTTGATTTTATTCGGTCAAACTCACGTACCCGTACGTTTAAAGTTATTCCCGTTAACCCCGTTGCGGTTAGTTAACCCTCCTTTAAACTCAAGGGGCTTATTTTACCATTTTCTAAACTTGTTTTAATTAATCAAACCTGTAAGGGCCGATCCTGTAATTACTGAAAGTCGAGTTACATTCTTGTAAGATATGGAGGGACCATTTATGCCAATTGTTGAAAGTTAATTTAATGTCATGGGAGAAACCGTCGACCTTTTCTTTTCTTCTTCCGGTAACAATCTCGAAATCAATAACACGTCGGTTACAATTCAACCTTTAATGGATTTCATTCAATCATCAGAGAACCATACCCTCATTGAGATCACCCTATCATCCGAAAAACTTTCAATCACTCTCTCTCGGTCTCTCGATCGTTTTTTTTTCTTTGTGTGAGTTCTCCGGCGAACTCGAATTCTGGCCAATCTTCGCTGTTCCATCACCCGTTTCATACATCACAGAGATCGCGGTCACCTGTTGGGTAACCCCGAAGGAACGAATTTGGGAACGGAGCACCGTTAGGAAGTCCGGTTCGAGATTTTCGGTTTTGTTTCGGCATTAAAAACGCGTCAAAACTCATCGTTAGTTCGAGGTAACCACTTCTCCCTTCTAGTCGCACATTAAACTTCATTATGTTACTGGTTTCGCGATTTTCCGGTGACCGGAATAAAACTCCGGCCACCGGAAGTTTGGGGAAGAAAGTGATGACTGGTCAGACTTGGTTATATATTGACTGTTCTGGGTTAAATCAGAATCGCGCCTCTAGCGCACTTGGTTAACGGCGTGTGCTGGGGACCTAGAGGTCCCTGGTTCGAACCCCTGCAACCATAATTCTTTTTGTTTGTTTTCTTTAAGCTGTTGAGTCAGTCTGTACTATGCTGATACATATAAGACTTTCCAGCGATATCCAGACACAAACAAGCCACTGCCCCAATGGGTTGGGCGCGCTGTTTTAAACGAGAGGTCACGGGTTCGAGTCCCGTGACCACCATTTTTGCTGTTTTAATTTTCCTTTAGAGATTTCAAGTTTTTCTTGGTCCGAAACTCAAACGTGCTAGTAAACAACTATCAAATCTCGACTCGTGAAGTTTTCAAAGACCCGTTGGGGTACTCGTTGAACATTTATATTATGAAAACATTAAAATTTAAATGAATTAAAATTTTATGGTCTCTTTAAATATTAATAAAAATTAGTTTTAAACATAGAAAAATATATATATTTGATTTATTGCCATGTACTTATATTCATGCGAACGTTTTAAAGAATTTACTTTAAACTCTTGAAAACTTGTCACGGCATATAAATATATATACATATGGGACGTTTTATTTTTCACACATATGATTATGTTCATGTATTTATATATATAAATTTAAGAACACATATACGTTTACCCGACCGTCTCTACATTTATTATTTGGAGAACAAAACATACGCACATTGATTTTTTGTAATTTTTCGTGTCCTCAATTAAATATCATTCTTGACTGCTTTCGAATAAATGATTTTTATCACGTATTGAATTTGTCACCTGCGTCATAATTGAAATTACTTGACATCAATACCGTCGTCTAGGCTATGTTACTCATGTGCGAACACACACTTACGTATGTAAAATCGATAGGTGCTTGGTAGTTACGCAAGACTCGGAGTCTTACTAAATTGTAGCAGCGCACCCTAAGGTGAGTTACACAACCTTTTACGTTACGTCCGGTTTTGGACGATAACACACGCAAACACGTTACACCCGGGTTAGGGTGATAACACGACAACTTTTATGTATGATTAAAGTAGAAATCCAGTATATATCACATGTTCACGTAAAATGCTTATTCTTTGAAAGTCCTTACTTATCGAACCGTTAATAGCAAATAGCGAGGGGATATTGGGTAGTACTACTGGGGTTTGACAAACCCCACTCAGCGGGCACGAGATGCACCACCCGACTGGCAGTCGGACTGAGGAAAATGTCAGCCTAACTTACCGTGATCGAGTAGACACGGGGAAGGCAAACCACGTAAGGAATTATTCCTACAACTAATTAGTCAGCTTCGGTTGCGAACGTTTTAGTGACATGAACTTAGGCTCGCTACCTACGATATGGATTGTACTGTTAATATACATGCTTACATACGAATAAAAACTGTTGTATTCGTACTGCATAACTATACTAGTTATACTTATGTGCTTATGTGAACTCACCAACATTAGTTGACACTTGCTCTTATGCATGCTTTGCAGGACGCTAGGAGAATCTGATTTTTGGGCACGTACGTTGGCTAAAACCTTTTATTTTGGGAATTGGTTTTCAAATCTTTTCAACTTGAACTGGTATTTACTTATCGGGCGCTTGCTTGCGCAACTTGACTTTTACGTGCTTCCGCTAAACTTGAAAACTCTGTTTGGTATTTCCTGTTTGGAAATATATTTACATTTTGAACCCTTAACTTATGTTTAATGTAACTAATGACTCGGGTCCTGGTCTGGTTCACACCCCACACGGTAAAACTCCGTTAGTGGAAATTGGGGGTGTGACAATATAACTTTGTAGTGAGTTATTGGCACTAAGTTTTAACCCGCCAACTATAATTTGAACACTCTCCAGTGAGTTTTAATATGATTAGAAGTGAGTTTTTTTTTAAAACTACAAGTTTTAACCCAACTAAGTTTGAACTTTAGAACATAACATAATTTGTACAAACAGGTTGGAATTATGACCAAATTAACTAATCTTTCCTGCAAAAAAAAAAAAAGAGAGAATTGTTTTTCATTTATGATCTTCTAACTTCCTGTATGGCCTTCTTTCCTCCGCCTCTCTTCATTTTTCTTGCCTGAAAAAAATTCATCCAACTTTGTTAAAATATCAAAAGCTAACAACATTTGCACACATTGCATTAAAACATATATTTTGTCTTAAGAGATCCAGCATGTTTATATGCCTAGTTTATGTTTTATGCATATGATAAGGATGATTAGTGTTGAAGACTTACGCAAAGGCTATTACCTGGTGGACACGAGTGCTGCTGCATGTGACCCAACAGAGTCATGTACACCGGTGGACAGAGGATGACTTGTGTCCCCATCTACCTGTAAAATTAAACATAAAAAGTGTCAACAAATTCACGTGTTAGAGAATCATCTACTAAAATTTGCAACTCACCAAAAGGCAAACAAACACGTCGCACACACACACATATATCGATCGCTACTTTTGTTCGTATTAAACTGTTTTATGAGTTTTAGTACCCTAATTTTCTCAAGTTTACTATATTAAAGTGTCAGTGAGTTTTTATTTCAATCGAAGTTATAGATATGTTCATACATATTTATTTCATAATCTGGAGTTTTATACATCTATTAATTAAATACACATAAATTGACTGAGTTTTAAAACACATAAAACTCTCTATTGCTGATTACAATCAAATTCTAATCACTAGACATTAATTACAGAGAGTTGTAGCAGAGGTGATAATTAATGAATTTTAATCAAGGTCATAGTCAATAAGTTTTTTCAAATAACACTATAAGGTCATAATCAGTGAGTTTTTCCACATCATACTTTAAGATCATTATCATTGAGTTTTAATCAAGCTCATAATATAATTAAAACTTACTGAGTTGTATACAACTCATGTTACAAACTAACAATTAAAACTCACTGAGCTTATTAAAACTCACAATAGATTCTAAAATTACTAGCTACTTTCATGTTCATGTTAACACTCATAAGTATAGTTAATACAAATATGAGTTAAAACTCGCAACAAAATAAAACTCTATGGTATGTGATTAGTAACTTCATATCTTGTAACTTTTAGAGCATTAATAGAAGGTTAAAGTACTAAAAAAAATTTATAACACTTCTTTTTTTATAAAACTATCTTTTAAAACTCACTAACAATTAAAACTGATCAAGCATTTTATAAAACTTCTTTTTTAAAACTCACTGCAAATTATAGAACTGACTATCGAATTTTAAACTCACTGTGATTTAAACTCACTGCAATAAAAAATCGGCGTTCTATGAAAATAACTGAAAATTATAAAACTCATAGTTGAGTTTAAAACTCACCGTTGAGTTTAAAACTCACTATTGAGTTTAAAAATATCATGTTTTAAAACTAACTACAGATTATAAAACTCATTGTTTAAAACTCACTTTTGAGTTTTAAAACATCGAGTTTTAAAACCAACTACAGATTATAAAACTCACTGCAAATTAAATTAACATATAAACCAAGTATATTGGTAGAAATGAAAGAAACTACAATAGAGAAATAAAATTATTAGACATTACCTGAAACTTGTTGGAAGGCATGGATGAGTAACTGCCGGCACTGCGATCCGATTCCTCAAAGTTAAAAGAAGAGGAACCGTTATCTGCATGCTAAGTTTGATCATGTCATTCTTTAGTACCTTTGACAAAAACATTCATGTCACTTTTTGAATCCAATTGAGTGGTGATGCTTATATTATACATTATACATACTCAAAATGACAAAATATATAGTAACAACAAAAACTTTAGCAGAACATTATTCATGAGAAAGTAAAGGAAAACATGTAGGTATGATCCCAAGAGGTGTATTCAATGCAGCTGCTCAGTCTTGTCTTTCAAGCAATCCATCCACAACCTACTACAATTTGTATCCCGGCGTTGAGCACTTAAAGAGGTTGAATCATTTTTAAGCTCTAACAAAAAGATGTCATATGACTAAAAATTCATATATCAAAAGTTATAATTCAAGTTAAAAACTCACTTGAAAGTTGAGTTTTAATACTGACTGAATAATGGAACAATAAACTCAACAGTGGGTTGAGTTTTATAATTTCTGAGTAAGTTTTAAGTTTGAATAAAATTAAGTTTTAAAACTGCAAACTAAATTTGACTTTTAAAACTCACTACAAACTTACAACTAAATTTGACTTTTAAAACTCACTACAAACTCATTAAAATTGGTTTACTTATAAAACACCATTTAAGTTTTAAAATTCAAGTTAAAAACTAACTAGAAAGTTGGGTTTTAATACTCATTGAAATATGGAACAATTTTAAACTCAGCAGTGAGTTTTAGTTTTAGTTTGCAATGAGTATAGTTTGAACAGTGAGTTTTAAAGATAGATTATGCTGAGTTTAAAATTCACTGTAAATTATGAAACTCACTTTATAATCTCACTGTTGAGTTTAAAACTCACTGCAAATTATTTAGACTTTGCTCAACAATGAATGTTAAACTCAACGATGTGTTATAAAAGTCAGTGCAAAGTCACATGAGTTATAACTCCCTTGAGTTTTAATATGAATTATAAAATTAAAACTCACTAGAGATTATAAACACCTTTTTAACAGTAGGACAGATTCAAGCTCATATTACATGTCAGTGAGCTTTATAACTCGGTGAGTTTTATAACTCACTGGGTTTTATAAGTCACTGAGTTTTAAAACCCCCTGAGGGGCATTCGCGCTCTCACCAAGAGGGGTTGGTGTTTTAACTGAGTTTTATTAGTGAGTTATATAACTCAGTGAGTTTTATACAAAAGTTAAGAGTGAGTTTTAAAAACTAATTGAGTTTTATAACTCAGTGAGTTTATACTGAGTTTTATAACTCACTGTTAAAACTCACTGAATTTTATTATTACTATGCACCTTCTGTTAAAACTCACAGTCAAAACTCACTGAATTTTATTATTACTATCCACCTTCAGTTAAAACTCACTGATTATCATTATCTTCATCCCCCTTCACTTAAAACCCGGTGACTTATAAAACTCATTGAGTTTTATTAGTGAGTTTTATAAGCCACTGAGTTATATATATAACTCTCTTGAGTTATAAAACACATTGAGTTTGTAACTTGATTAAAACTCACTGATTAACAAACAGAGAGTTTAAAGAACAGAGTTTTTGCAGTGAGTTTAATTACAAACAAGTATTAGTGTTTTTAAAACTCATCGATTATGAACAACTGAAAATAAAAAACAAGTTTTGAAAACAAAAACTTTTGTGGTGAGTTTTAAATATTATCATTTATAATTTGCAGTGAGTTTTAAACTCAATAGCGAGTTTTATAGGGCGTGGACTTTTAAAGTTTGTGGTGAGTGTAAAAACAGTGAGTTTTAAAAATCACTATATATTTGCCAACTAAGTTCGTTAAAAATCACTATAGAGTGTTAAAATTACAGCTCAAGTTAAAACCCAACTCAGTGTTGAGTTTTATAAAACATGACTTTTAAAACTCAGGTTAAAAGGTCAAATAAAACTCACTACAAACTTAAAAAACTAGATTAAAAAGGTAGTTACATATTATATTAATAAGGTTCATATAATGAGGCAGAGTTATGAAAGCCTAATATAACCATAATCATGGCAACAACTTCATAGGTACTATAAATTACAAGTTTACACATAAAGCACATATCATGATCCGAAATACCTGTAACATTAGTGTACTCTTACCAACACCTAGATCATCACAAACCAAAATTAAAGAACCTACAAAAAGACAAAAATACCACCACAAAATATGTGTGTAAATAATTTATTGTGATAAGGGTTGCAACCATAGTAGTCAAAGACGCGCACCCAGGCAAGACCAAACCGCCTAGCAGCTATCCAAGTGCTCAGATAAAGTTCTGGCTTTTTTTTTTTGTGCCAGAATCGCTTTTTAATAGCCATGCCCATAATCCCCAAGACTCACTCTTTTCACCTTGAGTGCACCTAGCACCTTTGACTACTATGATTGCAACAAAACAAATCAAAATTCGATCCAGAATAGTAAGGCATGATGATGCAAGAAATTGGTCTGTATTACCTGGCACTAGACCACCACCAAGAACCCTAGAAACTTTATCTCCAAATAGTTAAGATATAAACATCAAGCAAGACATATAGACATATACAATTAAAACGTAGTATAAAGCTGATCACTTGGCCCTTGAATGATCTTATATCCAAAAGACAACAAATTTTATTACCAAGATGATCACATTCAAATTCACATCCCAATACCACATAAAATACAATCATTCTATTAAAAACAGTTAACTTACAAAGTAAATCACCAATCTGAAGGGTTAAACCCGCTGTCAACATCCGTTAACCTTAACGGAACAACTTCTCCTCCCCTTTCGGTAATCATGATTGTACTATCTTCTCATACACCAGGAACCCATTTGTCTTTCCTCCATCATCAACTTCTCTGTTAACTCCTTCATTGTAGTAACCGTGCTAATATAGAAACTAAATTTGTCGATAGCTAAAAAAAAATAGGGCACGAACGAAGAAAGAAAAAGGGATGAGATAAATCAACAATAAACATAAATTACCAGCGATTGGTAGAGGGATTCCCAGCAAAATTGCGGTGTTGGTTAGTGTCCCTAAACTTAGCATCTCCACCTCAGAATCCTCATCGTCCTCGTTGGTTTAGGGTTTTTCGCATACCTGTGATTTGATGGACGTCGAACAAAACTGAGTAACTGACTACGGGTTTTGAGATGTTCCTGTGTAGTTCACATCTCTCTGCGACTGATTTTCTCAACGCCATCTGCAGCAAGCTCATCATCTTCTCTGTCACTCAGTTGCGTAATTAGGAAGTCGATTTGGATTCATGGAGATAGAAGATGAAATAGGAGATGATTTAATGAAAATTTGGTAAAGACAATCGTACCCTTAAACTTTAAAACGCATGTTTCATGATCCAACGGTTAAAAACAGGGTCTACGGGTCTACACTTTTTAAGGGGTCTACAATGAACCCTACCCTATATATATATATATATATATATATATATATTAAATTTTTTGTTGACTCTTTCTCCTGTTTTGTTTTGGTTAACCCCATTAATGTTGAAAGATTTTATTTTAATCATTAAAGTTGATTTTATTCTAAATTTGATTGTTGCAAATAGATTTTGTAGGATCGAAATCAACGACCAAACACGATATTGATCTCGTATACACGTGCGGAATCCGTGTAGACGAGTGATTCAAGAACAAAGATGGAGAAAACGGATTAAACACAATATAAAACAAAATACTTAAACCTTGAATCCCGAAAATACGATGCACACGAATCCTTGGATTCGTCTGGTACAAGGTTTCTAGAGATAAATCGAATTCCCCTTGCTCTCCCTGACTCACGAATCTCTCTGAAACTGCCAACCCTGGACAATGAGCCTTATGTGTGTTTATATAGACACACACATAAGCTTACATGGGCTTATTTCAGCCCAAGGCCAAACCCAACACAATTAAACTATTTTAAACCCACTAAGCGCAGCCTAACTTATTTAATATTACAAGCCTCATAATTGAAGGATCGAAATCAACGACCAAACATGATATCGATCTCGTATACACGTGCAGAATCCGTGTAGACGAGTGATTCAAGAACAGAGATGGCGAAAACGAATTACACACAATATAAAACAGAATACTTAAACCTTGAATTTAGAAAATACGATGCACACGAATCCTTTGATTTGTCTGGTACACGATTTCTAGAGCGAAATCGAATTCCCCTTGGTCTCTCTGGAATCTTTCTGGAATGGTGAACCCTCAATAAGGAGCCTTATGTGTGTTTATATAGACACACACATAAGCTTACATGGGCTTATTTCAGCCCAAGCCCAAACCTAACTCAATTAAACTATTTTAAACCCACTAAGCCCAGCCCAACTTATTTAATATTACAAGCCTCATAATTCTAGCCTCTACAATCTTTCCTTAGCCTGGAAATATTAAATGTCTTCAACTATTAGTCTTTAGCTTTGTTATCTTCTTTTGGCTTGAAGTTGTGTTGGTGAAGATCCTTTCTTCAATAATCTTCACTGGGCAACAACGAGAGACTTTTGGGAGATTTCTCTCAATCGGCAATAGCTTGGACTTCAAATGACGAACAGGAGATTTCTCTCAATCGGCAATAGCTTGGACTTCAAATGACGAACAAGTAATGAGAGGAGGATTCTCATACACTTGATTCTTCTTGAAAGAAACTTTGGTCCTTGCTGAATCAACAGTAACTGTCTTGACATGTCTTTGTCGTCAGAGGCTAAAACTTTAAAACCTCTATCTTGGCATTCTTGACTGTAGATCTTGAGCTGACTGCATGTAGCTACCCCTCAACTTGTGAACAGTGTCTTCTTGATCTTTGGAAGCCTCATTTGAACCAACAAACTTCCCCTAAGCATTAGCTTCTTCAGTAAGGTAAGTCGTTTTCCGGCTGGTTCTTCAACACAAGTAGCAGCAGCAGCAATGCTTTTATCAACGGAGTCCTTGACTTTTCTTTTCTTTTGCATTTAACCTTCCATGCGCAACATGAAACAAACAACTAACCAGACAATGATGACTGGTTACAAGGTCAGCGGGTGAATAACATTATTTAACAGAAACCCTAACATTGATTACGGTTTTTCTTTAAATACTTCCCCTGATACATATCTCCCCCTGAGATAATGCCTATTATCTCAACTTTTTATCTCACCTTCTCCCCCTAAAAACACATGTCACTTTTGGGGTGGGCATAATTTCTTACACAAAACCCACAAAAACATATTAAAACCTTTCAAATTAACATGTCCATGGTTGAAAAACAAACATTAAAAACTTAAGAAGACTCAAAAGAAAAATAAAATTAAAAACAAACATACCCAATTACTAACGAGAATGTTTTATTTGGGATCAAACCATCTTTGTCTGAACTGAGGAACCCTTTTCAGCATCTGTTACTCAAACACGTCCAGGTGATTGCCAGTATATTGATCCTCTTTAAACTCATGTTCCTCTTTTCCAGGTTGTTTGTCACTTATTTATCTTTTAGGTACATTAATTACGAACATAAGCCAGTCACACACAAATCCTAGGTAATTAAATCGTGCAGTCTATCAAGCTTGATCATTCCCTACCACATATTTTCACATACCCGTATCCAGAGTTTTGAATCTTTTCTCTAGACTTGGTTGAGAAGAGAAAGAACAGATCATAAGAGATATGGATAATATACAAAGACTTGTACGATTTCAACTCAAAGGCATTTTCCAGTCAGGTAGTAACCTTTCATTAAACACGTAAGCCTAGTCTTAAAGTCAGGGCTAAAGGATTTTTGACGCTAGAGGGTCTCTTTTATTGTGCACATTGGCATCTTTTGTGGTGTAAATTATATACAGTGATCTACAAGCACGTTAATGTAGACTAACCTAGTCTTTGCTCACGCAAAACAGAGGAAAGTCTGATTAACACGTCAGCCATTCTACACAAGGTCATTGCTCACGCAAAGCAGAGGCAAGACTTGACTAACGGCTTTGACATCCCCATGTCTTTGCTCACACAAAACAGAGGGGACGCCGACTTCTTGAGATTTTCTATTCAACACTCTGGAGTCCGGCGTGTGTATCGGGAACAAAATTACAGTCAAATAGAACTAGCAACTTAACCTAAGTGTGTGTTTCTCGTCAAATGACATACTTTATATTTAAGTGTTGTGACTCATACCTTTGTTTTTGGAACAGAGCCTACCGAGCATATAAAACTGAATCATGTCTTTCACTTTTGCCTTACGCGTGTCAGTCATCTTCAGAATGGAAATATTTCATTTCCCTACTTCTCAAACACACAAACAAAAGATTGAAAATTAAAAGCACAATTTTTTAGGGGTCAACCTTTTTCATAATTTATATTCTTCCCCTTGCTTTTTGATTTTTAATCACAAATTTTTCATTTTTTTTTATTTTTTTTAATAATAGTGAAACGACACACTGACACACAACGACACAAATGAAATTTTAACAAAATTGGCCAAGTTAACCATCAAAGTTATCCTTTGAAATCATAGCAAGTTGGGTTTTGTTTCATGCTTTACCATACTTCACATCAAACAATCAAGTAACAAACAATTTAGGCAGTGTTACCTTTTTTGCTGATCTTTTCAGTTTTACCTCTCATAAGGAAACATACCCTCCATTGAAGTCTTCATGTCATGTAGTGGAGAGATGCCTCATATCCTATGCCTGGAACAGTCACTATCACAAACAAAACGTTAATGAAAGTCCTCCTTGACTGTTCCTTCACAATGTGAGAGATCAATTAGCAATTGGTACCCAGGCCACTGTGGTTCTGGGTAGACCTGAAGAGTCAATAAACGAAACTTTTTTTAAGAACATTCCGTTTGAGAAATCAGGAATTTGAGCTGCAGCTGGCTTTGATTTTGGCTTCTAATTCTAGGTGATTTGAAAGTTGTTTTAGTCACCTTTGAAGTAGTGACTTTAGGTATTTCAACCTGTTTCTTTTTAAAATCATGTTTCAAAACTGTTTTAGTTGCCTTTAGAGTGACAACTTTAGGTTTTTTAACCTTTTCCTGTTTTGATTTATTCACCTTTTTATGAAAATTGTCATAATTTGGAAAACCATGTTTTTTATTTAAGAGCTTTTTGTGTTCTTTGGCAGCTCCCTAATTTCCATCAGAAGGTTTAACCTTAGGATTAACAGTCTTCATTACCTTTGGTGGTTGCACCTTCATCGGCTTAGACTTTATTGAATCCTGAGATGAATGAAACCTTATGACTCAGTGGGTAAGAAGTTTCAAATGGACGATGCAAGCAGTTTCTAGCAATGTGACTAGGAACTCCACAGTTAAAACAGGTCTGCTTCTTCTGGTAGTAATCAGACGTGTAGCCATTTGAGTTGTATGGCTTCGATGGAGAGGCATTGAGATTCGGTTGCATGTTTGGAAAGACTCTAGGTCTCCAGTTGTTCGATCTTTCTGACCTTGATGCATTACTATTGAATCTTTTCTGGTTTGTGGAAAACTGGCAGAACAAGACATGTGAACTTTTGGGCCCTCTAGGCTCTTTGAAAAACTTGTGTTGCCACTGCATGAGCCCACTGATCAGATCGAAGACTTGTTTGTGATTTTGGGCCTTTCAATTTTGATTGGAACAGAAGTTAGAGGCTTGATGGTGATCTTGGGCCGTATACTCTTAATGCCAGATGATAAACCACCATCATGACCCAAGCCTTTGAACTTAGTGGTGAATATCTTACCATTAGGCCTTGTAGTCATCACCACTAGTTCCCGCTTTACCTCATCCACAACTTTGGAATAAGGAGTCTCGATCTT
The DNA here is from genome assembly GCA_039602395.1 of Deinandra increscens subsp. villosa. Classification (NCBI taxonomy): domain Eukaryota; kingdom Viridiplantae; phylum Streptophyta; class Magnoliopsida; order Asterales; family Asteraceae; genus Deinandra; species Deinandra increscens. The sequence goes on along the minus strand of JBCNJP010000012.1, from coordinate 27,718,618 downwards.
TGGATAGGGAACCAACTTTTCTTCATCAGCTCTCTTCACTTCACTGGAGCATGAACCTGCACACTCGGTAATGACATTAGTGTTATTCACACAATTTGACTGAGTTGCTTCTGTGGTTGTCTTTTCATCTTTATGCACCGGTTGAGGCCCATAGACCATGTATGCTTCATTCTGGGACTCTTTCAACAATTCATCTTCAGTTTGGGGCAGTTTGATGTATTCATGTTGTAATGGGGGAGGAAAATTTCCATCCCCAAGGCCAGATGTTTCTTTACCTGCTCGAGTCGCTCTTCTGATTTAAGTAAAGCATGATGAGAGTCCATCATTTTCTTTTGTATAACTTGATGTTTTTCAAGGGTAGATTGGGAAGCTTCAAGTTTGGTTCTTAGTTCTAGAACTTCCTTATTCAGTTCTTCTACCTTACCTTGAGCCACTCTAAGTAGGCACTTATGATCACTTAATTGTTGTTCGTACCACTTGAGATCCTGTTTAATTGCCTCCCATTTTTCTTTAAAAATCCTTGCACGGTTTTTATATTCGTTGACCTCCCTCATAGTGCTTGTATGATTTTTACATTCGTAAGTAAATTTACTTTCCGATTCTTTAATTATAGCACATCACGTAGGGTTTGAACAGTTCTCAGAGTTGCAAATCCAAGCTCCATCTGCAAGATTGGTCTTCTTCCTTTCATCCTCTTCTTTAGCTGTTCGTCCGCAAAGTATTGTGTAAAGAATTTTGTAATCACTTAGTTTGTGTTCAACATATTTCAGTTCCTGTTTGGCTGCTTCATATTTTTCCTTAAAAACTCTAGTGCGATCCTGACATTCTCTAACTTCCTTTTCAGTTTTCTCGCGATTAAAACATTCATAAGTAAATTTAGATTTCCATTCTTCAATTAAGAAACGGCAAATGGGTTTTGAACATTCCGAAGTTTGAGAGTTAACACCAGAAGTACTTGCTTGGATGCCTGCCATAATCTTCTTTGGATGAACAAGAGAAAAATCAGTAACCGAAAACCCTTGACTTGGCCGAAAATCCAGAACACGGTTAAAAACACCTGAACTCAACCGTACCGAATGGTCGAAGTCTGAACCAAACTCCTGAAGGCCGAACCGAATACTTATAGCGAACCAAGAAGTTTACCGAAAAACCAGCGACCTTGAACCGCTTGAAAAATTACACCACGAAGTGTAGAAAAATTCAGCAAACAATACCCCGACAAAATTAATTTACACCAACTTAAATTGATTAGCCGTTTACTGCTTCAAGAACCGGTTGATATGAACCACAAATTTCACTTAATTCAGAAAGGAAATATCGTAATTATGGAGAAATTGAAATTTACGTGACTTCAAAATCGATCAATGGCACATCAGTAATTTAGGCCATCTTCTCCATATATGTGATGCAAGTTAGCCGTAAACAGAACCTGCAACTTCTGATTTTGCCAAAGATCTAACCACCGTGAACCAATTTTAGTACCGTGAAACTTTGCACAACCAAAAACCCAAATCGTTGATCGAAAATTGTAACCGAGAACCATCTTCGACGCCGAGAATAACTTAATTGACCGAACCGAATACTCGTTAGTGAACCGAACCAAACTAAAACTGCGAGCTGAAACCAACCGAAAACTCAAAAATGAAGCGAAAACTTGAACCGGACACAAGCGGGCCGAACCGTGAACCGAGAATCCGAACCGAAGACGTGAGCCGAAAACACTCGAGCCGAGTCAGAAACTTAGTAGCCGAAAACGTGCAAGAGCCGAACCGAAACCCAAAAGCGACCGAGATAGAGACCGAAAACAACAAATTACGAACCCACCTTGAAAGCTAATTCAGCCGAAAACCTCTTTACGCCGTGAATCTTGATTGGACCGAGATCATAATTGTTCGGCCGAACTGAACACTTAAAATTTTAGATCGAAAACCCGTGCTCCAATGGAAAACCTATTTTGACCGAGCCGAAATCAATACACGATCAAAAACATGGATTAACTACAACTAGAATTTAGCTCCTTGACCACGTGAAATCCTCCATTGAGAATTCTCCTTTGACCAATCTTGTTTGACCAAATATAACTCTAACGCAAATCTTGTCTTTGCCTCACGAATTGAAACAACAGCTAAAACAAAAATATGTGTAAGATTGTAAGCCTCCGCCGTGAACAATTGAACCACCAAAAATCAATCAGCTAACAATTTCCACGAACTTTGGATGCCAGAAATCAAATCCGTGATTACGTGAATAAAAGACTCAATTCGAAATCCAAGAAGTTGATACCGAAAAAGTTCAAATTATAAAACAAGTATTAGCTATGCCTTCAATTCTAAAATCACGAAAAGAAAGGACCAGTTAATATGAACACAAAATTATGTTGACCAGTCCAAAATTATTATTAATTTATTTTAATTTTCAGATCAGTGGAATCAATTAATTCCAATATCCCATGCCTTTCGAATGCAAATTCATACCACATAAAAATAGGGAACCGATAAAGATAAACAATTTTGGTCAAAAAAGATTAAAATAGATAAATATTGGGAGAATGGATTTGACAAAAATCAAAATTTACGGAATTGAACAACGGCGATTAAACAGTGAACGTCTTGCCAAATGGAATTAGCAAAAATAAAATACCCAAAATAAGCAACAAAAAAAAACTTAGAAACCCTTATGAACCCTAAAAAGTTCTTCCCGGTCGTAAACCAATAATCACCCTAAAAAACATAAAATCACTTGAATCATATATCGTGAGAGGCTCGAAACGAATTTTCTTGGCTCTGATACCAATTGTAGGATTGAAATCAACGATCAAACACGATATCGATCTCGTATACACGTGTGGAATCAGTGTAGACGAGTGATTCAAGAACAGAGATGGAGAAAACGGATTAAACACAATATAAAACAAAATACTTAAACCTTGAATCCAGAAAATACGATACACATGAATCCTTGGATTCGTCTGGTACACAGTTTCTAGAGAGAAATCGAATTCCCCTTGCTCTCCCTGACTCACGAATCTCTCTGGAATGGCTAAACCTGGACAAAGAGCCTTATGTGTGTTTATATAGAACTCTTCTTCCTGAGGAATTGTAGTTCATCATGTTTTGTTCTTCTTCCAGTTTACCGAAGAAGTAAAATTTATCCTGTTTATAAATCATCTCATCCCACCATATCAAAATGCCAACATATACTAACATAACATATGAATATATACTTCATGTAAGATCAAAGTTATGCGTAAAATGGAGGTCTGCTATGGTTTATTGAAAATGTGTATGTTATTATAGATGAAAACTGTATGAATAAAACTATACCAACTTATGTTAACATACAAACTAGAACAACTTATGCAATTGTACACAAATACAAGGATCAACTTTTCTTCCAGCCAAGTTCATCTTGTTCCCATCTTGTTCTCCTCTTCAATAGCTTGTAACCGAAATTTGGCCTTGTGACATATGATACTTTCATGATAGGTCCGTGTCACTATTATTTGTCACTATCACCAATCCTAACAATATCTCGTATCTCATCTTCAAAAAGCCTATTTAGAGCATTTATTAAGATTCTAATTGTCTCGCCATGTTCACTGGTGAAAATGTGATACATGTCTGTTTCTTTCTTATACCCCAAGTTGGTCACCTGTTTTCTCTTAACCACATGAAGCCTGTTAGTTGTCATTATTAAATGGATTCGGTCTTTGTCAGCCTGGCTCCATTCTGGATCTGGAACTGTACTATGCCTTGTGAATGACCCATCAGCTCTATAGACTACCAACTTTCCATCCTTATCAACTTCAAGTGTCAAAACAGGATTGTCAATGTTGGGTTGTGTGGCTTCATCTACTTCCCCGTATAAGTCATCCAAATGTATCTTTATCCTCAGCATTAAGGAGTCCTCTTGTGAACACGTACCCTTCATATCACCACATAACTGTCTAACATCACCCAACTCATGGTCAGTGAGGTTGTACATAGCTTCTTCAGCTGTAAACTTTAGTACCTCATCTGAACTGGTTGTGAACATGTATACTTTGGCTTGATCATCATACCTCTAGGAGATGATACTTCTCCTTTCAGCATGGACATCTCTGTATTCATCTTCCTTATTTATCACTTTTCCTTTTCCCTTCTTAGCCACTGACTTCATTCTCTTGGTGGGTGGTTTTTCTGGTGAGTTGGGTGGAGATGAGGGTTTTCGTGGTTTTTTAGGTGAGGATATGGAGATGGAAGGGTATGATCAATTATTGGTTGTGGTATAAAGGATGTGAAGTTTTTTGTTCTAAACTTTGGTGGAAGAGGCTTTAATGTATAGGTTTAGGAGGCTTTACAGGTTTAGGCATTTTTGCTGGTCTGCTAGTTCTAGGAGGGTTTCTTCTGGGTTGTTGTGAGGCTAGAGTTCTATTTAGATCGGAAAATGCACCCGGTGGTATGGGTTCACCTGTTTCCTTTGAGATTTTTGTTATGTTCATGTATGGTATTTGAATATCTGATTCTCAAGCTATTAATACCAGAAGGATTGGTCTTTTTTGGGTCCACCCCCCTCATCTTAATGAAATAACATTTTAGAAGCTTGAGTTCTTCTTCCTCTGTCATAGGGTTTTCTAGGATTTTATGTATCTCTTCTTCCCTTTTTATCTTCTCTTGCCTTTCATTAGCATCTATCGCATAACTCATTAGCAATTTTTAAATTTAGTTGTTCTGGGGTTGCCCATCCCCTGGCTACGATCATATTTGTGAACTTCATAAGGAGTTTGACATTGTGAAAGTTTTTTGATAGTCTGATCTTTTCTTGTTCAGCTTTGATCACCTTGTCAGATTATGCAGTTATTCTTCTTTTTCTTGTCTCCTTCTCAGAGTCCATCGTTGGCATTTTCTCCTAAATAAACCTTCTCTTGATTTCATTTATCAGACCCATTATTACTTTATCATTTGAATAACGCAGCGTGTCTCCTTCTAGTTTGAATGCCAAGGCCATGTCTCCATCCCTTTTTATTTGTTCAGCTTTCTCAGCATCTGGAAGTGCCTGTTTTATCATGTTTACCTCATCTTCAGGGAGATATACCTGTTGATCATCAATGAATGTTAGAGGCTTTGTCTTCTTAACAGCTGCAAACGCCTTGTCAGAATCTGATTGGTACTAGGGCATTACCACTTTTCCTTTCCTGAATCTGATTGTTTCAGTAGAAAAATCATTCTCATCAGGAGGTTCGGTCTTTGGCTCCACAGGTTTTGTATCTTTAATAGCTGCGAACACCTTTCTTCAACATCAGCTTCAATAACCCTTTATGTTTTAGGAGTAGCAGGGGGAACACTAGGCTTTAAAACGGGAATGATGGGCGGAGATGGAGCACAAGGCTTTAAAACAAGAATAATGGGCAAAGATGGAGCACTAGGCTTTAAAACAGGAATGATGGGTAGAGATGGAGCATTCTTTAACCAAGTGCAGTTAAGAGTATTCCTAATCATCATTTTTCTCATGAAAGATAGAGCTTCAGGAGCTATCTCGACATTTGTGGTTTGCAGATCACTCATGACACTTGTGATCATCTGATTATCAGCAGTCACTTGCACCGGATGAAGTTGTTCAACCGGTTTAACTAGTTCAACCGGATCAACATGACCTTCTTCCTCCGGATGAAGATGTTCAATCGGATCAACTTGTTCAACTTCATTAACATCTGATGAAGACACCCTGTGCAAGATCCTATTTTGAATTAAATCTACTTTGACATGTGAATTTCATTTCAACGTATAGTTGACAACCTTACCTATCAGTGGCTTTCACAGATTGTCCTGCCTTCAACCGTTCGATTTCTTCTACTTGAGCTCTCACAATTGTAGGAGAGCTGCCAATTCATTTTCAAGTTTGGTACATCGAACCCTCAATTCAGTATGTGTCTTGTTGCTCTCAACTGGTGTGTTGCCAATATCTTTGAGCAAAGAAGAGCAAACAATCCGACCTTGTTCATGCTCAGCACCCATGGTTTCTTGGCACCTGGGATTCCAGTTGTCAATCAAAGGTTCCTGAATAGGTTCCCTGACTGATATAGTTGTCGTGGATTGGGTCTTAAAGATGTTGGCACTGTCCTCAGGGTCCAGTGGGACATCATGAGTAGTGTCAGCCCTGTCCACCTGACTTGCTTCATCACTACTACAAGTCACCTTATCAGCAGAATGTGGTTTGGGTGATTGAACCAAGTCCAGCAGTATATTCCCTGCAATAAGGGTTGGGGAATCTTTTTCATGTGGCCTAGGTGATATATCACCCTCATTCTGAGGTTGTCCTATGGAGGTTCTAGGTGAAGGAAACCTAGTCCTCTTCCTTTTGGGTGATTATGGAGTGGGTGTGGTTTTTGATGTGGACATCCTCTTCCTTTTAGTGGGAATTTTTATATCAGTGGAAGAGGATGGTCGATCAGGTGTGGGCTCAACACTTGTTTGTGTAACAATGTCGTCACCAGGAGCAGTTTGCTCAGGATCAGTCCTGGCCTTAGGCGTAGGGTGTGATGTGTCTTTACCAAGAAAAACAGGTCTGTTCACTTGCATGTTAGAAAATGTTTTACTTGTAAAAGATTTAAGTTCAAGATGTTGATCAGAGATTTGCAGATTTGGAAATTCACAATTGAGAATGTGTTGGATGAATCTGGGGTACATGTAAAAGATCCTTTTAGGTTTTAGATTTTCCAGCATTCTATCAAATATCATCTTTGAAAAGTTGAAGTTGAGCCCACTTAGCAATCCATGAAAAGCAGATGATTGAGGTGCAGCAAGTTCATCCCATGCAGTTTTCTTGTGAGATAAGCAGTGGAGAATGGTATGAGCAAGATATTGGCAAACATAGGGTAGTTGTCCTTTTTTGATAGTCCCACAAGTTAAGTCACCCCCATACCCAATTGCTTCGTACGTCTTCAAGTACAAGTCAGACTTGTAATCAGGATCACCTCCTGCATCATAGAATTTCAGATGCTTCTGGGTCATTTCTTCAGTCACACTAATCTCATTCCCATTGACTCTAGAGTGAATTTTACCAACCCCGTTGCTATCAACGGATTTCTTGGCTAAGTCCCAAAATTCAGCAATTCCCTGCTTGCATATTACAGGATTCACAGTTAAAGCAAATTGAGTGTTGGCTCGAGGAAATCGTTCATTTCATCAAATAGCTTTGACTTATCATACATCTCGAAGTACGCTACAACATTGTGTTCGGTGAATAACAGTTGAGTAGGCTTTAATGCAGCCTTTCCATTCAATTTGGGTGCCATTTGTGAGAAATTAGAGAGTAAGGTTTAGGTTTAAATCGCCAATTAGAAACTTGGAGAGAAATAGAGGGTAACTATTTTTCAAAAATGCAGTTTTATACTAACGGCAGTTCTTTTAGATCACAATGAACCCTAAAAATTGAAACAAATGAAGTTATTGAAGTATACCCACTTAGTTGAAATTGGGATGGGGGAAATTTTTGATAATTTAATTTGGTTTAGAATAATATCATTAATTTTTTTAGTTGAATCCACATCAATTAGGTTCGATGAGGACAAATGAAGATATAGTAGGACCAATTAGGACCAACGAAGCCACGAGGCCCAATTAGGGTAAATGAGGTCAATTTGGGTCAATGATGAAGACCAGTTATAACTAACCAGGGTCGATTTTGCTCAATGAGGCCTTATGAGGACCAAATATAACTAATTAGGGTCTATTAGGCCTATTGAGGGCCAATTACACTCAATGAGGACCAATAGACTAAATTAAGGTTAATCATGGTCATTTTTGATAAATGAGGACCAATGAAGGCCAGTGAACACTCAGTTAGGATGAATTAGGGACAATGAAGGTCAATTATAGTCTATTAGGCTCAGTTAGGTTCAATAAAGATCACTTACGATCAATTATGATCAATTAGGCTAATTTAGGACCAATTATAATCAATTGGGGTCAATTAGGCCTAATTGACTCAAATTTGTTTTACTTCAAATTAACTGGTCCTCGAAGAGTCTAGTTGGTCCTTATTGAGGCTAACTGACACTAATTAGTCCTTATTGGTCCAGTTTGTGCCAAATTGCTCCTCATTAACCCGAATTGAGCCATATTGGTACTTATTCTGTCTAATTGGCCCTAATAGGTCATAATTCATCCTTATTGGTCCTAATCGAGCATATTCGACCATCATTGGTCCTAATGGGTCCTCATTGACCCTAATTCAACCTAATTGGTCTTAATCAACCATCACTAACCCTGGTTTACCCTTATTGATATCATTGATCCTCATTCAAACTAATTGGCCCTAATTAGTCTTAATTGGTCATACTTGATCATCAATCCTCATTAGTCATGTTCCTTCATGCTCCGTCCTTATCGGTCCTATGAGCATAATCGGCCTTCTCATTGAACTGGTCCTAATCGTATTCATTGACCATATTAATTGTGTGACAATTGCCAATTTCCCGAATAAAAAATTACAGCATAAATAAGTTATATTATTTTATTATGTGCCACTATGCGTTATCAAAGTTTATATAAGAATATATTTAATTACTAATTAATTTTAGTAATTTATTTCGTGACTTTATGTATTTCTTGAAATATTGCATTTCGTGAGAAACCGGGTTTCGTACGTGATTTAAGTTTTATGTGCGTACACATTAACGAGACTTTTCTGACTAAATATTACATGTAATTAAGTTATAAACGCTTGGAAACATCCCTAGTATTTTAATTTCCAAGTTTTGGGTTTAAACCCCACTTACTACTTGTTTTGGATTATTTACACATGAATTGGGAACTAGAGGGACCATTTTTGTAATTCCTTTAAAGTAAAAAATCTGCCCTAAATACCCCCTCCCTCCCTCATTCACGCCCATTCTCCCTTCCTCTTCTCTTCTTACGGTTCTCACATCCAAGCACACACACATCTTCAATTCCTTGGATTTTTCTTCAAATCAAACAAGATTTTGAGGTTTTAAGCTCATTCATGCTTCAAGGAAACTAGGAGAAGCTCCATTTCCATCTCATCTTCATTATTCATCACTGATTCATCTCCTACTTGTAAGCCCTAAAATCTCCTAACATTAAATTTGTTGAATACATGTGTTCATCTTATGTTTATGTGTTAATTGGGGTGTGAAATCACTGATGAATCATATTTTATGTTAGGACAAGTAAGTTTATGAGTTAGGAAAGATTTGATAATGAATTGTGGCTGTGATTTTAATGTGGATACATGCTTAGGAGTGTTCTTGAAGAATTTGGGTATAATAGAACTTGAATTTGAAGAATATGTGCTTATATGCAAGTGACATACTTGATTTTTGCTATGATCATTGTATGATTGTTATGACAACTATAAATCATTGATAACATGTTATCTAGTTGTTACAAGTCTTTACATGAGGTTTGATGATCAAAAGATTGGCCAAAACCATTAAAACAAAATTTATGCAATTTGACTCATTTGGACAGATTTTGTCCAAGTTAACGGGTCGTCTTGCGCATGCCATAACTTGCTCAATTTTTATCGAATTCGAGTGATTTTTTTCCATAATAAACTTATATATTTTAGCTTTAATTGTTCTACTCGGAAGCTTTCTAAGACCTCCGTTTGGTCACCCAAAAACCTGCTGCAAGTTCAGTGTGCAGGGCTGTTAAAAATTCAGCATTTTGTATAAGTATGCAATTTTGTTAGGCTTGATCCTCGGGCATTAACGAAGGGATTTTTGAATGAAAATGATGGTTATATATTAATATTAAGATCTGAAGGTGTTGGTAAGCAAACCACAAGTTTGACCAAATTATGCAATAAATAAGGCTATTTTTCTTGTTTTACAAAACAACACCAATGCTGAATTTTTACCGACTTCCGACGTGCATAACTTACTCAATACTTAATCTTTTGGGTTTATTCTTTTAGAAACATGTCCATAATATTGGGAAGTATATGCCTATAAAATTTTAGAAACTAACTCCAAGCGTAGAGAAAATTATGCGTATCTACAAATGGTGTATTAATGGCAACAAAGCTAATTTTTGCCAACTTCCAACGCGTGTAACTCCCTCAATACTTAACCTTTTGAGCTGATTATTTTTGCAACAAGTTCATAATATTATGAAGTTTATGCCTGTAAGATTTCAGAGGCTAACTCCAAGCGTAGAGAAAATTAGTCATGCCACCAAATGTGTGCTTTGTGTTTGACTTTTAAATTTTGCATTTATGCATGTTGACTTGGAATTGTGCATCTATGCTTCCTATAGGTTTAGGACTTTTGTTTGAGTGTTATGACAAAATTGAATGCATGAAAACATGATTGGTTATTTATAAGCAACTAGTCCTAGCGACAACCTCTAATTTGGTTAGACCGTATTTACCATAATAGGTTAATTCTAACCAACGTATAAAGTCAAGTGTTGAGTACCAGTGCAACCTAAAGTGAGTTTCACTACTCTATTACTTATATCCGGTTGAGGATGATAACACACAACTAGTTGCGTCTAGTAAAGGATGGCAATGCAACGACAAATGTATTTTGTCTATTTAAGTAGTTATCTAACACATATCACATGATTCACTGAATTACTTTATAATTACAAAAGGTCCTTACTTTCTTGGACCTTTAATAATGAATAGCGAGGTAATGTTGAGTAGTACTACTGGGGATTGACACTCCCGCTCAGCTGTGCATGTGATGCACCCTCCCGACTGGCGGTCAGACTGAGAACAATATTAGCCTAGAACTACAGTGATCGGGAAAGACAAGAGGAAGGCAAATCGCATAGGCTAAAACCTGTGACGCATAGTCAGCTTTGGTTGCGAACATTCAGGTGAACATAAGCATAGGCTAGCTACCTAACGATATGGATATTACTTGTAACTTACGAATTGCTCTTTCATTATTCGTACACATTCTTGGTCTACACGGTAAAGTGTAGACTGCTTTTGTGAACTCACCAGCTTTTGTTGACACTTGATTGTTGAATGCTTTTCAGGACGCTAGGAGGATGTTGGTACCTAATATGTGCGTCGTGTGAAGTATCGAGTTACATCAAGTCAAAGAACAAGTTCAACACAAATGTTGATAGGCCAAACCTGGTCGGAACCTGAGGTTTGGACCTGCCGAACTCAGTGTTCGGATGGAATTCGGACCTGCCAAACTCAGCGTTCGGATGGAGTTTAGCCAGTGCCTATAAATAGCATGTTTGTTCTTTGGAATAGTCACGAGTGTGAGTTCTAAGCGTGAGAGATTATGTTAAGTGTGTGTTTCTAAGGTGTTCTCTATGTGTCAAGTTTCTGAGTGTTAGATTGATTGTAATTGCATCTTTGATCAATAAAACAATCGGTTAATTACATTTTGATCTCTGAATAGCTAGATTCAGTAGACGATCCGATTATCTCACATTTTCAAGTGGTATGAGAGCTTTCTGGTTCACTCTACTGATCTGTGGTTTCTATATTCGGATTTTTGAATGTTTTTTGGTGTTTTCTCGAGTGTGTTTACGTGTTTTTGATCATTTCTATTGAGATTTCTATGTCAAACTTGCTCCTAAATCATTCCTTATCATTTTTCATGTCCAACTGCTGCAAATCTCATCAAATTCTGTTTAAATTCGAGCGTTTTAGAAAAATGAGTTTGAGGTTCGGACTGTTCAGGTCAGGTTTAGAGTAACCGCTCTGAAGTCCAAGTTCGGATGGAGTTCGGAGTGTGTTCGGTAAGAGTTCGGTCTTGTTTGGACGTTCGTTCTCCTTCGGTAGGGTTCGGTCAAGTTTTAGAGTAGTTTGAAGTTCGGTCAGAGTTCGGAATAGTTCGGTATTAGTTCGGACAGAGTTCGGAGTTTTGATTGAGGTTCGGGAGGAGGTTCGGAACACAGATTTAGGTTCGGATAGAGTTTGGACAATCAGAATCTTAAACTTTTCAACGATGTCGGAATATCAAGCTTTTGTCGCAATGCAGAGTGCCATGCAGACTATGATAAACTTTGACAACGAAATTAGAACAAGTCAGAAAGTTCCCAAGTTGTTGAAATTAGAAGATTATCAGAATTGGAAGCAACGGTTTTTGTCTTATATAAGTACGAATGATTTCGATTTGTGGATTCCAATCAAGAAACTTTATAACACCCGACTGATCAAGGAGATTTTAAGGAAGTTCATACCTTCGACATTGCTGAAAGGAAATCATACGAGCTTGAACAAAAAGCTTTCGGTTATCTTACAAGGGCATTACCCACTGAGTTGCTTCATCAATTCAGTACTTGTAAGAAGTCTAAGCAATTGTGGGATGCTTTATCAGCAATATGTGAAGGGAATGATGATTATAAGAAGAGTCGGAAGAAAGTGTTGAATAAAGAATTTGATAATTTTCAACACTTTGACAATGAGAACATTACTGCTCTTGTTTCAAGATTTTCACATTTGATTAGTGAACTGAAGGTTGTTGGAATTGAGAAAACTGATGCTGATTTGAAGGAGAAGATTATGGAAGCGTTGCCTGAAAAGTGGGAGAACTATGTTTTGCTACTCACTCATGATAAAGAATACTCTACATTAACATTTCACGAGCTTACTGGGAAACTTTATGCTCGGGAAATGGAAATGTTAAACTCTAAAAAGTCAACTGCTACTTTGCAAAATCCTGAGTTGTATCATGGTGAGAATACTGCTAGCATAAATGCTAAAGCAAAGCCAAATTTGAGTTCTGCACCAAGTGTTGCTTTTATGGCTGGAACTTCTGGAAATTCTGATTCTTCAAGAGGTTGTACTTTCACATTTCCTGATCAATCACGTCAAAGTGTGTTTTCTGTTCAATCGGTGGATGAATGTGCCAAATTGATTGTTGCTCTCATTTCTTCGTCTTTTGGAATGATTATCAATGATATTGGGAAAGCCCAATCGATTAAAGAAAATTTGAATGAGCATGATGATGATCAACTGAATGAGTTAGATATGGAATGGCAACTTGCTATGTTAACTCAAAGGTCACATCGATTTTATAAGAAAACTGGAAAACGTGCGTTTAGTGGTAAATTGGGTTTTGATAAATCAAATATCAAGTGCTACAAGTGTTCAAAGCTAGGACATTTTGCTAGAGAATGTCAACAAGCTCATGGAAGTAAGCCCGGTTTTACTCAATCTTCATCCAGTAATTCCACAAAGACAACAGCTTTAACGGTTCAAGATGATGGTGTTTACGATTGGGGTAAACATTTTGATTCATCTGCTTTGGTTTTCACCCATGACCATCAAGAAGATTATTGTTCCGATACAAGTTCAACACCAAGTTCATAAGAATCTGCTGAAAACTTGGAGAGTTTGTTGAAAGAGAATGCTTCATTATTGAATAAAATTCAAAAGCTTTCTGAGGAATTCAAATTGGTTTCTTTGGACTTGGAAATGTCTAAGAAACATGAGAAGGAATTGGGTGTGAAGAATATTTGTTTGATTAAAGAGATCCAGTTATTGAATGAAGTGTTAGAGATTTCTAAACAAGATAAAAAAGATGTTGAAGCTGCAAAAGCAAAGGTTTGTGAAGAGAGAGATGAGTTGGTGAATGAAGTTAGGAAATGGAAGGATGAAGCGGAGGATACGGATAATGATTTTCAAAATTTGTTTGAAAAGTCCAAAATTAAGCTTAATCTACTTACAAAGGATGCTGAAGAATCTGCTGCCAAAATTGTAAGTTATCAAGCGGTTGTGGAAAAATATTTGGATGAGAAGCGCGAATTGGTTAGTATTAATAAGGTTCAAACAACAAATCTTGAGATCCAGAAGCGAAATGAAGATAAACTGAAGAAAGAATTATTTGAGGGAATGGAAAATCTCCGCATGCAGAAAATTGAGACGCATAAGGTTGCCAAGCGTTTGATTGCTACTAAGAAGGAGTTGGCTGAAACTCAAAAACAAATTTCAGAGTTAAAGATTCAAGTGATTGATTCCAATCGTTTGCTGAACAATGTCTCTAATTCTCAAATGTTCACAAGCTTTTTGGCTAAAGATGTAAATTTTGAAAGGATGTTTGATAAAACAGCTTCACCCCCTGCTCAAATCAAAGAAGCTTTCAAAGATGTGAAAGAAAAGGTTGAAGAGGTTGATTACTCCAAGTTGTCATCATCCAATTCTGAAGAAGAGAAGGTTATGAAGAAGAAGAAAATAAGAAGCCTAAGAAGAAATGCAAGAAATCTGAGATTTCTCCAGCTCCAAAATTTGTTTCTGGTTCGTCGTCTGCTGACAATGAGAAATCTGCTACTTAAAGTGCCAAGATTCTCAACTTGATTTTGATAAGACGATCTTCTATGAGCAAAAGAATATAAATGAAGTCAAAGCTGAATTTTCAAGGTTGGCGAAGGATAGACATCAGAATTCTTATTCTGAAGAAAAGATTTCTAGAAAACATGTTAGTTTGGGCTTTAAAGCAAAGAATGTCAAAGCTGAGGAGGTTCCAGCATCATCATCCCAAGATTTGAAGAAATTGAAGATGAAACAAGTGAAGAAGGAAGTTTTTTAAGCTGAGAAGGTTCAACCGGAGCGTTTCTACAAGCTCAAAGGTTCTGACCTGATTTTCTCCGACAAAGAGTTTCCTCTTTATTGTGTCGATGCTCGGAAAATCTCCGAAGTTTTTGAGAAGAAGGTTGATTCAAGAACCTTGAAGAATCAAACTACTAAATGTTCTTCTGATGGTTCTTATTCTCGAAGCCCAACATCTAAATGGGTGCATGATTATCGCCGACAGGTATATGATTCTTTCCCTGATCATGCTCGAGATATTCATGTTTGTTGTTCTTCGCATGTACCTCAAAAGTGGGACAAAACAAAGCGAATATGTTATATTTGCCGCCGATCAGGGCATATGGCAAAAGATTGTCCACTGCCTGCTGATTCACCTCAGCGGTTTCACAAGAAACCAGTTTTTGGTAAACCTGCCAAAATAATGTCCTTTAATGAACAAGGCAGAGTTCTTTATGAAGTTGAGCCTACATTCTTCTTAAAACAAAAACGTTTTGTTCCAATCTTTCAAAAAACTCAAAATGTAGGTTAATCATCACAGTCACCTGTGATAACTTCATCAAAAATTGAATTACCAAAACAAACACAATTCTGGAAACCAAAGGTGGTTTCGAAGCAGAATCAGGACACTGGTCGACCGGAAGCGATTAGCTTCGGGTCATTTATGAACTAATCAGTTTGACCAGTGTGCAGGTACTTCTAGAAGACCTATCGACAATTGCAAAGTTGTTGATGGAGGAGTATTCTGCTTAACTTACATTTCATGATATATCCTTTTAACCCTGCAATTTTCTAAATGAAAAACCAAACCTACAAAGCTATCCGTGTTGATTGACCAATTTTACTTTTGTTATGCATTTTCCTTTGATAAAAACCAAAAATAGCGTCGTGTTTTTGTAAAATGAAAATCCAAATATTGAGTTTTTATTTTAAGGGGGAGAAATGCATGTAAGGGGGAGAGAAATTGTGAAAATGCATGCTATGGGAAGAAGGTGAATACATGCCAAATATATAAGGAATGTGAATACATGCAAAATATAAAATTTGAGAAATTGATCATTGGGAAATGATGGTAAATTGGCTTACGTATCTGACTCATGGATAGAGTAGATGAAAGGGCCATAAGATCATTGTTTGATATGTTTGGTAGGCTCGGAAAATCAGAAAGTATTCAGATGTGATATACACTAAATACTAATGCTTGACCATGTGGATAACATCTTGATGCGTATTTCATGACAAAAAGAAAAATAAGTGTGAAAATAATGATAAGTCACTGTGTATACGTGTATTCATTTTTTAAAGATTCAACTTATTTGATTTTCTTTATTTTGTCAAACGATCAGACTTTCTCTGCGTGTTCACAAGACCGACCTGATCGTTGTTCGTTTGACGTTCTGCTTTATTTTCTTTGGTGTTTCGTATAACTCATTGGACTTTCTCTGCGTGTACGGGAGTACCGACCTAATTGTTGTTGGGTTATACAATTTCAACTTATTTTATTTTCTTTATTTTGTTAAATCCGAGGCCTTATCTGCGTATCGAAAGATTGACCTTAAGGTAGACGATTTAACGTTCTTATTTCTTTTTGCATGGAACACAGTTAATGATATCATGAAAATATTATACTCTGTGACAATTCACAAGTTTAATCACACAAAAACAAAAAGCAAAAGAAAAGGAAAAAGTAAATGTCTGAATGTGTCTAATAGTGTGGGATACACTGGTCAAAGCAACTCTAATCAATATCTTAACATATCCAGTTGTTATAGTATGATTTTGCCTGAGTTTAAGATGGACATATTATACCGGCAATCAGCATGACTTATGTGCTTCAATTAGTTGAAATTGAAGTGTAGTTCAATGCGTTATGTCCAATATGATCCCATATAGTGATCTTTCTCATACCAAAAATAGAGTTTGATTTTGTATTGCATTTCATTCTAAGTTCAAGAAAAGTACAAAAAGATTTTCGGTGTGTTTTAGCATAATTTTTGAAAAGTCAAAAAGATTTTAGGTTTGTTTTGATATAAACTTTCCAAAAGCCAAAAAGATTTTGTTTCTGCTTTATTTTCGATCTGATCAACATGTGATACAAATTCAAATTTTCAAAATCATATCTTGGAGTCTCGAAGAGACGTTTTGCGCCAAGATTATTTAAATGATTGTGCAGGTTGCTAAAGTGCTAGATATCACAACTTTAAGTCTTCTGAAGCTGTTGATAAAGACCATAGATACACTAAACATCGTCAAGTATTCAAGATCAAGCAACAATTCAGTTGAAGAAGAGTTTGTTCGAGGATTGATTTCGTCGAACGAACGGATTCTACATTTGAGGGGGAGCTTGATTGAAGATACATATTTGAAGATGTTGAAGTGATACTGCACACGACGAGAGGGGGGGGGGGGTTTTGGTACCTGATATGTGCGCCGCGTGAAGTATCGAGTTACATTAAGTCAAAGAACAAGTTCAAGACAAATGTTGACATGCCGAACCTGGTCCGAACCTGAGGTTCGGACCTGCTGAACTCAGAGTTCGGATGGAGTTCGGCCAGTGCCTATAAATAGCATGTTTGTTCTTTTTAATAGTCACGAGTGTGAGTTCTGAGCGTGAGAGATTCTTTTAAGTGTGTGTTTCTAAGGTTTTCTCTTTGTGTCAAGTTTCTGAGTGTTAGACTGATTGTAATTGCATCTTTGATCAATAAAACAATCGGTTAATTACGTTTTGATCTCCGAATAGCTAGATTGAGTAGACGATCCAATGCTCTCGCATTTTCAGAGGATCTTGGAGGCACGGACGTAAGCAATACTCCTTTTTGAAATATTCTTTTTAGAATTACACTACAAACATTTTCATTACCTACTTTTGAAAAACAACAACTCTGTAGACATTTAAATGCTTCCGCTGAATTACACTGTAAACTTTGTTTTGTGAAATGCAATATAAGACTGTCTTACCTTTCATTATGGCTTGATTGTAACTAAAGACTTGGATCATGGTCTGGATCACACCCCACACGGTTACACTCCATTAGTGGAAATTGAGGGTGTGACAGATTCGTATCAGAGCCCTTGATTACAGCGAACCATAACATTTCGAAAAGTGTTTTCTGAACTGTAACTGTTTTTTAAAGCTTTATTTACAACTTTTTCCCAAAGGTATTGCTACATGTTCCGAAGTCGATCCTCACTTAGTTCATATGTTTTATGTCTGTGTAAGAGTATGCATACATGATGTAAACCTTAGATTCAAAGTTTTGTGGATGATTGGATCCATACATAGTCTTCTTTCATGTTTTCACACTTGATTATTGGAAATCATTCTTGGAGATCTCGTTTTGTTTTTGGAGATCTCGTTTTGTTCTTGGAGATCTCACGGTGTTCTTGGAGATCTCGTTTTGTTCTTGGATATCTCACGGTGTTCTTGGAGATCTCGTTTTGTTCTTGGAGATCTCTCGGTGTTCTTGGAGATCTGGTTTTTGTTCTTGGAGATCTGGAATTTGTTCTTAGCGATTTGGATTTTTTTAGCGACTTCGCCAGTACTTGGCGATCTGGACATAATTCTTGGTGACTTCGCCATGCTTTGGGTGACATTCTTAGCGGCCTGGTGGCTCGGATATTAATGTCACTAAGTTAATTAATATTCTCATGAATGTTTTATTCACCTAAATATATAATTTCATGTAAATTGTGTTTTTACGTAAATGGTGCCTGTGTGAGACATTTCATAGGAATATCTTGGATGTTCCAACACTTAACCTACTTGTGATGTGTCTTAGCGCTTTAGTTGTTCTAACGGACCATCAACTAGCACACGGAGGAATTTCCTGATTTTTTATATAACGATTGGTTGTACCATGTGTTTAAATTTAAATGCACATGCTCCCTGTACGGTGTATATAGGGCGTTTGAAAACTCTTTTGGGGTAAGTCTCACCCAAAACACTATCAAAAAGAGGGTTTTGTTTTTCTACTGGGTTTCTTCAATAAAACTTGAATGATTGATTGTAGGTGCTTGTAGTATCGCACTAGCTTCATAAATAGGGTAAGACCCATTGTTTAGGATCCTGACATCTTTATGGACTTGTTCCACCCTTAAACGACATTGGTTATTCTTAACGTTCTTGTTAACACCTAACGGCCTTGTTTAACGGCCTTGGTAAGTTTATCCCTTACGGTCTAGACTCTAAGGCAATGATCCAACTTATCTTAAGCTTAAGTGCTCCTACCCTCTGATAACATAAATAGGAACTGTTGTAGATCCTATTTTGAGTAAGTCACCTATTAACATAATCCGAGAGTAGCTTTATCGAATTGCGTTAGTAAGAACACTGTTTAGCCTCGTTTAGGGCAGCACTGTATAGAACCGGATGGTTACTCATGGGGCACTTGTAACTGCTTTTGTTAACCCTAATTGTTGACATCCTTTCCTTGGTCATTTTGTCGTTGCATGTTAAGCACATTGTTATTGTGTGATAATTCAACGTGGATTACTATGTTAAATATCCCCCTGTATATATGTAACGGATTCGGGATCGATTCGTAGTGGGCGATAACCATTCTACGTCTAGGAGCTAAACTAGGGGCAGCATGGCATGCCCTACCCAAACTCTTGCTAAGCCGCTTGCTTACTAAACTGAACTTAGTGGTAAATTCTAGGTTAAACGAGTATTTTATTCTCACCCGTCTCTCTAGTGAATTTCGGTCAGTTAACTTTGGGGCTAATGACCACATTCTTGATACTCACCCCATGGAAACCACATACGTATTCATAAAACCTGGTAGCTAAAGTAAGAGGAACCAGCGTGACCATACAAGGTAAATTAATGTTACAGGTGCACATGTAAATGTAATTTGCAATGTATGGAAACCCTGAGGAATTCTACTCGGCAAACTGCTGGTTGTAGGGGATACGACCTTCCATTTCAAAAACCTCATGACATTGATTGTCGAATATGTGGGACTCATCCATGTGGTTAAGATTATCTATCAATGTTCATTACACTATCACACCTGATCTCGTCTCTTTTGGATTGGCTTCCAACCTATCACAACCCCTTTAAAATGCTTTTGTAAATGATAACCCCTGGTACGTCTGTACGAGTCAAAATTTGTTGCCAACATTCTCGGAATGATTTCACCAACCTTATACCTCATTAAAATTACAATTTCACCTAACAAAGCGATGTAGGTGAAATGACTTTCTAACCCTTACGGTCTATTTTGTCTTCGATACTCGATTTATCAGTGAACTTGACTACCAATAAACTCATTATTTTATTATCTTTCATGACTGGATTGCCTTCAAACCTTGAGCCCTTATGATTACTTAACCTCACTGATGACATTATCTTGTACCTTGCCACCATGCGCTTCTGCACGACTAACATCGACAATGAACAATAGGCATCGGTATGCTTGGAAAAGTTCTCACCATGTCAACTGCAAGATGGCAGATAAACTGCAAAAAAAACATGGATACCCATTGTCTTCATTCTTTGTCCCCAGGAAGATTTCATTTGTAACCCCTGCTTGTTAGAGCATATTCCTATGCTATATCATGTCTCGTGTATTGTATCTAGATCAGAGCATGTTTGAGTGAGTCTTATGGTGTACGTACCAAGGTTCGTACCAGTTGGTACGAAGCCAACGTACCAAAGGTACGTTGGTTGGTACGCTACACTTAATGATAAGTATAAATAGTTCGTGTTAGAGAGAGCTCTGGGACTTCTGTGAGTTTCATCATCCTAACTATGTGTGTTCTAAGGTGTTCTCTCTCTAGATCATTGTAACTCTTTGTGAATCAATAAAGCAAAGCTTTATTTACTTCGTTGTAATCATTATCTCCGAATCATGCAGTAGTAAGGTCCGTCCAGGTACTTACAAGTGGTATCAGAGCAATCCAGGTTGCTCTACTGCTGTGATTTGGCCATTTTCGAAATCCTAGTGAGAGAAAGTTTGGGTTTGAGTCATTTTCATTAATTTTTCCCTATTCTGAGTGATTCTGATGTCAAAAATGATTTCTAAAGCTTCCTAGAGTGTTTTCGCACCTCACTATTCCAAATTCCAGTCAAAAATTCAAAAAATTAGTCGATTTCAGCATGGTACGCTGCTGGTACGCCGGATGAGTTTGTTGGTACGTCGGTTGAACATCTTGGTACGCTAGGCAATCTTCATAGATTTCTGGTACGCTGGTCATTGGTACCGAAGACAATCTTAATCCGTGGTACGCGACGGTTATTCACTGGTACGCAGGCAGTTACGTCGTACCAAGTTGGTATGTTGTTTGATCTGGTACGCTGATTTTTCTGGTCTGTTTTTTGGTACGTTGGTGGTACGTTGACCTTTTTTGGTACGGAAGTCGACATTTTGGTACGCTGAGAGTGGTTTTGGTACGCTGACAGAATAGTTGTGCTCACTAAAATTTACGTAACTTGAGAATCGTTAAGAGTTACGGGAGCTAATACTAGCCAAAACGACCGTCTCGACGAGATCTACACTTTTACTGACTAACAACTAGTACCCTCTAGTTTGACCCCCAAAATCCACTTCTAAGACCTTCGTTTTTGGGTTTGAAGTTTTGACGTTCGATTTTTTATTTCAAAATGAGCGATTTTCAAGCATTTTCAGCTGCTCAAATTTCAATGCAAACCATGATGAACTATTATAATGAGATAGGAACAACTCATAAGGTTCCTAAGTTATTACAATTAGAGGATTATCATAATTGGAAGAAACGATTTGCATCATACATCTTTTCTCAAGATGTAGATTGTTAAATTCCGATTGAAAAAGAATATGAGTATCCGATGATAAGTCCTAGAAAGCCAAAGATGATTAGTGATTTTCATTCTGATGAAAGGAATTGTTTGCAAAAGAGAATAAAACTTATAGCTTTCTTACAATGACTTTACCCAAGGATTTGATGCATCAATTTAAAAATTACACAACTTCTAAGGAACTGTGGGATGCTATTGCCGAAAGATGTGAGCGTAATGAGCAATATAAGAAGACCCGAAAGAAAGTTTATAGAAAGAATTTGATAATTTTGGGCATTGCGAGAATGAGAAAATTTCAGACGTGATTGCAAGATTTTCACATTTAATAAACGAACTTGAAGTTGTGCAAGTTACAAAAGATAATGATGAATTAAAAGAGAAGTTTCTGGAAGCCTTACCTGATAAATGGGAGAATTATGTTATGATGTTAACAAATGATCCAAGCTACTCAGGATGGCCATTCAATCAATTGACAAGCAAATTACAGGCTCGAGAAATGGAAATGATTGTGAAAAAGTCAGCAAGTCTTTCTATTCAAAATCCTGAATTATACTTTGGAGAGAATTCTGCCACTGTAAATGCTAAAGCAAAGTCAAGTGTTAGCTCAATTCTAAATCCTGCTCCAACAACTCTTCTTGCTGGCAAATCTGAAAATTTTGGTTATTCACCAGGTTGCAGTTTCACTATTTCTAATAAGTCAACGAACAATTCTATTCCTGTTCAAAGAGCAAAAGATTTAGCTGCATTGTTCTCTGCTTTCATATCATCCTCTTCTGGGTCAATTTTTAGCCAAATTTGTAAATATGGTTTGTTTCCCGATGATTTATCTCAGATGGATGATGATCAATTGCATAAGTTAGATTTGGATTGGCAGTTTGCTATGTTAGTTGAAAGAGGAAGAAGGTTTATGAAGAAACATGGAAAGAAGTCTATTATTCATGGAGACAAGCTTGGATTAGATAAGTCAAAGCTTAAATGTTTCAAATGTTACAAATTTGGACATTTTGCTCGTGAATGCAATCAATTCTCATCTGAATCAAGTACTGCGGATAAGCATGATCACAATAAAGAAGATAAAGCTATGATATCTCAAACTGAAGAAGGTTATGATTGGTCTAAAGATTTTCCAGATGAATCTGCTTTTATAGCCATTTGCAAGTTGAATCAAGTGATTCTGATTCGAAAATTAGTGGTTATGAATCAACTTATGAATTTTATGCTCAAAAGGATAGAAAGATTCGGGAATTGGTTCAAGAAAAGGAAGGATTGATTATTGAAAGGAAGAAGAGTTAGAAATTTACAAACAAAAGTGTGAAGTTTCTGATGAGATTTTTAAGACAAATGAAAAGTTGGTACAAGTACAGAGTGTGTTGATGGAAGAGTTTGTCGAGCTCTAGAAAAGATTTGATGGGATAGTTGTTGAAGACAAAGAACAGATATTGAAGTTACAAACTGAAAATGAAGAATTGGTTAAAAGTGTTGAGAAGTGGGAGAGTGAAGCAAAAGATCTCATTGGTGATTTTGATGCCTTGTTTCAGAAATCAACAGTAAGAGTCGAATCACTGAAGCAATCTTATGATGAACTCAAGAAAGAGTTTGATGAAGTTACTGCTGCAGAAAAATCTACATCAATTTGTTCATTCTGAATTACAAGACAAAGTTATAAGTTTGAAAGAAGAAAATCAATTGCTGAAAAGAAATATTGAGATTCATGAGGGACGGGTGAAGAAAATTACTCAAGAAATGTATGATGCTCATGATCAGATGCGACAAGAAACGTTTCTATCTAACAGAGCTTCGGAACAATTGATTGATTTAGAAAAGGCGTTGGGTGAAGCGCAAAAGAAAGTATCTGACTTGAGTGTTGAAGTGTTGGATCTTAAACGGCAGTTGAATAATTTAAAGAATTCACATTCTTTCACATGTTACTTGTGCAAAGATGAGAATTTTAAGAAAGTTTTTTAGAAGCGAAGAGCATAATCAAATTCCACATCCAGTTATTCAATCTGATGCTCTAGCTGATATTCATTCTTCTAATATCATTGGTTATTATTCTGAATTTGGGTCTGAGAAGTCTGAGAAGAAGAAACCAAAGCTCTCGAACAAGAAAAAGGAATCTTCAACAACTGGTGAAACCACATTTGTTAAATTTGTTTCTGGTGGAATTGGTGCAAAGGATAAAGAAATTTATGATGACAAGATGGTGGACACAGATGAAGAGATGGTGTCTGCGGACACATTGGTTGCTGAGTTAGTTCAAGCTAACAATTTGAAGGGTATTAAAGCTAAATTTACCCAGGTTGCTCAAGATGGTTCTTCTAAGTCTCAGGTCGAGTTGTCAAAATTACCCGGTTACAGACGATCCAATTTGGGTAATAACAATCAGAGATTTAAGAAGAATGTCAAGAAGAACATGCCAAAGAAGACCCCAAAGGAGAAAAAGGATACCAATCTTGAACAAATCTATCATTTGGCACAGGTATTCATTTCAACCATGGAAAATCGATTCAGAGGAAAACAAGCGAAGAAGGATTCATCCGAAAGTTCTCCGAAAGAATTTCCGTCATCTGGATCTAATTCTACACCTCAAAGTCCTACTTCCAAATGGGTACATGCTAATCGGTTTCAAGTATTTGATGATTGTTATGATTCTTTTAAATCCGATGATAGATGTCATACATTTCAGGGCAAATCACAATCTAAACGATCATATCGTTTGTGCTATTAATGTCGCTGAAAGGGACACATGGCACAGGATTGCCCTGAAACTGTCAGAAAGACATTTTCTAACAAATCTGCCACATTTATTAATGAATCAGGTAGAATTTTTACTGAGTGTACACCTTCCAAATCAAAATCTAAAACAAAAAAAATTTCAAATTTGATTCTAGTGTTGGTGGATCATCACGGGGTGATGATTTAGTAAAAACTGAAAAGGTAAAAATGCAGTGGCGACCTAAAGTGGTCAGCACGGCTGCTTCTGATTTTGTTAAAGACACTGGTCGACCAGAAGCTGTGTGTTTTGGGTCATTTAAATACTAATCATTTAAATCTAGTGTGCAGGTTACTTCAAGAAGACCTGTCGGTGATTGTGAAGTTCAAGCTTCAAGCAGTTGCTGATAATGGAGTTACCTGCGTAACTTAAATTAAATGCTTCATATTAAAAATCTGAAAGTTTTTCTGAAAGATAAACACTGAAAGGTATCAGTATCGATTGGTCAATTTTCTTTCTTTTACATTCTGTATGTAGTTTATGGGGGAGCAAATTGAAAAATCAAAGATAGTTTCTTTGTATTTTTATTAAAATAAAAAATCCAAAAATAGAGTTTTTATTTTAAGGGGGAGAAAACGGAAAAATACAAAAACATTGAAAAACAGAAAAATTCTAAAACATTGAAAAATGAGAAATTGTATCCGACATAATTGGGAAATGATGGTACATTGGCTTACGTGTCTGGCTCATGATAAAATAGATGAAAAACCCATAAGATCATTGTTCGATGTGCTTGGTCGGCTTTGAATTAAATTAGAAAGTATTCAGATGTGATATACATTAAATACTAATGCTTGACCAAGTGGACAACATCTTGATGCATATTTTAAGATATCAAGAAGAAGATATGTGAAAAGGAAAATGATAAGTCACTGTGTATACATGTGTTCATTTTGCAAAGATTTAAACTTGTGTGATTTTCTTTATTTTGTCAAACGATCGGACTTTCTCTGCGTATCGAATGATCGACCTGATTGTTATTCGTTTGACGTTTTGCTTTATTTTCTTTGGTGTTTCGTATAAATCATCGGACTTTCTCTGTGTGTACGCAAGTACCGAACTGATTCTTGCTGAGTTATACAATTTCAACTTTTTTTATTTTCTTATTTTGTTAAATCCGATGCATTATCTGCGTATCGAAAGATCGACCTTAAGGTAGACGATTTAACGTTCTTATTTCTTTTTGCATGGAACACAGTTGACAATATCATGAATTTATTTACTAAGTGTTAAATTACAAGGAAGTCACAAAATGTGATAAGCAAAGCATATATGAGTATGTAAGATAGTGTGGGGTGCATTGGTCAAAGCACACTTAATCAATACTTTAACATATCCAGATGTTATGAGTATGATTGTGCCTGAGTTTAAAATGGACAAATTATATCAGCAATCGACATGACTTGTTTGCTGAAGTAATTGATATTGAAGTGTAGTTCAGCATGTCATGACCAATATATCCCAAGTTGTGATATTTCTCGCAAAAGACAAAAATAGTGTCTGATTTTGTATTGCATTTATATTTCATATCTGAAAAATCCAAAAAGATTTTAGGTGTGTTTTAGCTTAAATTTAGAAAAATCAAAAAGATTTTCGGTGTGTTTTAATGTAAAGTTGCAAAAAAGCCAGAAAGATTTTGTTTCTTATTTGTTTTCGACCGATCGATACAATGATACAAAATTATGATTTCAAATCTATATCTTGGATTCTCGAAGAGAAGTTTTGCGCCAAGATTAAATTAATGTTTCAAAAGAAAAAGAAAGTCGTGTTTCTGTCTTCTGAAATTGCAGGTTCTGTGTGACAAGACTCAAGCATGGTGAAAGGTGGAGTATGGAGTATTTTTCACAAGTGGATCTTGAAGTTCAAAGATTATTCAAGAATGATCCAGCCATGCAAGCTCTACTTCTAACAAGATTTCAAGTTGAAGATCAGACGCAACGATGCTGAAGATTGAAGACTGAAGTTTAGTTGGAATACGATAGATCGATAGATAGATAGATACACTGCACGTTAAGGGGGGTTTGTTAGAGCATATTCCTATTCTATATCGTGTCTCGTGTATTGTATCTAGATCAGAGCATGTTTGAGTGAGTCTTAGGGTGTACGTACCAAGGTCCGTACCAGTTGGTACGGAGCCAACGTACCAATGGTACGTTGGTTGGTATGCTGCACTTAATGATAAGTATATATATTTCGTGTTAGAGAGAGCTCAGGGACTTCTGTGAGTTTCATCATCTTAATTGTGTGTATTCTAAGGTGTTCTCTCTCTAGATCATCGTAACTCTTTGTAAATCAATAAAGCAAAGATTTATTTACTTCGTTGTAATCGTTGTGACCGAATCATGCAGTAGTAAGGTTTGTCCAGGTACTTACACTGCTTCATAGCAAATGTGGATTAGTCGAGTGATCGACTCAAACTTTTGAAAAACACGCGTAAGGAAGTATTTTGATTTCTGGTGAAACGAAGGCACGTTTGAATCAAATCACATATGCGATGAGCTACCCGAGGATCACTAAAGAGTGACCCAAATATCCAATATTTTTATATCTTATATACAACGCGACCTTTTGATCCACAGTAGGCCTCGCGAAACCATAGTTGCAGTTCATCTCTACACTCGTTTAAAGCCATGTGCCACTTTGAATTCGTTAGCGCTCGGTGTTTTGGAAATCCACTTTATTTGCACATTTGCACCTTTACTTACTCTGGAGAACCAAAACAAACTGATGTTCCTACATGATATTTACACTACCGGACGGTGCAATCATTGATACATTCGCATTGATATTGGCGGACTCCAATTCTTTTCTCCAATTTGTGTCAATTATACTGGATGACCTTCTATGGTATGTGCAGTTGCACTACCATACGCTAGCCACCTCGCCCTCACGTGGAAATTGTCATTCCAACACCTGATGTTATTCATGCTCTGTAAAGAACCCTTCGATCATGGGAACATCGCCATTAACTTCAATCTTCACCAATGGGTATTATGCACGATGATATACCCTAGGATAGTGAACCCCAACTTAGACTTGAACATCATAGACTACTTTACCTCTTGAATCCACTCTCGAGACTCAAATCGTATTGGTATTCTCATTACACATACTAAACTCTCGACAATCCTCACTGTGGGTGAAAACCCCACCGACCGAAACCACGGAAAAGTCTCTTGTCTAAAAATTTAATTTTGCACACACCCCATTGTGATTTCTAAGCTCTCACCTCTATTCAACTCAAAGGTATTTGGGAAAACTTAAGATGCATTATTTTCATGAACATTATTTAATGAGTTTTGGACTAATAGCTAGAAATGACAAGGTAACTAGTACACCCTCAATGTGTTGGTAGTGTGGTGGGTTAGCTGCGGTACACCCTATACATAAGCACTAGCGACATGTGGAAGGTGGGACCAGTACTGAATCGCATATTTAATTAAGAATTATGCACAAAAAGCTTATTTTGAAAACTTCGTCTAATGGGACTATGCCCATAGTAAAGCAAATTAATGTTACTCTTTTTATAATTTTTGCATGTCCCTTACATATAATTTTTCACTAGAAGGGACATACACAATTCAACAAAATAAAACTTATTTTCCTAACTCTCTAAAATTGAGAGGAACTATTAAGGGTCAAATGTAGGTTTCGACCCAGATGAACATATAATACTAAAGGCCACGTTAAACTTATAATTAGGACATATTAATACCAAAGTAGGTTTTAACAACTATTAAGGTATATTTGTGTCTTATCCACGTTAAACTTATTGGGACAAAAATTATAATTTCAGCAACCCATTTGGCCATGTTTTTTTAACATATGTGGATAAGACACAAATATACGTGACCATATAATACTAAAGGCCACGCTTTTGATATTTTGACGTGGCCGTTGCCACCCTTTGGTCACGCGTATTGGGATAAAATGTATGATTTCGGCAACCTTTTGGCCACGTATTTTTATAATGTATGTGACTAAAACACAAATATATGTGACTATATAATATCAAAGGCCACGTTAAACAAACACATGTGGCCGTTGGGACCCTTTGGCCACGCTTTCCAGAAAAATTGATTGATTACAACAATAAATATTGATACCCTTTAGCCACGCTTCTAGGTGGCTTCATCCACTGATATTGTAGCGTGGCCGTATGATACATACAGTGACGAGACCTTTGGTGTCAATTGAAATGGGGGGAAAACGTGATCAAAAACCTTTGGGCACGGTTTTTTTCCGTGGTCAAAGATGAATTTTGACGTAGTGTACATTTTATGAAACTACGGATGCAAGGTGAGTGTCGGAGAACAGTGGATCGGAGAGAATATCGGCCCACCTTCTTGGTGGGTACAGTCACTTTCATTTCCCAATGAAGTAGTGTCTCCCCTATGTTATTATTGTCAAATTGGCTATGGAAGAGACACTAAGACATAGAGAAGACTTTTATATGTTTTGTTTTAGTGAGAACATGTTTTGTTCCGAACTCAACATTCTCATATGCTATATCACGAAGAATGGGATTGTTATTTTTAACAAGAGTTTTATAATCATATATAAAAAAAATTAAATTACAAATATTATCCTTAATATTTCTAGAAACTTACGAAACGTGAACAATCGTCACCAAGTCGCGAACAAAGCTCTCTCATGCCATCCTAGTCGAACTTGTAATTAGTATTGTGTTTCAGGGGCAAATCTTGTTGTGTACCAGCAGTGACCCCGGCCATTGCTGATTTTTTGTCCAGAGGTACCGAGTATACGTGTTTTACGAGGAATTTTTATATATATATTGTGTCGGTCACCACCAAAAAAATAAACCAGTGTATAATGTGTATAATTCTCTATATATATATATGGTCACCACTAAAAAATGAGTGTATAATGTATTTAGCCGGTCCCTAAAAAGGCAAATTTGATCGAAGTGTTTCGAATCTGGAGTTGCAATAATCCAATTTGTGCTTCAATAATCCAATTTGTGAGGGTTCGAACCATGTCTTGTTTTTACATTCTCTTTGAAATTCTCTTCTATTCATATAAATGTTTGATCCCACATCGCCTTTGAACCTAAATCTCTTCAGTTTCGCATACTATAAATACACTTTCTTATGTATTGATCCCACATCGTCTGGTGAATAGATTCCTTAAAGTCCAGAATACTTATATAAGGAATGCAAAATCAGTTTAAATTCCGGTCTTACCTGAAAATCGGGTCAACGGTTTCACAGCTAAATACAAACGGTCCAAACCCAGTGAACCGAACCGGTGTAGGATCTGGTTCCCGGTTACTTTTATATATCTTCCCGGTTGATCACGTAACTTTCGGTCACCCACGAAAAAAAAATCAAGATCCGCCACTGTTGTGTTTAAATGCATTAAAACCAAGACTTAGTGATGATGTTTGGCTTTATTCTATTACAACATCATGCAATCATCATCAGAGGTTTTGATAGAGGAGTTTTATGACCAGCAGAGGTATGATCGAGTACGCATGCGAGTATAAACCTGTTTTGAGTGTTCAAACGTGAAACCTAACGGGTAAGAAGTAAGAACACGTTAAAAATCCGTGTTCTCCGTGCTTGTGGATCACCATCAGAACTAAAAAGGAACATATTTAAGGTAAACACCGGTTTTGGGCGTTAAACGGTTATGTGATGATATGGGTTCTTGATTGATGACCAAGGGCAACCTTGGTTCGAGTCATGATGCCGACCGGTTTTACCCAGCACGCAGGTTACACCAGATAGTTCTGCTATTGTGGAGGCTTGCAACTGTCTAAGCTTGGGTTGAAACCTACGGGTTTCAACGAAGGTCCCATGTGGGCCTGCTAGACAGTCGCATGGTTTTCCCGGGGAACGTCCATATGCCCCACACGACCCCAGCTGAGGCACGGTTAGGACACTCATGTCTGGCTGTCTGTGGGGTGGACCCTCATCTCCTCCTCTACGGAGGTAGGATAGGTGCGCGATGTCCTAACCCATCGTGACCATACATCGCCGTTCCAAAAAAAAAACACTAGGTTTTAGAATGCAAAGTCTCGTATCTAAATAATTATAATCACATTTAATGATATGGCTTCTAAACCCAAAATCGACTCAAATACGACAAATTGAAAATCTGTCAGTAAGACCAAACGATCCGTCTAGACAGTTGCGAACCCAAGAACTTTTTCACCGGAGTTGGGATTTCACTGTAGGGGTGTATTTTAATTGGACGTATGGTTGCAAAAGTTGCTAGGCGCTTCAAATTCGTTGACTGGGGAGTTGTGAGTGCTCGTCCAAGTCAGGTGAGTACTCAGGGAGTACTAGGCGTAGGCCGTAAGTACTTGGGGAGTACTCGGCCTGCCTCGGATGAGTTTTAAAAAACAGTGACTAGACGTTTAAACTTTGGGTCGAATCACATATATATCGATACCTTACCATTGTAACGAGATGATTAAAACTACGAGCTACCGTGAAATTTTCTTATATATGCAATCACGACCACAGAAATGTTATACGCCCGTGTGATAAAATCTCGAGGGTCTATCGAAAAACTATGATATATGTTATATATAAATATAAAAATTTATGGGGTTTGTTGACCCTTCATCCTATATAATAGGTTGGCCCTCTGCATCTAGTTTTTTAATTATTTTTTTTTCTTTCGACATTCTTTAACCCATTGTATATTACACTATATAACATTTAACAACCATCGTACAACTTCTGCTGTCCAAGTTAC
Organism: Deinandra increscens subsp. villosa; assembly: GCA_039602395.1. Classification (NCBI taxonomy): domain Eukaryota; kingdom Viridiplantae; phylum Streptophyta; class Magnoliopsida; order Asterales; family Asteraceae; genus Deinandra; species Deinandra increscens. Next base: position 27,687,839 of record JBCNJP010000012.1, on the reverse strand, counting down.
CACCCTTAATGTATATTATACGTTTGTACAACTCTTGCTGCCCAGGTTACCACCCTTAAATGCATGTTATTAGGCCCCCCACATCAAGGGAAAAAAATTGGTACGTACGTGGACATCAAATTCGTACGTGGGTTCTTGATTGTTGTGAGGTACGTACGTTCAGGCGTACGTACGTAATCACGTACATGGACATACGCATAGGAGTGGGTCCTGCATATTTCATTTTCTTTTTTTTTTAAATATCCAATTGATATATTATTGAAAATCATATATATATTTTAAAATAAAATGGTGATGTGGAAAGTAAAAGGTGGTATGTGGGTAGTTATTGATATGGGAAAAAAGTGGGTTTTGTGGTATGTGGGAATTAGATGATGTGGCATGCTGACTGGACCAAAAAGGAGGTATGTGGGAGTTTATTGATGCGGGTGGTCTTACACTATCTAACATTTTACAACTTTTGTAAGCTTTATTGGGTTGTACATTACAAGTGTTTGAAGCATACTCTTTTTCTAACCCATATGTGTGGCTGTGAGCTTGGCATGTAAATACATCTACCGTATCATTGACTCCATCTACCACTATCAAGTTCGTCTCTCTCTCATAAAACACGCACATGTTATTGTCACCAGTCACTACCGGCGCTTCATCTCTCTATCTTTCTTAAGTCGATGTTGAAGCTCCAGAGCACCGCCAATCGATTTGTATCATGTTTCTTTATACTGGGTTTTTTATTTTGTTGTTTTGTTTAAAATCTTCAATATTCTAGATTTTTCATACTAGGGTTCTTGCTGATTTCCGTGATTATCAGGTGGGATTAGTGCTTCGGGTTGCAGAGATTGAAGGATATAGACATCAACGTCGGTGGAGCAGACGTTGTCGCACAACAAACCCTAATTTGGGGATTTTGCTTAGATCTAAAAAAACGAATAGAGAGACGGGAGGGATTTTGACTTCAGTACACCACCGCCATAATATAGACGACGATTATATTTCAAACTCAGTTATCTGATCATGATTGAATATATGTGTTGCCTAGAATCTTAATTTGTAGACGCAAAAGCAAGGAATGAACTTTAAATGAGTGAACATCCACACGTAAACATCCACACGTAAGAGGTATTATTCTTTCCGGGTTGTTAAGTTTCTTTTATTGGATTTTCCTTTTGTCTAACATATTTTTGTGTCGTATCTGATTATGATTGAATATATGTGTTGCTTAGAATCTTATTTTGTAGATGCAAGAGCAAGAAATGAACTTTAAATGAGTGAACATCCACCGATAAGAGGTATCTTTCTTTGCCGGTTATCGATTTATCTTTTATTGCATTTTCCTTTTCATGTTTATTTTTTCATAAATTTTGCTTCAAAGAGTTGTTTCTGAATGACAAAGCAAAATATGAGATTTAGGTGGTTTTTGAAGTTGTTTCACCTGTTTTGATACAATTTAAATGAGTGAACATCCACATGATTTTCTTTTATTAAATTTTCCTTTTTCCTAACATATTTTTGTGTCGTATCTGATTATGATTGAATATATGTGTTGCTTAGAATCTTATTTTGTAGATGTAAGAGCAAGAAATGAACTTTAAATGAGTGAACATCCACCGATAAGAGGTATCTTTCTTTCCCGGTTATCGATTTATCTTTTATTGCATTTTCCTTTTGATATTTATTTTTTCATAAATCTTGCTTCAAAGAGTTGTTTCTGAATGACAAAGCAAAACGTGAGATTTAGGTGGTTTTTGAAGTTGTTTCACCTGTTTTGATACAATTAAATTGATGTTAATATTCATGGATCGTTAGTATTATGGGTGGATTCTGCTTCTGCTACTATCCTGCTATAAAATTAGGTTTGTTAACATGTGAGAGCAACCTTCAAAGTTCAAACCATAAAATTAATTAATTAACATTTCTATCTTTGTATCTTTTTTATTTGCTGTGTTAAATTCCATACGCCAGACCTTTTTTCTGTCATTTGGTAGTCCTTACATATGATCATATTTTATCTGTTTTGATTCTTGCATCTTGCTCATGCATGTTTCTTTTGTTTATGAATGCTAATTTGTTTGCATTCTCAATTAGATGGAAAAATCTGAGGTGTCTCCGCTTCATTCAATGTGTATACACCTCCTGGGCTGCATTCAAACTTAGGTGGGCCCACTAATAACATGAAATTGATGCTTGGCGCATAAGAATTCGTACTAGCGAAGATGTGAGCTTCCAATTCGTACTACTCTCTGTTGATTGTATTAATCGTTTTTTATGGTTTTGAATTCGTAAATGGGTTTGATTTTGTTCCCCATTGTTTTTCTTTGAATTGCGAGGTTAAGATTGCTTTTCGTTCTTATATTGTCTCTTCATGTTGAATATTTTGCCGCCATCTGCTATTTGATCCTTGGCGAGCTTATTCTCCAATTGCTTGATGTTGAGGAATGTTATTTGATTCATGATCTTAATCATAGGTATTGGAATCTGACAGACTCCTTTTTTATTTTATATTCTGCTTTGTATTATAGGTTTTGGAATGCTCGAATTAGTTTTTGGTAGCTCCAGTTCCTTCCCCATGTCGGGGATGATCTTGGTTTTTGGTATGGTCATCGTTCTCGGTTATGTATTTTATTAATATTAATTGTTTCCTAATGATGCTTCCTTTTTTCGGTATCACAGAATAAAGATGGATATTCTCGTCCGCATCATTGCCGTATATATCGAGATTCTCATCGATCTCTTTCTATAGTTAGCTGATATTCTCGTCCGCATCATTGCCGTATATATCGAGATTCTCATCGATCTCTTTCTATAGTTAGCTGCCTTTTTTTCTTGGCAATGATTATGAGGCTCACGATTATATATATATTGTTCTTAATTGTATTATGCCTTTTGAATTAATAACAATCATCTGCTTCGATAAAAAAATCATAGCAAATTTGTTATGGTATCAGAGCAATTAAACTAGACGATCCTACATCCAAACCAAAACCCTAAAAGAAAGTCATGATCTACGATGACAAAAGGGCTTGCCCCATTCCAGGAATATCAGAGGTGCAATATCAACAACTTGTGAAGATATTCAAAAACAAAATTGGCAAAGTCGATGAAGAAAACTCACCTGTTGTCAACACAGGAGGTACCATTTGTAAAGAAACAAAATTGATTATTGACTCTGGAGCAACCGAACACATTATTTGTGATGATTCGTTACTAAGAGACAAGACGAAGAGAAATCGTGAACCGCCCGTCACTATACCCAATGGTGAGGCTATCGCCGTTGAAGGTAGAGGAAATTATATTCTGCCCAACGGGATGATGATTAAAGATGTTCTCTATGTTCCCAAGTTTAAATGCAATTTATTATCGGTTGGTAAATTGTCACGAGATCTCGAATGCGCTGTAATCTTTTTCCCAGATTTTGTTGTTATGAGGAGTTTACATTCAACGACGATATTAGGAGTGGGTCAATACAAAGATGGTCTATACGAGATGGAGTTGATAGGAGACAAGAGGCAAGCCATGATGACGACACTCAACACATGGCACAAAAGGTTAGGTCACCCATCAAATTCCAAATTACAACATGTTGATTTTCTAAAAAAAATGCCATTGAGCTGGGATGGTTTTTGTGAGTCGTGTATGAAGGCTAAGTTTACAAGACTCCCATTTCCAATTAGTACTACTAAAACTCATGCTTGTTTTGAGTTATTACATTGTGATATATGGGGCAAATATCGCACACCCTCGCTTTCACGTGCAAGTTATTTTTTGACAGTTGTGGACGACTTTAGTCGAGCCGTATGGGTTTTTCTTCTAAAACACAAACACGAGGCAAGTACTTGTCTTGTGCACTTTCACAAATGGGTACAAACTCAATTTGAGAAAAACATCAAAAGGATACGGTGTGACAATGGGGGGGAGTTCACTTCAAACCGCATGCTTGATTTTTATGCCAAGGAGGGTATTAACCTAGAAACCACTTGTCCACATACACCGCAACAAAATGGTATAGTGGAACGAAAACACCGACACTTGTTAGAAACCGCACGAGCATTAAAGTTTGAAGCGAATTTACCGACAAGGTTTTGGGGAGAATGCATCCTAACGGCCACGTATGTCATAAATCGAATGCCATCAGAGGTCATTGGAAACAAGACACCTTATGAGGTATTGTATAATCTAGAACCCGATTATGAATACATGAGGGTTTTCGGTTGTCTTGCCTATTATAGATACACAGAGACTAAAGGAGATAAGTTCGAAGTAAGGGGGAGACCGGGAGTTTTCTTAGGTTACCCACCGGGTACAAAGGGATATAAAATCTATGATTTGCAACATAATAAAATCATCATTTCAAGGGATGTGAGGTTTATGGAGCACATCTTCCCCTTTGCAAATACCGAAACAGTGAAGGAGGAAGTCTTTACATTTCCAAAAAAATGGGATTTTGAAGACATAAGTGAAAAGGAGCAAACTGGTAATGAAATACTTGTTGAACCACAACCCAACGTAGAGTCCTACAGCCCCAACACACCTCAGAACCAAGTTGAGTTGGAGAATGTTCTTGGGCTTCATGAAAATCCAACCGAAAACAATGGGCCAGAAGAAGTGCAGCAGGCTGAAAATGTTACTGAGCTGAACCTTGACAACACAAATGAGTTACCTGGTCCAACTCATGATCATGTGGAAGATGAAGAACTTGGGCCCACCCAACTAAATGTCGAAATGCCAAAGGAGAAACGAAGTAGATTTTGTCCAAAGCACTTAAACGACTATGTTGTCACGCTTCCCCCGTCTTTAGACCACGAGCAAACTACCTCTAATCAAACGTCCTCAACGGTACACCCTTTAGCACACTTCATTTCTTATGATAAATTTACCAACACACATAAGGCTTTTTTGGCAGCCATTACTTCAGGTAGTGAGCCAAAGTATTTTAATCAGGCTGCGCAGGACCCAAAATGGCGAGAGGCCATGGAAAAGGAAATTAAAGCACTTGAAAAAAATGAAACTTGGAGTTTAGAAGAGTTACCGGAAGGAAAACGGGCTGTTGATTCAAAATGGGTTTACAAGATCAAGTACAAACCGAATGGGGACATTGAGAGATATAAGGCACGCCTTGTGGCAAAAGGTTTCACACAGATGGAAGGGGTAGACTAT